>OY796656.1:36293478-36835478 GCA_963680705.1 Rhagium mordax
TTGAGTGTACCAAATCTCAACATAATATGTTTTCTAGTTTTTAAAAAAACTAAGTACAAATAATTTTTCTTTTCAAAACCCTGTAGTTATTTTCGAAAAAACATTTATAACAATTTTCGTCTTATTTTGGATCAAAGAATCTCTAGCTTCCGTTTTTCCGTTATTTTAAAATACACCCGTACAAAGACAAACGGAGATTCACCGAATCAAACAGAGATTGAGGATTCACCGGTAGATTATAACCATTGCCAACAATGCAATTAATAAAATATAGGCGCTAATAGAATATTTATTTTTTATTTTAAATTAAATATTTTTAAAGTACATACATAGACATGTAGAATATATATGGCAATTTCATTTGTGGATGGGGAAACCTTCGTTAAAGGAAGGTTCAAGAAGTGTCAAAAACAAAAAATATTGGTGTTATAACAATCAGTTGAAATTACGAACACGCAGAATATATTGCCTGTATTTGATTTGTGTGAAATATTGTATAAATATGTTTAATATAACAACCACCTGTACATAAAGCTTTGACTACTAAATGAATGCGCCCAAAAATGATCTGTATGTCTCTGTATAATAAATTTTTATTATATGAAGTTATATAATATAATATTAATAGATAAATTAACTTATCGTTTGCAGAACATGGCTATTGTTACACTAATACGGATAACATTGGAGCACTAGATAAAGGTGAAGTGAAGAGAATTCAGGGTAAATGCGCGATAGCAGAATGTAGGGAAAATAGGGACATATCACTTTCAGGGTAAGTAACTATTTTTTAACGAAATTGAAACGTTTCACCTAGTAAATATTAGTAGGTAAATATTGTCATGATTTAAATCAAGTTACTGTAAAAACAGATAATTTAAGCAAATTAAAATAAAATAATATAAAAATAAATTGTAATACATAGTGGGGCATAGATTTAAATTAATTATAATATGTATGTAAGTACTTATAAATAAAAACTAATTTAGCAGCTCTTTCGTTTCCTAAGCGATTTCTGAGTTTGGAAACTAAACTGAATATTGAAAAGAAAATACTCTCTCGACTGAAGATGAAGAGCTATAGCATATAACATTTGATTGATGATGAGGAATTCTTTGTCAATATGTCATAAAAATAGGGGTTTTCCGCTTTTAAGAATGTCTTCATGAAACATAATATCGTTAAAAGATTCAAATGTTCTAGGGTGGTCACGAGTACATCAGTGTTACGTACTAACTAAAGCAACAAGGCCTTTGGATTGATAACTAAGAATAATCTAGAAGAGTTAGTTAGTTAAACATTTATTTAAACAAAAAAAATATTTTCAGTCTTAATAAGTTTAAATCAGTAAGAAGGGTATGCCTCATTTGTCATTATTAGTCTTTCAAATAGCAGTCATTATGACGGAGTTACAGGCACCGGGGGCGTGAGTTTTTTTTAGTCGTTTGAGGGTCGCGGTTTCAATAAATTTGAAAACCACTGCTCTAGATGATTCCAAAATTCTCTTGTTTCCTAATTCATTTTAGTACCACTGACGCCATCTATGGGATGACTGCTGAACCACCAACTATTTAGGACTCTGCTTTAAGCGGGCATACTATAGATTTCTGTAAAATGGGTGTAAATTCTTCACAATAATTTTAAAACAAACAGCAAGTTGTCAAATAATTTATGTCATATTGAGCTTTTCCACTATCTTTATCGGTATTTATATTTAGAAATAATTTAGATTATCAGCAAATAATAAATATTTGCAAAATTGAATGCTCATAAACACACTATTACTGAATAACAAAACCAGCTGGTGGCAGTGTTGATCATGCCAAGGGCATAGCTGGTAACGAATTTGCATATACGAGTACTATCGAACTGCCAGGTGGAGGTTGTTTAGGTTTTGATGCTCCTCCAATAAGAGAGTTATCCATATAGCACAAGAAACTTGGGAGGAGGGAGTAAATTGTATAACTGTGCGTTTAATTTCTTATGTGAGATACAACAAATTTTCCATAGTCCATACCCTAAATCACCACACCACCACCTAAATCACCATACTCGGATATTGGATGTGCATGTGTTGTACAGGGTGTCCCACGTAAGAGGCTCACTCGATCTACTGGCTTTATTATTAGGCTAAAAATGAAAAACTAAAATCTATTATCATGATATTTTTTTAAGAGGAATCCCATTGTAAGGTCGAATAAGCGCTAGAACCTTTAATATACGAGGTATTGTCAAAAACTGATTCTGTCTTGTTATATAAAATTCACGAACCTTATCCTCGAGCTTGTCCTACTATTTTCTGGATCGGTTTATGTATTTTGTACATTTATCTGTTTTAGATGTGGCGTAGTGGGAATTGAACCTCCTTGTAGAGTAGTAGACGGAGATTTATCAAAACCATATCCAGATTGCTGTTTTGAAATTAAATGTCCAGAAGACTACAAGCTAAATACTAATACTTTCAAATGAAAGATACTCTGAAGCTAATATGTAATGCAGTTTAAAAAATACAAATACAAATTTCCCAAAATATAAATACCTATACCTATTTCTATATTGTTTTTTTTTCTCCTATAGTTGACAAAGTACATAAATAATACAGTTGGTCTGTCCAAGCTGTTGGTCCGGAATTAACGGTTTTCAATCGCTAAAGACACACAAAGGTACCTAGCTTTTACACCAACATAAGTCATTAGAATTGTATTTGTTAACGCAATATATAGAAAGCTAGAAAGATGACATTTAGTACGGTCACAAATATTTTCCATTTTATGGAACAGTGAGAAGTTAGGACTGTATTTATCACCAGAGATAGTTAGGCGTGAAAGAAAAAATGAATTAATTTAAGTAGCACATTTTCTTGCGTGATTTGTAGATTTTTAAGAAATCTCATCGGAGATACTGAATATCTACAGAAAATTGAAAATTTCTACTGAAATGAAAATGGAAAATTATTCGTCAAATTTGCCTCGGGCCACTTTAATATTGACCAAGATTTTACGCTGTAAAACTGTCAAACATAATGGATTTGTGCCGGGTTCTTAGCGTTTCAAGGGAAATTTAATAGGCTTTCATCTCACCTATTTAACTTTAAGATAAAGTTACAAAAAAATACTTATACAGAGTGTTAAACAAATGCCTGTTTCTTCAGTCAATTTTTATTTTGTGCATAGCGTTAACCAAACGCCCTGTATATTAGAATTTTATAAAATTTGTTTGTCTTATTTGTCTGCTTTAAAAAACTTTTTGATTTTTGTTTTGTTTGTAGAAAAAGATACTAGGTTTTCAAAATAAAATAACGGATGGAAATTTGCGTATATCGTGATTGGCCACACAGAGCACGTATTGGACGAGTCTTTTTACCAAGAGGGTATAAACCGCATGTGGGGACCTGCATTATCATCAGATTCAAACCCCATAGAGCAAATTTGGGTGGCTCTACCTACAGAAACGAATACCAGCCTGATACATTGCGGGAACTTAAAGAAGCCCTTGTAGAAGAGTGGAACCAAATTCCAAACGAGATAATAAATATAATTTGGTTCAGAGCATGCCACAACGTTGCAGAGAATTAATAACATCTTGAGGTGGCCTAACTCATTGCTAATTACAGTTTTAATGTTTAATATTGTTAAATAAAAGATATTAATGTTAATGTGAGTCCTTATGATTATAAAAGATAGAGATTTTTTGTTATTTTATTGTGAAAATGTAACATTTTACTAAAACCTTTGTATCTTTTTCTACAAAAAAGATAGGAGCAAAATTCAAAAAGTACTTTAAAGCAGACACATAAGACATACAAATTTTATAAAACTCTAATATTACAATAAACTTAAATTACGGGTCCTAAGAATATTATGCAACTAATTCATGAAAAGTAACAAAAACATTTCACTATTTTTCTATTTTATTTTATTTTTTATTATTTATTTTGTTTTGTTATTATATATTGTCTTTTATTATATATTGTCTATAATTAGGTTAAGAGTTTTTCTGTTTTCTAATATCCACAAATTAACAGATTTATTGAAAATTAAATATGAATTTATATTTCGTAACGCGGTTGGTAGTCGGTTGGTAGTATGTTATAAATTTTAGGACAGAAATATTTAAAGTACCTATCTTTGTCCTAGATAGTGCTTGGTGTAAAGTAATCTCGTGTGCTCTTTGATGAAGGAGTATAGTGGGTGGTACTGTTGTTTTCAAAAAAATTTATAGATTACGAATCATGACTACCTCATAGGCGCGACCGGATTTTTTTTAGGGGGTTTTGTTTTAAAAAAATAAAAAAATAACACTTTCATCTGTCGTATTTTTGTTGTGATGCACTACTACTAACTCTAGTTAACGGACATACACAGCCAATGATATTCTGAGTTAAAATGCAATACTGGTTTTCTGCAATTTTATCAAACGTTTCATGTTGGAATGTAATTCAGAATATGGTAATATGATAATAATAAAAATATTTCATTGTGCTATACAGGGTGTTTCCTGAGTGACTGGCCATACGCTAGTGGGAAGTAGAGAAATCCAAGGCGGTTTCAGAATGACCCTTATTTTATCCCCTAATGCCCCCCGTTTCTGATATACAGAATGTTTTCTATTTTTTGGCAAAATTTCAATCGGCCATTATTTTTTTAATGGCTTCACGGAATTGAACCAAATCTGGCAGATATGTTTCACTAATGGATGTTTACATCATTCAGTGAACAAAAGAAAAAGTTAACAGTGCCGTGGTCAAATATTTTTTAGTCGGGGAAGTTACCGAAATGCATCACCCTTTATATGGATTTTGGCAAATTTCAATGGCAACTTTTAAAGTACACTAATAGTGTACATATACCACGTATTTAGTTTTTTTGGCACATATTTAATGGTTCGAGAATTAACAAGTGAGTTTCACGATAAGTCCATTTTAGAAATAATTACGTGTCTTCCTGCAAAAACATAAGCAATATATAGTATGGGCGAATTTAATAGTGTGTGAAAATATTTTATTTGATTGTCTATTGTTAGAATTTAACTTAAAATATTATCATTCATTAAATATCAGGGTCGGATCTTTTTGTTAAATTTATGTAGTATATTTTATATTTACAAACAAAAAAGATTAAAAACCACAAATGAATTTTGTTAGAATAAATACACAATATTAGTAATTATACAGCACCCCTACTGGTGGAAAGCTACAACTATTTATCAACCTATTTCGATGGGGTTTATACTTCTGATACCATTCCAAATTATGCAAATGATTATTTCATATATGAGACTCCACCAACTGTTGTTATCCCAACGGAATACGATATATCGATGGTAACGAATAACGTTATGTTTCTTGCTGAAATAAATGATGGCAGGTGGAATAACTATGAACACACTTTTACAGACGGTTCACTGCTTAATGGGAATTCAGGATGTGCCTTCTATCACAGGAACAGAAACTACAGTAAACAGTATAAACTAAAACAACATAGCTCTATATATACTGCAGAGCTAGTAGCCATTCTGGAGGCTATTAAATATTGTCTAACTCTGCATAGCAACAATTTTATAATATTCTCTGATAGTAGAAGCTCTTTAGAAAAAATCGGATCGATAACCTCCAATTCCAAAACAAACCACTTGCTGATCGACATACTCACACATCACAGGCAGCTCATGTTACAAAACAAAAATCTAATATTGCACTGGATAAAAGGACACTCCGGAATACAACCAAATGAACAAGTAGACGCTCTAGCCAAAATAGCAACAAATCAAGGAAATGAAATAGAAAATTTTAAAATACCAAGCACTGATCTATATAAAAAAATAAGAACTGATATGAAGGAGAACTGGCAGAATACATACAGCAACTCAATAAAAGGCAAAATATTCAAAGACATACAACCCAAAATCCCAACAAAACCATGGTTTAAAAACAACATAAACCGGAAATATGTACAAACTCTATGTAGAATAAGAAGCAATCACGCTCTTACTCCACAATATAAAAACAAAATAGGAATATCCGACCAAGAAAATTGTAGTTGTGAGGAGCTGGGAACTCTTCAGCACTGTATATTAGAATGTCCACAAAACCAACACGTAGATTGGTTGATTCGTCGTATTCAACGAGAAGACATTATCTTCCCAGTCAATGTATACTACTTGCTAAGCACAAAACGAGAGGTTATATATAAGATCATTTATGAATTCATTTGCAAATCAAAATTAACATTATAAGTGTTTATTCGTATCCCCAATATTTAAAATAAAAAAAAATGTAAAGTAATAATAATGATAACAAATATAAATGAATAAATAAATTGGATAATCTATCATGTAAATAAAGCAGGAAAGATAATTACTAATACTGAAGCTCAAAGATAAGTAAGAGTAATTTCAATATTAATATAAAAAGTCTCAAGACAATATGCTGTGTATAATATATATTTATTTTCATTTATTATCTTTGGTTTTTTTTTGGGTCGAGTATACAGGGTGTTCCAGTTTTTTGTAGCAGGACTTTAACAGTCGATAGACAATTGAAAATTATTAAAAAAAGTTCCTATAAACATAGGTTGAAAAATGCTTAGTTTTCGAGATACAGGGTGTTAAAGTTTGAAAATAAATACGGATTTATATTAATATTTTCAGAATGCTAAGAAGTATCGAATCCAAACTTGCCAATTCTTTACATATAATTTAGAGGTCTATTTTAGAATAATAAACTACTACTTTACTTAACCATGGGCGTAGATATATGGATTTACTAAGGCTCTTTTTTACAAAAAAGTAGTACGCCACTGATATTTTCCCATGTTTTCAGTTTAATTCAATAAAGCAAGAAAAAACAAAAATTTAATGTCTCTTGGCACTTTTTGATATGACAAGCCGTTTTCCAGAAAATTTACATTTAATCATTTGATGCACGCATCTGGACGAATTTTAGACAAACTTGAAGTCGCTCAGAATTTCACCAAATTTGATGGTGCGAAAAGTCTCTTAAAAATAAAGAATGAAACAATTAAAATATTTATTGTAAAAGTTTATTATCATGTAAATCAAAATTTTTATAACACAAATGTATTAAAACGCAACGGTCGAACTAAAATAAATGATTAGAAACACAAACACAAAAGCTAGCAACATGTAAAAGTGTCTTACTTCATTACAAGCATCATTAACGATGTTTCATTCTTTCTTTTTAAAAGACTTTTCGTACCATCAAATTTGGTGAAATTCCGAGCGACTTCAAGTTTGTCTAAAATTCGTCCAGATGCGTGCATCAAATGATTAAATGTAAATTTTCTGGAAAACGGCTTGTCATATCAAAAAGTGCCAAGAGACATTAAATTTTTGTTTTTTCTTGCTTTATTGAATTAAACTGAAAACATGGGAAAATATCAGTGGCGTACTACTTTTTTGTAAAAAAGAGCCTTAGTAAATCCATATATCTACGCCCATGGTTAAGTAAAGTAGTAGTTTATTATTCTAAAATAGACCTCTAAATTATATGTAAAGAATTGGCAAGTTTGGATTCGATACTTCTTAGCATTCTGGAAATATTAATATAAATCCGTATTTATTTTCAAACTTTAACACCCTGTATCTCGAAAACTAAGCATTTCTCAACCTATGTTTATAGGAACTTTTTTTAATAATTTTCAATTGTCTATCGACTGTTAAAGTCCTGCTACAAAAAACTGGAACACCCTGTATACTATTATGTAGTGCTAAACCCATATACGCAGTTCTGGCCTGTTGGAGAAATCCAGTGCCAATAAAACTTAAATAAAAAAAAAAAAAAAAAAAGTAATTATACAAAAGTAAAATAACGCATCTAAAATTAAATTAAACACATAAACAAGTTTTGAATAAATCCAATTAATACAAATTACAATAACACATCTAAAATCTAATGGACAAAAATAATACAAAACAAACTACAACAAATTTTCAAACGTCCACCACTAACCTCAATACATTTTCTTGCACATAACTAGCCCTATAAAAAATAGTCTAGCGAAGTCAAATCTGGGGACCTTGCAGGCCAGGAAATTGGACCATTACGACTAATTCGCCTATAGGGGTAATGATCATTTAAATGCTGCACCCTCTCTCTCTTAGGTTGTGAGGAGCTGTACCATCCTGCTGGTCTGCAAGGTCCCCAGATCTAACTCCTATTTAAAACAAAAAGTGTATGCTACAATCAGAGAAGAATTAAAAGAACGCATAGAAGAGGAGTGCCCTGAAGTAACGTATGATATAAATAATTTACAGTTACATGCAAAAAAATGTGTTGAGGTTGGAGGTGGACATTTTGAAAATTTGTTGTAGTTTGTTCTGTATTATTTTTCCCTATTAGATTTTAGATGTGTTATGTATTAATTGTTTTTATTCAAAATTTGTTTATTTTGTTTAATTTAATTTTAGATGAATTTTTTTACTTTTGTATAATTACAAATATTGTGTGCTTATATTCTAATCTTTTGTGCTTGTAAAAATAAAAAATTGCTGCAGAAATTTTAACAAAGAGTCCGGCTTTGATATTTAATGAATAATGGTATTTCAGGAATAAAATAAAATACACCTCAATAAGTAATTAAGATTGATCCGGAGGGTTAAAAACACACGACACAGGACACACGTATAAAAAACCACACTGTCTCAAACAAAGAGATGCTACAAGTGATGAATGTGCGAAGTTTCTCTGCGCGCGCATCTGATGTTTCCATAGTGAACAGTATTTTCAGAGTTGCCAGTGTTGGTAAAATTTTAAGTGAAATAATTTTTTTCTGAAAAAATTTCCATATTGTGATAACAATTTAATTAAAGAATCCGAAATGCCTCATTTTGAGATAGATCATAGAATTGTATTGTCGTGGCCTTGAAACAGTATTATAATATTTTGTATTATGTGTACACACATAAAAAAAAATAACGAATCGAATCGAATTTTTCTATTTATATTGTACAAGACCCCCTAAAAAAACCGGTCGCGGCTATGAGATAGTAACCATCGCGATTCATAATCTACATATTTTTCTCAAACGGATGGTATCATTCCCTATACTCCTTCATCGATTCATTGATTTAGCAATATCACACTGGAATATAATTATACGTAGTTGTTTGTCTACTCCCTTCTTTATAAACATAAACTGTTACTTTACAGTGATAATGCCCCTACTACACCTATGATTTCGAATTATGAATGCTGGCCCTAAAAATAACAGATAGCCAGTAAGTAGGTGGTATACATAATACAAAAAAAAACGAAATAATACAAAGGTTATCAAAACGTTGATATCTTAAAGAAAACATTTAAGGATACATATTATATAATGTGTAGACTTATTAAATTCTGAATTAGTTTACTTCATATATTTAACAAAAATATTTTACTTTAGCGTCATGAAGGTGTTTTTATTCATTTTGTTTGTTTTTGCTTTTCAGGTAACCGTAAATGCCTGGATAGGACTTCTACATCACGAGTCACAAATACCACCGAGTAAGTAACATGTAACATTACATATATAAAAAAAATCTATATATAAATTTAATTAACATATACCTACCCCGTGCTTATCATTCTCATAAATCACAGAAATTTATTTAACTTATTTACTTGAAAAGACATTTTAAAAATTAAAACAAGAAATAAATAGGAAAAACTGAGTATTCGAATAAACACCCGTCGCTTCTGTCAAATGATTGTTACATCCTGTATTTTGTTTCTAAAATCACGATTCACTTTTGCTCATGCACAACGTAATAATTCAAAATACTTGTTAATTTTATTGGAAAATCGTACAATCTACAAAAACTTTTCTCTTAAAATATTTAGGATTAAATAAATTCTAGAATATTGCCTTTAAAACATAGATATGTAATTAACTTTTTTTGTTTGATGGCAAATTTGCAGAAAGCTCATCAAAAACTTTAACAGGCAGAATGTTCTACCCAGTCAAAACGTAATCCGAAAGAGCAATTTTTTTCAGAAAACTCAACAATCTATTTCGAAAACAAGGAGGTTCAAAGTATATTAAGTTCGTGAAGGATAATTTGTTCAGCGTGTTCAGCGATAATATTTAACTTACCGATAATTTGGTTTGGTGCTCTAACTGATAGAGTGCTATTCGCGGGCTGGAAATTGAAATACAAACTGGCGCATTCGCCAAAAACTTAATTTAAATAAAAATACAAGTATTTTATATAAAGATATTTTCATTAAAAAAAAAACTAAGACATGAAACAATAAAATAAAAAAATTTTAAAAATACTCGGGTATTTTTTAGGAACTCTGCTAGGAACTAGTTTATAATATATTTTTTATCAGATCGATACCACGTCTATTTCGCTCTTCACTCAATTTGAAATTTACCACACAAAAAACTTTCTTAGAGAACGCTAGCATGATATTGTCAAAAAATACTATTTTAAGCAATTTACTGACATCAAGTTTTTTAAAAGTAAAATGCCATTTACCTAAAAAAGATTTCGCGTAACTTTCGTTTTTTTTTTTTAAATAATGTCCATCATTTTTTAATGAATCTATTTCTTCAAACAAAGAAGTCCATATTTATTGATTTATTGATACTTTCAATTATTTCAACAAAATTATTAAAGTCTGGACATTTATTTTCTTCTAATGATAAATGTGTTATGAAAAAGACGCCAATTATTATTATCGAATTGAAATCATTTAAATAAACTATTCAAGTATCTAAGAAATCCAGAAAGTCATGTATGACAGTTTTTGTGCAATATTGGAGACGAAAAAAATTTGAATTTAGTTTATTTTGGCAATCTATTGAATTATATGATAAATTATATATTTTACAGCATGATAAATTTGAACAAACTCGGCGCATGTCACCATTTCTTCTTCTGTTGAGTTTCTTTTAAAAAAAAATAGATCTAAAACTTTACTTAAAGTGACACCTGACTCCATTATTTATGGCCCTGACTGTCCATAATATGACGTTTAATTTAAGATAAGTCCGTAGCTCCAATCGGCAAATAATTATTACATATTCGCGCTTCATTTGGATTTTTTCCCTCTTTAAGCCAATCGAATATTCGATTTTAAGCCATTAAATACACGCATAGCCTTTTTTTTTGGTAGGTGTCCATGAATCTTCATCTTATGTAATTCTTAATTTTGTTTTATCAGAATGATCCATAACTGTAAAAACACTTAAAAATAAATAAATACAAATAAATAATGGTACAGGCAATACAAAATTTTAAAATTTATAATATTCAAAACTTACTATTTAACTTACAATGACATACCATACAAATATTTCCAATTTTTCCCAATTTTACAACACCAACACATACAAAAACAACACGAAGAGAAATATGCTGATGTGAGAGCGTGATAAAAACACTTAAACTATATGGGCTTGCAAATACCAGTAATACCACTAAAACTCAACAAGTTCATTTATATATGTATAAAGACAAACGGATATTCGGGATTCACCGATAAATTTTAACCATTGCCAACAACATAATTAATAAAATATTTAAATTTATTAAATTTAAATTATTTTGAATTAAGTATTTTTAAAGTAGGTACATAGGTACATAGATATGTAGAATATATATGGCAATATTATTTGTGGATTGGGAAACCTTTGTTAAAGCAAGGTTCAAAAGCAAAACATATTGGTGGTATAACAGACAGTTGAAATTCAAAATAATATATTTTCCAAAACGGGTTTCATTTGTTTTTTTCTCTTTTCGCATAAGAAACTTTTTTTCTAATCCTCTCACACGACATTTGTCCCATCATTCTATCTTCAATAATAACCTCGTAATAACCATTTAAAACCGTTCACACTTAAAATGAGCGCACTGTACATAAAATTTTGATTACCAAATGAACGCGTCCAAGAGTGATCTGTGTGTCTCTTTATAATATATTTGTATTATGTCAAGTTGTGTATACTTAATATTAATAGATAAAATTAACTTATCGTTTGCAGAACATGGCTATTGTTACACTGATACGGATAACATTGGAGCACTAAATAAAGATGAAGTGAAGAGAATTCAGGGTAAATGCGCGGTAGCAAGATGTAAGGAAAATAGAGACATATTACTTTCAGGGTAAGTAACTAATTTTTTAACGAAATGGAAACGTTTCACCTAATAAGTATTAAGGTAGTGGCGGCATATAATAATATGGCCCACTTAAAAAATATATTTTTTATCTCGAAAACTTTATTTAAAAAAATAACAATGCTTACAGGAACTTAAGCGTAAACACCTTCGCTTTCAGGAAAAAAATTAAACATTGTAAAAATCAAACGTAAAACAAACAAAAAAATTTTTTTTTAAATGCAGTCAATGGGCCATATTCCCAACCAGGGTTGGAGTTATGGCCCTAGAAAAATTTATTTTAATTGAACGGTTCATTAAGAAAATTGAGCTTAGACATAATAGACAAATAGACTGACAACAAAAAAAAATAAAAAAGATTGCAAATTTAAAAATAAAAAATAAAATTGTAGAAAAAGTCAATGGGCCATATCATCAAACCCATCTGAAAATATGGCACTTACAGAATTAACATAAATCTGAGCCCTTTAAAAAAATGCAAAATAATTTTTTCCACTAATGTAAAGTAAGTATTTTCTATCAAGATAAAATACTTAAACAATGTGACGAAATAAATACATGGGCCATATGACCAGTTGTGTAGTGAACATTATGAGCAACAAGAAAAAACTCTTTCACAAAATTTGTAAGTAAAATAAATATGTCACTATGTAACACGTAACTTAGAGTGTCGATCCTCCAAAATTTAGGTTTGTTTTTCAATGTTTCCCGATGATTTCACCAAAACACTGTCATTAAACTTTATTATTCGAACACCTGTTGTGACGCCATAATGTAAACTAGCCGGTATTGCCGATATTGCCGGAAGTTCGGCTTGTTATTTACAGAGGACGCTTAAACGTATTTGAAAGAAACTGTGAACGTCAAGAAGTTGGGTTTGAGGCGGTTAGTTTAAAATTTAAGGGCATTGGGCCATATGACCGTCCGGGCCATATCTACCGCCACTACCTTAGTGAAGATTGGACAAAAGATTCTCTATAGAGCAGGATTGCGACGATTTAAAAATTTAAATCACTGCACTGGATTTAAATCGTAATTTAAATCAATTTCTTAAAATTATATCATGAATTAAATCAAGTTACTGTAAAAACAGATAATTTAAGCAAATTAAAATAATAAAGAACAGTTTATTTATTTCAATCATAAATAAAAATGAAAATAAATAAATTATAATATGTACTTATAAATAAAAACTAATTTAGCGGCTTCTTTCTATTCCTAAATGATTTCTCAGTTTAGAAACTAACCTAGGTACAGAATTTTTCTTATAATATGTCAATCCTTTAAAAAGTTTATTTAAAAATATACTTACATAGAAATAGAAATTTTTCCTGAAATTTTATGTCGACCACCAAAAAAACGAATGATTTCAAATTTGAGGAAATTATATTTTTTTACATACTTAGAACATACTGTATACTATTAATTTTTTTAATTATACGACAGATTCTAAGGATATATTATGTATTATATCATATATTATTAAATTAAATTGTTTTCGAGATATTGATGCTTAAAAATTAATATTTAACTTTTACACAGTTTTTCATATTGTAAAATCCAAATCTTGACCAGAAATTAATGTTAAACTGATAAATTTTAAGACGAGAAGATGTGTGAACGATTCTGTCTTGTTAGATAAATTTCACGAACCTTATCTTACTATTTTCTGGATCGGTTTATATATTTTGTAAATTTAACTGTTTTAGATGTGGTCAAGTGGGAATTCTACCCCCTTGTAGAGTAGTAGATGGAGATTTATCAAAACCATACCCAGAATGCTGTTATGAAATTAAATGTCCAGAAGGCTACAAGCACTAATACTATCAAATGAAAGATACTCTGAAGTTATTATGTAACGCAGTGTAAAAAATACAAATACAAATTTCCCAAAATATATACCTATTTTTATATTGTTTTTTTTTTGTCTCCTAGTTTTGACAAAGAACATAAATAATGTAGTAGGTCTGTTTGTCATTAATTTTCCAGAATGAACTGTTTTCTATCGCTAAATACACACATAGGTACCTACATAGTTTTTACACCGACATAAATCATTCAGTCATTGGAATTGTATTTGTTGACACAGTATATGGAAAGCTAGAAGTGAGGACTGTATTTATCACCAGAGATAGCACATTTCTTGCGAGATTTTTAGATGTTTAAGAAATTTCATTAGAGAAACTGAATCTATAGAAAATCGATGTTTGATCACAAATTTCTACTGAAATGGATGAGCCTAACCGCAACGGAAAATCCCACATGATTGGGTTTTCGGGAAAAAACGATATACTTGATGCTGGAAAAATTTTACTCGAAATGAGATTGAAATATATTAACTAATAAATACATTGAATTAAAAAAGATTTTGATAAAAGTAATTTATTGATCTGACACACAATTTACTACTTCTGTTTATCGAAGGCCATATAATGAATCCATAATACAACAAATAAATTAGATATGATAGTAGATGATCTCATTTTCATTTGGTTTATTCAAATAGACTCTGGGGTAAAAGACGCAAAATAATGGAATGTAAAATTCGCTCTTCTTTTACATCACAAATGGTCCAATGAACCACATAAATAAGAGCGGATAATAATATATACAGGGTGTCTCAGAAATAAGTGCACAAAAAGATACCACATATTCTCGACGTCAAAATAAATAGATTGGACCAAACTTACCTCTGTATCAAAATGCTTCCTGAGAGTGCTGCGTACCCCTAAAAATGGGCCCTTGAAGATGTTTTTATTTTTATTTATTATCTCCAAAACTGTTCAAGTTAAAGTGTTGAAAATTAGCACAACCACTAAACTTTTTAAGCCTAATAAAATGAGGTGAATATCATATGAAAATTTTAAACAAGGGTAAGTCAAGCTGTAGAGGTGGAAGGTAAAAATGACCATAACTTTTTTATTTGAAATTTTTTTTTTTTTTGAGTTTTGACATATCTAAGTACAGAATTTTTCTTATAATATGTCAATTCTTTAAAAAGTTTATTTAAAAATATACAAAGAAATAGTTAATATAAAAGTTTTGGGATTTTCCTGAAATTGTATGTCAACCACCAAAAAAACAAATGATTTCAAATTGCGAATTGCTTTGAGGAAATTAAATATTTTGAAATAGAACACACTGTATATTATTAATTCAAATTTAAATTATGGTTTATCAGGGTTTTTTACAAAGGAAATGTCCTCTTGTGTAACTTCGATGCGAGGCACCGTTTTCGAGTAAAATTGTTTTCAAAAGTTTAGTATACATGCCTAGTGATTTCCTCATTTTTACCCTCACCCACAGCTTGATCTACCCTTGGTAAAAGTTTAATGGTTGTGCTAAATTTCGACATTTTAACTTGAACAGTTTCTGAAAAAACATCTTCAGGGACCCTGCAGCTCCGTTAGGAAACATTTTGGTACAGAGGTAATTGTAGTCGATTTATACTGACGCCAGGAATATGTCGTATCTTTTTATGTACTTATTTCTGAGACTGATTTATTGATATCGTAAATAAAAATGAAATTTTACTGAGGTTTTATTCGAATAGGGTATTTTACGGCTTTTCGGAAAGTGTCTTAAATAGTTTATATGGTAGTAATGATCCACCTGAATTTTTATTTTTTTTGAAAAGAAATATGTAAATAGTAAGGTAAGTTCACGCACTCGCGAATTGCGATTTTTGATTTTCAGGATTTAATTTGATTGGCTAATTTCAAATATTTTTGACAAAACTATTTGCAAGTCAATTTATTACGAGAATCGGAAAATTTAAATTTGGAGGGAGGGAAAATTGAAATTGTTTCTATTTTTCGCGATTATTTCTCCATACAGATATACATGAATTATATTTTTTGTGTGATCTTTTTTTTTCAAAACAATCTCTCTCACTGCACAATATATCTGTATTTTTTTCCTTTTCTGATTAAATACTAACTAACTAATAGCTAGGTAACGTTGTAAAAGCGTTAACACATAAGCATTATTCATGGTATTTACTTGTAGTTTTTTCGTTTTTTGTTGTATGTATATTTTTTTGGTTAACAGCAGCAACAACAAGTCTGACAAAACAAGTCTGTTTGAAATTTAAAAGTAACTAGTTTTCGCATTTGTACATGAACGAACATTATTTTTCGTTATAAAATCGCATATCGCAAATAGTTGTATCTACTCTTATTAGGTTAGATATTAATTAATCAACTGGTTTTGAATAACTAATAGTATCCATAAACAAATAACGTTGAGTTGTAGTAGTAAAAAGTCACCGGTGAATTTTTGTTTACACCAATCTCCTTTAACTTCATGCCTAGCTGGTCCAATAGAAATTCTTTTTCGATACGGTTAAATAGAATGGTCCATTATTATTGAGGGGAGGAAAGTGATTTGACATTTTTGAATAATTTTTGACGTTTAATTAAGTTAAGTAATAATTGTGCCAAAATGATGAATTGAGACTTGCAAAGGTTAGAATTTATTGTTATAATCGTAGATAAAGTATAGTATTCAACTCGTTGTAATACTAAATAACTCACTTGATGAATTACAGCTCTCGCCTTCGGCTCGCGCTGCAAATTTCATCGGCATTAGTTATTTAGTATGTTACCACTTGTAGAATAACATACTATTCTTGTTTCAATTGCCTAATAATGAGTGTGTGTGGTGCCGAATTGCAAAAGTACAAGTATAAAAACACCAGAAAAGTTGTTTATTAAAGTGCCGAATGATATTACCTACAATGAGAAACATTTATTTGGTTTAAACTTGTAAGAACAGAAAATTATTATCGAAAAGCAGTATTAAGTACCTACTGTATTTTTATAAAGATCATTTCGATGTAAGCATAATGCACTTATATCTTGTATCTTGTATCAATTAACAGAAATAAAGAAAATACGAAAGGTAATTATTGTCATAAAATGTCAGTATTCGAATATTATTAGAGGTTATAATTTGTAAATAATGTTCTAAAAAAGTTTATGCTTATGAAATATTAAATAAATGCCTTTCTCGTTTTGGTGACAATATATAGGTAATAGTTATTTGTGTAACTAGTGCAAAAAGTGTATATTTGTTGCATGAGGCATGAAGTTTGCGGAACGACCGAAGCGAGAGCTGCAATCATGCTGAGTGCAACAAATACACTTTTTGCAATTGTTACACGCAACATTTTCTCTACGATCGATTTATAAATATATTTCTTTTAAATTTTATTGAGCTGAATATTACATTAACACAAAATATTCAAACTAGTAAGTTACTTTTTGCATTAGTGCAACAAAGGATTACTTTTTGCACTGTAAATAGTGCAAAGTTAATACTCTGCACGATAGTAGAAAAACAATTTTTTTTAATAGTCTATTGATTCCTTACTATACTTACCCTGTATAACCAAATCAATGAAGACATAAAATGGGAATTATTTTGCAAAGATCGAGCAATTTTCATATTTGGTGGGGTCATAGAATTAGGGGTCCTGATCGATATTTCAAATTTATCCTCTTCTCGCCCATCTTGGAATAAAGGTGAATAATATAAATTTTTGCGCAATATCTTCCGTCCGGTTTGATTTAGGGTAAAAGTATTTACTATAGTCGAGTATATTTTAACTTGGCCGGTCCAAAGGTCGCTTCGTCGTCTGAACTAAGATGTATTCGATGGGTCAGATATGCCAGCGGTTCTCAAACAGTTCACCTATAACACTGATGCTGTCGCTAAATAATTATATAAAAATATTAAAGGTGTTATCATAAAATGCTAAGAAGTATTAAATCACTAACTTCATCGTTTTAGTGTCATTCTGATTATATATAGGTTCGGGCACAAATGAAACTGATAACAAAAAATAATTTGCCCAATTCAGCCAATAACAATATTAATTATTATTAAAAGAATAATGATCGAAAACTAATATTGTTACAGTCCAGCAAGAACCGCGGGGAGGTATGGGCGACGGTTACAATCTTTTCTATACCTAAATCCACAATGTTTTAGAAGTTTTAAGAGACTTACCTTACATAAGTCTATGATTCCCCTATTTTTCAGCGTTTCCTTCAACGTATCGAGTGTAAAATGTGGTTTTGATTCATAAAAATTATAAATTACTTCCCTTATTTCCATTTTAACACCATCACATACATCCAATGTTTTTGGTTTCTTCCTAATTCGTTTTATTTTTTTTGTCAAGACAAATATTAATTTGTTGGTGCTTAATCCTGCAGATTGTTCTTAGACTTATATTTAAAGCTTCAAAAACTCTTTCATGAACCTGTTGAAGTGGTATCAACTGTCCTTCGTTTTCTCTTTCTTTTATAAAATAATCCATTAAATTTAAAACCAACTTTTTTACTGTTCATTTAAGATGCCCACTTTAGTTGCCATAATTATCAAATGTATTTTTACAATTTAATATTTTCCCAATTAAATATTACCGTCACGAATACACGTTTACCTATTTAATTTTTACCACTAAAATAATAATCCCGACTGGCTTCTGTCTAGAACTCCTCGACTCCGCAAACTGTATATACTTAGAGGGTGAAAACGTGTGTTTATTGGTTAAAATATAGATATATCACGCCCATATCAGGTGTTCGGCTTTGTTTGACACCGGCCAGCACCGCAAAATTCTATTTATTTAGCAAGAAATTTAAAATACCAAAAATTGAAGGCGTATTTGCTAATGTGTAAAAAATAAAATTTAAATCAAAAATAAAAGCCGTGGATATTCGTCTGAGAATCGATAAGTAACGTCTGAACGTTGGTTTTATTTACCTACTTAAGAGACAAACTCGCTCAGAATAATAAAAGAAAAATATTTAGGGAAAAGATGGTTTTAACAAAATTCGAGGAATGGATTTGTAAAATAAAATTTTAAGAAGGAACATTTTTTACTTTTAATATAATTTTAAAAAAGTAGAGCCAACAGGATGTGACTTGAATTATTTCATTGCCATTTCATCCACTATTTATATAGTAAAAAATAACTTAAACATTTCTTATAAAGACTAATTTAATTCTAATATGAGACGACTGTTAACCCAAATAAATAATAGTTCACAATAACGACTGACAAATTTTCACAGTTTGAGAATCGCTGAATTTATTGAAAACATAGATTATTTATCTCTCTCTTCAGTGGTATGTTGCATATTTCGGTCTCAGTGGAGATGAGAGAGAAGCTCAGTAGACATACGTGAACAACGTTTTCGGGCTATTGCTTTAAGTTTGTGTGCAACAGAAAATGAAATCGTACGCGTAATATCAACTCATACAGATGCCAAGTTAAAATATACTCGACTTTATTAATATTTTAGTGTAGATAATTTTTCACGATTTTCGTATTAAGATTTTTTTATCTAGTATCTAGTAATAAATAAATAAATAAATAAATAATCTTTATTTCCATAGACTTTTACAAGTATCGGAATTGTCAGAGTAAAAACGTAAAAAATTTTAATATTTTTTTTTTTTTTTTTTAATCATTTATTTTACGTCGGCCTATTTCCGCTACGGAGGCCAATCACCGACGCCAGGAGACGAGCAACCCCCAACCTGGAAATTTTTGCCGAACCTCTTATCTTACTAAGAGTAGGGATTTTTTACTTGCCTAACATTTAATAGACAAGGGACCGACTGCTTTACATCCCCTCCGAAGGATGGTATATCCTCAATACACCTCTCGCCTACAGTTGTATTGCTTCTGCGATATAGCTGATATACAAGCCGCTAGAAGTAGGGAAGCGAGACCGCGTCTTTCCATGGATAGTCCCCATCCATGTACTATACGCGGTAAATGTTGCTTTACTCCTAATATTGCTATGAAGTGAGTGAAGTCAGTCCTCCGCTCGCTGCCCTAAATTTTAATATACTTATATATTGTATGTACATTATGAATCTTTGTTTTAAGAAATAGTAAAAATGTTACAAATAATAAATTGGTGCATAAAACATACAAGGTGATCATTAGTGTATAAACATGCAGAGACGTACAAAAAGATTAAAATTAAATTAAAATAAATAAAAATAAAAATTAAATAATGGAATAGTAGTAATGGAGAGAATATTTCACTAATTCTTAGAGTTATCAGTTTCTGGTTTTATATTTAATGATTATAGACCAACACCTTGGTATCCGTAGGATGTATTGCAAATAATATGAAATAACAGTCATTTTGTTTCTTGCTATAAGAATTTTAGAAGCATAATATGTTTCACTTATTTAAACCTTCACATGATTATTATTTTTGGAATGCAATTCATAAAAATTATTTAAATACAAATATTTTGCTAGTAAGTAGTCAGTGATCATAATTGTAGAGTAGGTGATTTGGGAAATTTTTTGGCATAAATTTGTTCAATGAGAGAATAAACTCGAAATATGAATTTTACTAGGTTTGTATTCGATAATATTTTGACAAAAGTTTAGTGACTCTCTACCTTGCTTTTGTAATTGTTTAAAACTTTACATCATAAACAACTTTCACTTAAACCACTTTAGAGAAATGCAGTATTCAAATAAGTTTGTCCCATATTATCCCAATGTTGAAAATTCATATTAGAATTTAATAAGTACCCCAAGAAATAGTGCTAATAATTAAGTACATCCCACACATGTTGCATAAAAAGGAAATAATAATAAACTATGATTTGATAAAGTTTGCTTGACAGCGAAAAATTACCTGAAACAGATTTTACAACATTGCAAATTAAATATTTTCTCAAATGAACATAATAATATGTATTTAACTGATCAACTACAAAACATACTAAAAAGTTTAAAAAAATGCATTACTAAAATACAATAAAAAAAATAAGTTTATGTAAACAGTCTTTTGGAAAACTATTAAACATGGCGCACTACTACTGTGGCACTACAGTATCTGCCGACGTAGGCAACTATTTTTTAATTATGAGCTTGAAAATATTCTAGCACAGGACTGGGATAATTAGGCACCGGGTTTAAACGGTACTGCTGATGATTTATAAAAAAATCCTCCTTCTAAGTAGTTTTCATACATGCATAACTTATATAACAAAATGTTAAAAAGTGGATTGGTTCCTGAAGTCTAGTCAAAGATCATAATTCATATTCATTCATAGGACCTGACGACTTCAGGTCCTTCTTTATGAAGGATGATCTTTGACCAGACATCAGGAAACAATTATGAATGACGATCTTTGACCAGACTTCAGAAACCAATTTACTTGAAGTTGATCCACTAATCTACAGGAGAATAGCTGACGAAGTAAACAATATTATGTTCCTTCATTCGTTTAGCGATTGCTGCACAATTTTTACCAGATTCAACTGAGAAAGATCCACGATGTCAAAGAACACTCATACCCTATACTATTGGATCCGTTAAATACATAAAATCGTTGTTGTAACGGCCTACTGCTTTAAAAACGGATAAAAGTAAAAATGTTATGTTACAAGCTAAAGAGTTAGATAACATCACAATGCCAGTGAAGCATAAAATAATGATAAACGTACTACGTAAATAAACAGCTGAGACTTTGCTGGTTTCATAGGGGTTCCATGATACGGACTACTACTAGGGGGCAAAACATTAAAGTCGTGAAATAATCAATAATTAGAAGGACGGAGGTATAGGTACTATATAACATTCAGTCGATGTATATCCCCAGACTTGTACACGATAAATAAAATGTGTCAACAAAAAAGTTTAAGTGCTAAGTAACCAAATTTAAAATAGTTATGGGTTAAGGTTCATAGACTAGTGATTATTTTTTAATATGAATCGTTACACAATACTTCATCAGTTGGGAGATGGAACTTACGGTTCTGTAGTCTTGGGCCAAAGAAAAGACACAGGGGAGAAAGTGGCCATTAAGAGAATGAAACGAAAATATTATTCTTGGGATGAAGCCATGAATCTACGAGAAGTTAAAGTATGTAGAAATTTCTTTAAACATTTTGACATAAATATATATCTCAAATAAATGACGTGTGTTACTTCATGACCTACCGTCAATATATTTATATATCGTACATTTTAAAGAAAACTGTAATTATTATAGGTATAAAAAGGTTTGCATTTAGGTATATGTTTGTGTCTATAAGCCAAATATCTTGGCATCTAAAAATAGCGCGATATACTGAATTTCTAATACCGTAAATACATACAGGGTATGCAAATATATTGCCATAGATGTATTTACTAGTCAGGAATATTTAAATATGTGTAATTTTGTATCCAAAATGAATATACTAGAGTCCATGGGGACTTTCAATCCTGCAGTGATCATATTTTTGTAAAATATAAAAATTACCATGTTGATAAATAATGTTAGTAGGTACATATTTTTTGTTAAAAACTCATATTATTATTAACCATTATGCAACGTTATTAAACCTTAATATAAAAATAAAAATACAGTATTCCCAAATCCCAAATTTCATTAAGATTATTAAGTAATTATAAAAAATTAAAACATGACCTACAAAAAATCAATTGGAATGAGTTGCAAAATACAGATATTATGTGAGTCCTCGAAATATTTTAATACAATTGTTACTACAAAATTAAAGATTACTTATACAAAATTAATTATATTATTAAAACATAAAAATGAAAAAAGACATGGATAATGCAAGGCTTGATACACTCTATAAACAGAAAAGACAAATTATACAAACAATACCAAAATATCCTAATGGCAACTTGTTAAAACAAAACTTTGTTACGTACAGAAACTACTTGATTAATTTACTGAAGACTGCTAAAACGAATTATTATAAAACACAAGATTAATGTAAACCAAGGCAATTCAAAGTATTTGTGAAATATAATTAAATAATTCAGCAACCGTAAAAAGCCTCAAAATAATATTAAACAAATTCATACCTACTCGAGGTCTACATAATAAAATAAATAAAAAACTCAGATGAGGTTGTCAATACTTTTAATGTATACTGAGATGTGAAGCCAAAAACCTTGCAAAGAAAATCACTACTCCCACTGGTATACCTCCTACTAGACAAACACTACAAAATTCTATATTTTTATCACTTGCAACAAAACAAATTAGATATTATACATAACTTGAAGTCAAAAAAGCTCCAGCCAGATATTCACGAAATACGAGCCGAAACGCTAAAACAAATTGCTGAAGAAATTGCTCCCATTAACCTATCTAATAAATAAATGCATCGAAAAAGAAAATTGGCCTACTAAATTTAAGATTGCTGTGATTAAACCACTACACAAAAATGTTGACAAAAACTTGACATTGAATTATCGTCCAATTTCGATAATAACAATAATTAAAGTACGAATCGAAAATTATTTACCTAAACATAAAATAATCTCAGATAAGCAATATGGAAAATCAACAAAGAATGGAATTATCAATCTAACCAATAAAATGTACTTAGCCTCACATGAGGGGAAGCCAACTTATTTTCTTGATCTTGCAAAGGCCTTCGACACTGTTTGTTGACCATTCGCAGCTGTTAGACGTCTTTCAAGACGTCAGGTGCACTCCACATAATCTAATGACCAGCTACTTAGAGAACATATGTGAAATTAGATCAAACTATTGGTCAGGAACGAATAATGCAGTATGGTGTACCGCAAGGTACTGTCCTAGGACCCGTATTATTTATAATATATCTTAACAATTTACTACTAATTATTTCTCTTCTTTTTCTTTTTTGGAATATATTACCACATTCCTTGAGATTCCTATCCAAAAAAATTTACTACTACTAAATACGTTTCGCAGATAATTTTATAAGGAAAATTCGTGGCAGAAATCAAATTTTAATACTATTATTGACTGGGTTAACTATAAATTGCTTACTATTAACTTTAACAAAACCATGTTCCATGAAGAGTCGTTAAATTTAGACCCCAAATGAATTCGCCAGTAATCAAATTGTTGTTATAACTTTTGAAATGTGTTTTCGACAGTACATACTAAAATGTTTATATTTTAATTTTTCTCGATTTTTAATTTTTTAATATTTAATATAAAATGTGTGTGTCAAATAAATTAGAAGAATTGAAAACATACATGACTTTTGAATTAGCTTCTTATCCTGTTGCTGTATTTTAAAATGGTGAAATGAGGAAGACAAAGAAGTCAGCGTTTTATGAAGTATTTCCAGAACTAACAATAGATGTTAATGATATTGGAAAATTCACTTATGTAATTGGTGGAGGGATGTTGCAAATGGCAACTAGAAGAAAAGTTCAGGACAATCTGTGAACATAATGCGAGATATTTGAGAAAGATAATTAGGGCAAAAACGTTTATGTGGTATTTGATGGCCATAATAAGGATTGCACAAAATCGGTTGAAAGAAATCGCCGCTCGCAAAGGAATGCATTAACCGAAATTATATTCGACAAAGATATGCCTCTTAAAATAGGACAAGAGAAACTTGCTATTAGCAAAAATAAGAGCAGATTTATAAATATGTTGAGAGAAAATTTTCAGATAATATGTTCTCTTCCTTCCAAGGAGAAGCTGATGCCGACGCAGTAATAGTTCAAACAGCTAGAAATATTGAATCTGAAAATGTTGTAATTTTTGAGAATATCGGTTATCGATGTCTTAGTCCTATTAACTGCCGTAGCTCGAAACAAAAGAGGAATTTATTTTAGAAAACCAGCAAAGGGAAATGTTTTGCAAAAAGTTTGATCTTCTAAAAGTCTCAAAACAACACTGCCTATGTGTAAAGAGCATGTTCTTTTTTTATATGCAATTATGGGTGGGGAATGATATTCTTTCGATAGAATGGGCATGAAAACATGACGGTGACGGGTGAGGCCAATAATAATGAATCAACCAGCAGTCCCTGAAAACCTACAGAAGACAAGTTTTTGTGCATGTACAACAGGATACGGTGCTGTTTGTGGATGCATGAAGCAAGGATTATTGCAGTGTAGCTTCTTTGGGGTGCAGTGGTGATAGTTGCTTGAACGCTTCTGCCATTTTACAAATAGGCATTTTAAGTAGATGAAGTTGAAGGTGGAGATATCGGAGATAATTAGTATATTTTTCATTTCAGTGATTACTAATTATAGTATTCAGCAATAAATATGTTTGTATAAACAATTTAACGTTTTTTTGTAGGAATTATACCAGATTGCAAAGTTTCAGTCCACCATATTGGTTCCTTCACTTGCAATTTTTTACTTTGAATTCATATTTACCACCCTTGAATTCATATTTAGACATTTACGATGGGACAATCACGCACTTAATATTATAAGTTCGCTAAGATCTTTCATACTTTTTAAATTGGGAACTTACCTCAACTAAAAATTTTATATTATGCTCTATTGCTCTATGTAGTAGAATCACGCCTTTCATATGGGATTTTGGGATGTCTACATGCCTGAAAAAATCAAAACTATTCAGACGCTTTTTAAAAAAATTATCTTTAAAAGGTCGTCTGGAAATTGACCCAATTCTACCTTCTACCGACAGATTAATAATCTGCTAAGGACTCAGCAATATCATCGCATATCTTATTACTGTTTTCGTTGATATGCAGTTCTCACCCACTGAATTTGTATTCTTTAGGCTTTTTATGACATCTATTATTTCTTGAATCTCTATTATGTAAAATACAAATGACTGATGTGAGAAAAATTTAGGTGTTTTTTACTATGTGTCCTAACACAGACATGCATAGTTATGCAATTTGATACAGCAACTTTAGCAGTAGTAGCAAAGTACTAAAGTAGTTCCGAAAAGTCCTAAGGCTACTTCAGCTTCCTTCGTAATATATTGTCCATAACATTCAATTTGATTGGTAAATGTTGTTTCATTATACCGGTTTCCCATTAAATAAATTCAATACCTATTTGTTTTTACCTTCGTTTTTACTTAATTTCTTTTGAAAATGATTTTCCTTGTTTCTTTTATTAATAATTTATATCCTTTCTTTTTAGGGTGATATTTATTTCTTAGCTGAAAGTCCCCTGTGTTTTTTAGTAATCAAGAAATATTTTTTAGTTCAGTTGTGAGTGTAATTTATTAATCCATTTGTTATTCTTATTATTTGTTATTTGAATAATTTTAAAATATAGGCAATTGAAGTAAAAGTATATGGCAAACTCCAATTGCGAAATTAGCTTTTCCTAGGGAAACAAATCGCTTGTACAGTGGGCTAGCTGCGGGAGGATATATTTTCGGTACTTTCATCTTCTTTACCTGCAACACTAAAACTTCTCTCTGTCTGGAACACCGGGGTGTAGGATCCTAGAGCAAATCTCTTCTGTTCATGGTTGTTCATCTAAGCGGAAACTGCGGAAACATTGTCATAACGACCTTGTGGTTGTCAAAAATAATAGAATATCAAATGGTGGACACATTCGAGAAAAATTTATTGCGGATTAATATATTCTTACTTTATTAACCATTAACCAATCAAAACGTACATTTTCAAAAAAATCGACCAATAGGATTTTTTTTAAAGTGAGTAAAACTGCTAGGAAAAATCGAGAAAAATGTGTGTTACTTCTTTTTTCGTAGTAGCCATGTGTCAAACTAAAAAAGTCATTGAAAACGAAACGACAACGAGTTTCTTATTGCACCACAAATTAACTTGATTAATTGATGACGTCAGCACTGGTGTTGATGCTCAGAAAACTCGGTGGTCTGGGAAACGCTTTTATTCACACCAATCTCATCTCGCATTCTATTTACTCACCATTTTCTATTATTCTTATTCCACTTTACTTAACAAATCATTAAAAAGGATATTTTTGTACAATAAGATATAAATATGTTTTTTTATTTTTCATCGTTATTTATTGTCTAAATGAAAGATTTAACCTAACTTAATTGACAACTGATTCCCTCTACCCTCAATCCAACAGAAACACCGATCTTGAGTGCTAGTGGAACAGATAGCTTAACCAGTACATCCACCAATTTAACTGGAAACGATTTTGGTGGAACATCTTGATTTAACCGGTTTAATGAGAAACGGTTAGGATGTCATCTGAATCCATCTGATGGCTCATCTGGTGGAATAAGAAACTCGTACATTATTAAAATCTGACATTTCGTGTGAAGAAAAACATTAGATGAAGTTCCTATATAAATAATTGTTATTTTTTAAACTTTAAATAAACAGTTTTCTTGTTCTAATAATTATTTTAGATAATATTTTTTAATTATATCGGGTGGTCCAAAAAAAATAAAGAAGTTTCATTTTATCTTATAACTTCTTTATTTTTTGATCGATTTTCAATTTTTTGGACTCGTTTGACAGCTAAAGCTTCCAGCTAAATGATGCTCTATTAGAAACTGATATAATGATCATAAATGTCAAGGCTGACGTATTTAAACTTGAGCAATTTTTAATAACCGCTGGAATTTTGTTGAAGTGCCGTATTTACAAACGGTTTGTTTTATCATCATGACTGATCTTCTGGCAATATTTTGGTGGGCAGTTTTTAAAAATCAGTCAAGGAACTACGGAGCTGTACCAAAAAATGTAGAGCCGTGTTGTAAACGTCTCGGCAGCCATAGTAAAAATCGGAATTTTTATTTTCCTTTATAACTTTTTTGTTCCTTTACCGACTTTAATTTTTTTCGGGTCATTTAAAACCCAAAGTCTTCCACTACAATCATAAATGTGAGAAATTGACATGAATTATAAATCCAATATGGCGGTAGTGGTCAAATTTACCTAATATTTAAAAGTCGCAGGAATTTTTTAAAATGGCAAATTAAATGGCTTTTTTTTATCTTGAGCCTCTTCTAAGAACATTGTGACACAGAACACGAAAATCGGTTAAGAACTTACAAAGGTGTACTTGATAACGTAGTCATGTGCCCCATAACAACAGTATTAAATTATTTTCGTCTTAATTCTCAACAGTATTGCGAAGTAGTTCCGAGTCAAATCTTACCTCAAATTAGTGATTTCATACTCATGCAAATTAGTCGGTCTTGGTAACTGCAATGAAATTTTAGGATGGAGCTAGGTGTCACACAAGTAATTATACACTTGAATTTTTAAGAGAACATGCAGCAAATTTTATTGACCCAGAACACTGGCCTCCTAATAGTCCAGATCTTAATCCCTGTGACTATTACTTTTACATTTACAAGAACGGATGTATAAGAATGGTCGTCATTTCAATAATGTAGGCGAATTGCGACAAAGAATTTTAGACTGTTGGGAAGAAACTGACTAGCAGATTATTAAAAAAGCAATAGACGGTTGGTACAGGCATGTTCAGCTCGTTGTGATCGCTAATGGAGGTCATATTCCATTATTTAAGCATTAATTGTAACAATAAGTTATTGTTATTTATTTAGTTAAATGATTCGTAATTAAATTATGTTTCTGGTTCAGCCCGTCATTTAATTAGATTTCCTTTATTATTCATATCTTTGTAAGTTCTTAACCGATTTTCGTGATCTATGCGTTCCAATGTATTTAGAAGACAAGTCTTCAAGATAAAAGAAAGCCATTTAATTCGCCATTTTAAAAAAATTCTAGCGGCTTCTAAATATTAGGTAAATTTAACCACACCATATTGGATTTATGATTCGTCAATTTCTGAAATTTAATATTGTAGTGGAAGGCTTTGGGTTTTAAATGACCAAAGAAAAATTAAAGTCGGCAAAGAATCCAAAAGGTTATGAAGGATAATAAAAATTCCGGTTCTTACCATTGCTGCCGAGACGTTTATAACACGCTTCTACATTTTTTGGTACAGCTCCGTAGTTCCTTGACCGATTTTTAAAAACTACCCACCAAAATATTGGCAGAAGACCAGTCATGATGATAAAACAAACCGTTTGTAAATGCGGCATTTCAACAAAATTCCAGCAGTTATTAAAAATTGCTCGAGTTTAAATACGTCTACCTTGACACTTATGATGATAATGTCAGGTTTTGATAGAGAATCAAATAGCTGGAAAATTTAGCTGTCAAACGAATCCAAAAAGTTGAAAATCGGTGAAAAAATAAAGAAGTTATAAGGTAAAATGAAAATTCCGGTTTTTTTTGGACCACCCAATATATTAATCTTCTGTAATACACACGAGGTCGAATTTCTACTCGGGTAAATTTTTTTTTTGAGTGACCAAACTTTTTTTTTTTTTTTGTCTGGTTTTTGGCCTTACATGCGGTGTGTTTTGGCCACGAACATGTTATTAATAAATGAAATTTGAAAAAAGGGGAACCAAAGTCTATTTGGGAGGGACGAGGAGGACACGCTTCTCGCCCAGGGGTCTGTCAGGGCATTTCGACAAACATACAGGTTGGACCACGGTTATGAAAGGATTAAAGTGACAGTAGGAAAATAACAGAGGAATTTACGTATAATCACATCTATAGATCTATATTGGATTTAAAAAAAAATTCGGAGAGTTTCTTCATGATGTTCGGTTTTGACATATTTAATACGTAATTTAGCAGAAAAGTCATTTCTACAATCAGTAGAATTAAATTAAATCATGGAAGGTTTCCTGCGCACCTTCATAAAATTGGTATACGTGAGTGACCAAACTTGTTTTCCATGAAAATTTTGTTCGAATTAAGGGACATATAAATAAGGGACATGCCCTTAATTCTCGAATCATTTTCATGGGAAAACAGGTATTTGTCCAAAAAAAATTTACCCGCTAAAAAAAACGACTTCTTGTTTATTAATACCCGATAAGAACTAAATGCAAACATCGAACGCTAGTTCTCCGTATGAGTTTGACAATTTTTTTGTGTTTTTCTTCTACATTAAAAATTATTTTTACATTTTTGTGCTATCATAAAAACTGTGTTTATAAAAACTGCTTAAATAATCATAGACTTGATAAAAACAATTTTTTAATTAAATTCCCTTTTTCCAATGGTAAATGTGCGTATGAGTGACAAAAGAATTGTAGTAACAAAATTATTGACACAAAAACTGTTTGCTGCGAAAATTTATGATAGGTCAAAACACATATCTCTCTTATACACCATGATCAACAATTGACAATGTTTTGGCTTAGCTACAATATCGATCGTAAGAGTTACGTGCACGCTTGTAGAAAATTAAGAATTATGCAATAAAAATCACGAAATCACCATGATTCCCGGATCACGGTACGCATTCATAGTGGCCTAGTTACAATATTCAATTTCATGCTCAAAATTAAGAATTGCGGCAGATGAATTTTTGGGCTGACAATTTAATAGTTTAAAAAACTGAAACTGAACTATTAGTTCAATAAAGCCTTATTATGGACCAGTTGCATACAAAGCTTTATGCCCGACTCCTAAATTTGGCTTGTTAAGGAAAAAAATTAATTCAATGACATTATTAATGATAGTTGCACATATTAATTTGAAAACGTCAAAATCTGACAACAGTAAAATAAAGTTACACTTTATTGTACTAGTAAAATAAAGTTAACTTTATGATGATGATAAAGACGCAACATTTTAACATAATTATTTGTGTGTTTAGTTCATTGTCGCACAAATATCTGTTAAATCAAGAAAGAAATGTGACTACCCAGAGAAGTACCTATCTAACTCCCAGGTATATTTTAAAATAAATAATGTTTGGGATTAGAAGAATATAAAATGCATGTATTATTACTTTTTAGAAGATTTGACACTGCTACTAAAGTAGATTCCACTGGACACCAAAACAGCCAATATTTAATACTCGACGCACATGTCAGCAACCAAATTGGAAACCATAATCCTAGTTTTAATTAACCTGGTTGACGAAACGTACGGCATTGACAAGCCATTTATCTATCAAAATTCAGTGAATCATCTCAATGTGTTTTTAAGTTCAATCAATCCAAAAATGACTTAGAATATTTGGAAAAGTCCAAACTCAAATAGATTAAGATTGGTTTTCTTTATAAACAAATTACTTCCTTTACGATGGCGCGGCGCAGTTATTGGGGGTTTAAAGGGTAATGTATCACTTGCACCCATTCCAGAGGAGCTGCAGGTCCATCAAGATGTTTAAATATGTATAAAATGTACAATTTTGTATGCCTATCGCCCGCCTGGCACACTAATTTAATATACTGACTGCGTCACTGCTCGTTTATTATATATATTATGTGACGAGAAATTGGGGTAAACATATATATTAAGTTATTAAAACTGAACATTCCATAGTAATTCCGATTCCTTTATATTTTTAAAGAAAAATTTGCGTGTGTTTATAGGTCATTAAATTACGAATATGTCGGATAGGAGAAATTTATTATATGGTTGACCTAAATCACAAGAGGCCAATGATTCCTTATCAGAGTTTTGCATGCAAGCCTGTGATTTATTTAAATATGGGAATTCCAAATGGGAATTTGTGGAAGGTAACCTAGTTAACTCATTTAAAAGATATTCAAAATTATTAGAAATATGCACACACTTTTTCTACAATTTAAAAAATATCTATTCAGCAATAATATACTGTCAATTATATACAATGTGACCTACTTGAAAGTGGAACACCTCCATAGAACTTATTTTTATCGTTTTGTTTAACTTTTTTTTAAATTATAGTGCGTGAAAAATTGTACTTGTAGGAGAAAGTGGCGCATTTTTTACAGAAATCAGGGCTTACTGCGTAATTTTTTGAGAGCCAAAATTCGAGAAATTGTATTAGCGATTTCGTTACAAAATTCAAATTCAAATTCAAATTTATTTCCAATAATAATTACAATTATAATTACAATAATAATAATTACAATAATTCATAAATAAAATAGTTGCAATAATCAGTATAATAGAAGGAGCACCTAAACTAAAAATAATTTGTGTTGTGCTCCTCAAAATATTGTTTTTATATACATAGGTACGAGCAAACTAATATTTATTAGTTAAGTTTGTTTTTAGTAATGCAGTAATATATAAAAATAACTTACGTCTACTTTTTTTTAAGGAATATATTAATTCTTCACTGGAAGAGGTCAAAACCCAGAACATATATTTTTGTTATTATTTTTTTAAATTATAATTTTAGAATGCATTAGGATTTTTTAAGATAAATTCTTTTAAATATTTTATAAATAGCGTTAAACTCTTTATATTTCTTATTTTTTGTGGAATAATATTATAGTACTTTGGTCCCAAATATGATATAAATTTCTGACAAAGAGTGTTTTTGTACAAATTTTCTTTTATTTTGTTATCAGTTATTATTCTCGTGGTGTATGCATGTTGAACAGGCCGTTTGTTAAATTTAGTATGAGTAAATATGATTGCTTGCAGAATAAATAGTTGCTTTATATTAAATAATTTTGTTTCTTTGTACAAATTTTCTGTTGAATATCTCGCTTTTTTGTGAAAAGTTACTTTAATTATATAATTTTGACACTAAGTCTGTTTAAAGTACTACTATATATTCCACCCCAGATTATGATTCCATATCTCAATATTGACTATGCCAAAGCCTTATATACAGGGTGGGCCAATAGTGCGTGGACGGAAGATAGCTCGCTTATTAGAAGTGATAGAAAAAAACTTTCTGTACAAAATTTCAGTATTCAAAAATGCATCTTTAAAGAATATATTGAGTTATACAAGGTGTTCTGTTGTAGCTGCACAGTAACGAACTTTGTTAAGTTAAATGGAACACCCTATATATTATTACATATGCTATTAGAGCCCATCTAGGGCTTTCCAACGAACTATCACAGCATGTACTTCTTTTCAGTAGTTTATGAGATATTTAAACTTTTATCGAAATATTGACGGATAAATACCCTTATGATAAAAGTTGTATTTTTTTAATGTGTAAAAATTATAAAATTTTTATTGCGGCAGTTGATTATCATGGAAAAGAGCTTTCAAACCATGTATCTAGTTTTTGAATTTTATCTACAGGATGTTCATAATTTCATTGTGAACTTGAAAATTTAAAAACCTCAATAACTTTGTTATTTCAAATGGAACACTCTGTATAGTATTTCATATTCTAAAAGCCTTCTTACTACTCTTTCCATCGGTACCATATTTGGTATAGCTGAGAACAGCAGTTATTTAGTAATTTAAGATCAAAGTTGAAAATTGTTTCATATCACGATTTTGCATCGACTTTTCATATTAATAATTTTGAGTTCAAAATCTTATAAGTATTTTTGTCAAAATAGCACATTAGATATTTTTCAGTTAGATATTAAAAAAACTATTTTTAATGGGTTCTTTCAGAATCGTTTTTATTTCAATTCTTCAGTACGAAATAATTTGATTTTCCTGTTAGAACAAAAGGGTGCCATGGAAAAACAATCACTTACTTTAATTGACAGTTTCTTTCTGATTGTCACAATTAGTGTATTTTGCAAGTTAGTTTGCAACATGAATTTTTCAAAATAAGAATTAATTGATATGGTATATGTTTTGGGTGAGTGTCATAAAAAATTCTTATTAGCCAGTAGGGTGTATAGAGAGCGATATCCAGAAAGGCGATATGCGAGAAAAGAATCGTTTAGAAGCCTTTCTGAAAGATTTGAAAATACAGGAAGTGTGGAATACGCAAAACACACAAGACAAAAAACAGCATTAACTCAGGAAAATGAATTTTTAACGATGATTGGAATTGTGGAAGATCCTCATTCTAGTACGAGGCAATTAAGTACTGAACTTGGCATAAGCAGGACAACTCTAAGAAGGTTCATAAAAAAAAATAAATATTATCCATACCATGTACAGTTACATCAAGAGCTAAGTGATGCAGATTTTGAAAAACGAGAACATTTTTGACACTGGGTAACAGCAAAAATTAACGAAGAGCAAAATTTTGTTAATAAAATTGTATTCTCAGATGAAGCAACATTTCACAATAATGGAAGCGTAAATAGACACAATTATCATTACTATGCCGATGAAAATCCGCATTTTTTGCGCTCTATGAATAATCAGCATAGATGGTCCATTAACGTTTGGGGAGGAATATTTGATAATTTTGTAATTGGCCCATTCTTTATTGAGGGCACTCTTACTGGTCCAAAATATTTGGATTTTTTACAAAACAATTTTCCCCAATTATTAGACCATATTCCGGACATAATACGACAAGATATGTGGTATCAACAAGACGGAGCGCCGCCACATTATGCAGTTGCCGTTAGGGAATGGCTGAATCAAATATTCCCAAATAAATGGATTGGACGTGGTGGACCAGTAAGTTGGCCCCCTAGATCTAAATGATGATGATTTTTTCTTATGGGGACACGTTAAAGGGAAAGTGTATCAAGAGTCTCCTACCACTCCTGACAATATGAAAATCAGAATAAGGGAAGCATTTGCGTCAATTACACCTCAAATGATAGCAAACGTTAGAGAATCTTTTTGCCGTAGAGTCCAAAATTGCATTGACCAACATGGTCAGCACTTTGAACACTTGCTTTAATTTTCATTTGTTTTCTTTAGTTGTAAATTTTGCTTTAATTTAAATACATTTTTTTGAGTATTTTTTACCTACTTTTAAATAAGTCATTAAACATACGTAATGTATTGTTTTACATAAGCCTAGTTAATATCTTTAAAATAAGAAAAACATCTAACGTGTGCTTTAAATTAAGAACAATTTTTTTTGTTAATTGATATGAAAAGTTGATGCAAAATCGTGATATGAAACAATTTTCAACTTTGATCTTAAATTACTAAATAACTGCTGTTCTCAGCTATACCAAATATGGTACCGATGGAAAGAGTAGTAAGAAGGCTTTTAGAGTATGAAATAATATACAGAGTGTTCCATTTGAAATAACAAAGTTATTGAGGTTTTTAAATTTTCAAGTTCACAATGAAATTATGAACATCCTGTAGATAAAATTCAAAAACTAGATACATGGTTTGAAAGCTCTTTTCCATGTTAATCAACTGCCGCAATAAAAATTTTATAATTTTTACACATTAAAAAAATACAACTTTTATCATAAGGGTATTTATCCGTCAATATTTCGATAAAAGTTTAAATATCTCATAAACTACTGAAAAGAAGTACATGCTGTGATAGTTCGTTGGAAAGCCCTAGATGGGCTCAATAGGATATGTAATAATATATAGGGTGTTCCATTTAACTTAACAAAGTTCGTTACTGTGCAGCTACAACAGAACACCTTGTATAACTCAATATATTCTTTAAAGATGCATTTTTGAATACTGAATAAATTTTGTACAGAAAGTTTTTTTCTATCACTTCTAATAAGCGAGCTATCTTCCGTCCACGCAATATTGGCCCACCTTGGTCAAACTTTTATTATCAAATATTTCTCTAAGGCGATAAAAAACTGGAACTAGTGATCTTATTTTTGACGTTATATACTGAATATGTTCTTTCCACCGCAGGTGCTGGTCGACTATAATACCTAAATATTTAATAGGAGACACAGATTGAATTTCTGTATTACACTGACAGTTTTGATAATTATTTAAAATGCAATTATTATTGTGCATAGTAATAGCGTTGATATGATTTTCTCCAGCACCTGAGAATGAGAAAGCTACATATTTTGTTTTATTAAAATTCAGCGTCAACAAGTTTTTATCGAACCACATACGTACAGTACTTAGGCCGCTAGATGCTTTTTTATGAACTCGTTCCCAGTTACTATCCCTAAACACCAATACTGTATCATCAGCGTAAGATACACATTTTGCCCCTATATTAAGGGAGAATAAATTATTAATATATATATTAGAAACAGTATTGGTCCTAGAACAGTACCCTGGGGTACGCCCATTTTAGTAATAAGTGGATCACTAAGAATTTGATCAATTTTAACATACTGAGTTCGGTTTGATAAATAGTTCTTTATTATATTTAGTGACAGACCACGTATTCCACAACATTCTAGCTTGTTTAATAAAATATCATAGGACACCGTGTCAAAGGCTTTGGCACGGTCTAAAAATATAGCGATACATCGTTGATTATCATTTAAAGTGTCATTTATGTGATCTATAACATCAAATATAGCTAACTCCGTATTTTTTTCCTCTCGAAAACCATACTGACATTTTGATAATAAACCAAAGCATTCTAAATATGCTACCAATCTTTTCTTTAAGCACTTTTCGAAAATCTTAGCAATATTGTTTATTAACGTAATAGGCCGGTAATTTTGTTTATCTGTGACATCTCCTTGTTTAAAAACTGGTACAATTACAGATTGTTTAAAATGCTGTGGGACAATTCCTGTGATAAATATTGCGTTCATTATATGCTTTAATGGAGTGATAATGTAAATATATATTTTTTTAGTAAACTAGAATTAATACCATCAAGGCCTGGGCTACATTTATTTTTTAGGGAATATATGTGAGATATAAGTTCTTTATCATTTACGGGTTCAAGAAATAATGAATGAGGGACGTTGAAAACAACTTCCTCCAAGTGATTGTTTTTATTTATACGATTTGCCATATTATAGCCAATATCACAGAAATAGGCGTTAAACATACTCTTCTTATAAATTTGTTTCTTCTGATCAAGTAATTAATGGAATGAAACGTGCACATGAATGAAAACTGGAAACGATTCATTTTTATTAACAACAAAATTATTGGAATTGCAGCATAGAAAATGAACGGTGATCAACTCGTTGTGTCCATCAATCAACCATTTATTTAAATAAATTTCATACTTTTTCGTACAATATTTTAATTAGGGGTGTCCCAAAGAAAAAAGTCAAGTGGCTATAAGTCCAGGATTTCGGCGGCCATTCAATTAAAGGACTGCTTCGACGTAACTAACATTTTTTTAAATTAAGCCATTCCCTTGCCACTTGTGTTATGCACAGGAGACCCATTTAATTGACTCTTAAAAAAAAGACCAATAACACTATTATAAAGTATTTCACGAGGTATTTCACACCACATGCACGTTTATTTTATATAAATACTGCTTTTTTTGCGTTTATTATTATTATCAGGATTTTCGGTACACCAGTACCCTCGTGAATTTTGAGCCGACACAACCCCATTTGTGGAAAACGTAGCCTTGTTACTGAACCAAATTCCCTACCTTCAGTTCAGATGTTCTCGCCACCAACAAAATTTCAATCTTTCGTAATCTACCGGTTTCATAGTGTGACAAATTTTCGGTGTAAATGGTTTAATTTTGTTTGCAAGATATCTAATATTTTCTCTAGGGAATATTTAAGTCTATATAGATTAGCCGTTTTCAGGCTTGAATAAAAACTCCAATACTTGGAAATTATTTCCAATTTTCTGACTTATTGATTATTTATGATTTTAGGAATATGTTTTAACTTATTTCGTTAAAAATTTTATTTATGCGGTGTACAGCACTGTTGCTCATTGAAACATTAAAAGTCTAACGAGTTTGTATTAAATTATTTTCCAGCGTCTTTTGCCGAAAGAATATTATCACCAACAAGATACATAACTTTTATGATTAAACTAATCAAAGTGTCAAGGCCCATTCTCTTCGTCATAAGAAAGTTATCCGTTGACATTTCACCCCGCCCGGATTTCCTCACATATTATATTTATATTTATCGTTTACCTAATCAAAAAACATAAACCTGATACAGTACTATCATCTATTTTTATTATGTAATTTGCGAGTTTTTTACCATTTTGCTTTCTATTAATAATAAAGAAGCTTGGTCTAAAATTAATCAACATAATCATTAATCTGCACTAGAATATGATATTATAAATCATTACTACAATTATAATCTGAAGATTTTATTATGGTTGGTATTCTTGATGTTGTGGCAAAATCGTTAAATACTCAACAGCCTCGCGATGTTTATTGAATTCTTTCATTTGACTCAGTTGTTCTTAGGAGAAGCTGATGTAAGTGATCCGTGCTCCTGGTGCGTTCCATCACACACGTCGAATGGCGAAAGCAGTTTATTGCCTAAAAATATTTCTGTTTAGAGATGAATTTAAACTGACAAAAACTGGAAAGGAAAGTATCGTCGACGTGTGCATTTTTGTTGTCAAACTTTCTGTTAAACTTGGTTTATCGCTCCTTTTTCACATATAGAGCTCTGTATCAAGATCTAGAGTTTGTTAAAAGTCTTATTAATTATAAAACAATTAACAATGCTATATCTCAAACTGCAGTCATTAAAATTAAAGATTACTCATGGTATCTAACTCCAGAGGCTTGCGCCTCATCTTTTTTTGATGATGACATTTCAGTTGAAGTTAAGAAAAATTTGGTAAAAGCTTTAGAAAAAGAGGACACACTAGAAGAAGGCGAAAGACGTATAAAATTAAATAGTGTTAACGAAATAGAAGAAAGAAAGAAATATGGGATTTTATTTCTAAATGTAAAATAATTTTTTTTAATAGATTTGGTCTTTCCGCAAATTTTCTAAAAGAAAATCCGCAGTTTTGGGAGAGAAATGAACAATTTAGAACTAGTTGTAATGTTGTCAGAAACTTAAAAGTTATAAACGATACAACAAAAAGAGGTATTAAATTATTAGATGATTGTAATAAAATATCCAAAGATATAGTTATCTACTGAAAACAGTCTGAATATTGCTCCCAATGTTTTTATTTACAGTTTCTTACTGAACCATCATGCCAAGCAGGCCAAAATACATAAAATTACAATCCTCCTTTTGACTTTTTTTAAATATTGTTTATGTCTTTAATATTGTTGTTTCGCCCTTTGAAAATGTCTGACCTTAAAAATGATTTCTGTTTCAGTCCTTAAAGAAGTTACATCATTCTAACGTTGTCAAGCTGAAAGAAGTTATTCGTGAAAATGACGTTCTTTATTTTGTCTTTGAATATATGCAAGAAAACTTGTATCAACTTATTAAGGATCGACGAGTGCCCTTTCCTGAAGCCACAGTTAGGAATATGTTATACCAGGTAAATAACCATACTGTGTATATATTTGTTTATAGATAATCTTCCAAGGTTTTCAACTATTTTGGCTGATAATTTTGACTTATGTAATTCGCCAGGAAAACTGAGTTATGCTACTTTTTCAATATTCATTCGTTTTAGTAACCTCAGTGTCGTAGGACTTTGAGGTCCGTCGATTATTTCTGAATATATTTTTTTTGAGTAGAAATTAAATCATGTATATGCTTGGAAAATCATAAAATTATACAGGTTGTTAATAAATCAATACAACTCCTTCCAATTCCTCATATTTACATATTCCATAATCATTGATTTAGATTTAATTATTTTATTGCTAAAAATGCGATGGAACATCTTATAATGTTGTTAACAGCGAGGTATAGAATTATCCCGGCGAAGGACACAATTATCCCTCTAGTGGTCAGTCTTTTCAATTACCTATGGCAGACTGACGAGAACACAAAAAGTTCGAGACCGGTCTGTGTCCGATGTAGAAAAGATGAATAATAAACTTGCTACCCATTTGGATTTGCAGGTATAATGCAGCGCAAGCCGGGGCTTTAGTCCGTTGAATAGCTGTTTCCTATAATCCTATTTATTATTTATAATGTTGTATGTGCTTTCTAGCTAATTTACACATGAAAGGAAATTTAAACTTTTGTAACATTATAGAGTGCAAAATTGAAATTTGATATTTTACCGTTTTCTTCATAACTCCCTTATGTATTAACGAAATTTGGAATAAAAAATAATTCAATCTGTTTGCACAAAGGTACCTACAGACTAGCATACATGTGCGCCATACATGTTTATCATACAAGTGTGATGTACATGTAGACAATAGGACTTTTAAATCTGACCTATAGGAAAACTTGTGCGACGCACATATTTGCAATTTTTCGACCACACACCAGCAAACATCAACGCGCAAGCATGGATGACGCAGATGTATGACGCACATGTATGCTAGTCTGTAGGCACCTTATAATTGTGGAATATTTTTTTTTTTTTAATCACTTATTTAACGTCGGCCTATTTCCGCTACCAAGGCCAATCACCGACGCCAGGAGAAGAGCTACCCCCAACCTGGAAATTTTGCCGAACCTCTTATCTTACTAAGAGTAGGGATTTTTTACTTGCCTAACATTTAATAGACAAGGGACCGACTGCTTTACATCCTCTCCGAAGGATGGTATATCCTCAATACACCTCTCGCCTACAGTTGTATTGCTTCTGCGATATAGCTGATATACAAGCCGCTAGAAGTAGGGAAACGAGACCGCGTCTTTCCGTGGATAGTCCCCATCCAAGTACTAAACGCGGTAGCTGTTGCTTAACTTCATATCGCTATGAAGTGAGTCAAGTCAGTCCTCCGCTCGCTGCCCCCAATTGTGGAATAGATTTCGTAAAAATAGCAAAACAAATGTAGTTATGGCAAGAAAGTTCCATCAGTATTTTTAGAATATATCTGCAGCTTTAAATATGCGGCTCAAGTAATGAATAAATTGATTCTAATTCTTCTGTGAACAGACTATTTCCGAAAATAAATCCTTATAGAAATTTCTATTAAATTTATGACATTGCTGATCTTTCCCTAAACGGCAAAGTCATGTGATACCTATTTTGAAGCTTTTAATACGAATCCATATCAATTTCTAATTATTTAAAACATGCAAGCTGGCTTAAGAAATTAAATATAATAAAATACAAAGTTCTTTATTAAAATAAACATAAACATGATTAGAGCCGGCCTTGACTAAACATATTTACGCTCTTAGTTTTTACTAACCGTATCTAATATTTTAGGAGTAACTTTAGTAAGTATGTACTTAAAGTCCACTTCAGATTTGTATCGCAGGGAAAAAATGCCGCATTTACAAAGCAGAAACGCGGCCTCTTTAATGTTCGCAAAGACGCCGTCGCACGTGTTCCTTTGTCGGTAATTTTTTATCTGTGGTACAACTCTGAAGTAGACTATACATAATTTTACGTATAGTATTAATTTAGGAACAGTTTTATGTAGCACAGTTAGTCTCAACAAACTGGTTTTAAATTAAGAAAAATTTTTTTTATCGAAATTACATAGTCCTATTTTATAAACTAATTAATTAATAATTTCATAAACGCACACCTTGTGTATTCTGTCTGAAGTAATGACTCATCACTGATGAAGAATATTTATTTATATACTGTTTTTCTGACCTCAAATGCGTAGTTTTGTCGATAATATATCATATTCATAATTTTATGTACGACATTAATTAACAACGCACGAATTATAAGTATATGAATCAAAATATTTTGTTGTATTGGTATTTTTTCATGATTTTGTTTATACCAAACAAAGCTAAACCTATTTAAATTGCACGTTGAAATAAAGATATTCTTATTGGGGGATATCCTTTTCTACAAATAAGTGGGTCAAGTGTCTTGAACTGAACAGAGAAAATATCAATTTTCATTAAATACTGGAAACTCTTCGAATTGATTTTGTGAATAATTTAATAAGATAAGTATAATAGTTAATTATCGGGTAGGAATGATTTCAATATCGATAAAAGCACGAAAGCCAGAACTGAAAAAAACAATAGAAAAGACGTAAAAAAATATATTGTATTATAAGGAAAACACTTTTGTAGTATGGAATTTTCGTTGTATTACATTTTTGCCAATATTTTTTGAATTAATGAAATTTCTCCACTCCCATATATTTATCGATCGTATTTACGCAACTGTGAACTATGATGTATCTACGAAATTCCCACAAAATTTCTTGAAGAATCTAGATCGAAATAAGTTGTTCGTGACTTGAGGTATCCTATATACATTTTTTAAAAGGATACATTTTAATCGTGAAACAAAAGTAGGTATATTTAACTTGAACACAAAGTTTTCATGAACGCCGAACATTTAAGTTACCATTGTTATAGGTTTACTTTAAATTCTTTAGTAAGAGGAAGGCCAGGTGAAATCAATAATTACATTTCTTTCTTCGTAAAATCACCAGACCCATTAAAAAGGCGATTTGTGAGTTTTGCCGGATGCGCCGGTTGCCTAAAATTTAAAACATTGTGAATGATGCTGTGAATCTATAAGATATGTGTGCCAATCAAAATGGGCAACATGTGGAGCACTTATTATACATTTTTCTGTTGAATTATTTGAAGGAACGTCTATTTTTTAAGTTTATTCTTGAATTTTGTACTTATTGCTCAATAAATCGAAAATACGGTTACAAGTAGCCATAGAGATGTACCTACCTACATACAAAAAATGTTCGTTTTTCATTTCTACACCACACCGTTGAAAAATAAACAGGGTGTTCATTTGATAAAATTGAGAAAATTCAATTCAAAAACTCCTAAATTGGAAAATCATTTTTGACCACCCTGTATATTTTTAGGAGTTGAATATGATTCAAAAACATTAATTAGATGTCTCGTAACTAGTATTCACATATTTTTTCCTTATGTCTCATAATTGTGACTACCTAGTGATTTTCTCAATATCTGCAGATGAAATATTTCAACAAAAAAAATACATCCAAGTGGTTGGGAGAGTGAAAGAAGTCTAGAAAGAGGCTTTTAAAAATGTACTGATAAATATACATAGCATTCCTTTAAAAAAACGGCACTTGATCCTGTAATATTGTCTTGGCTCGCCCTATATATTAGTAAATAATTTCTGATTATAGACATTTTACTCTATTTTACTTGTGTTTATTTTTTTAATTTCTAGCTATCATAGAACTCGAGCCATCGAAATCCTACGCACTATTATTGTCCCACCCTGTAACTGCTTAAAAGCCATAACATTTCTATGAGCGGTAGAGCCGGTAGAACATCGTTTGAAGTAGGATGTTACGAGAAAATGTTATTAATAGTATATAAACAACGTGGGAGCTAATTGATGTTTTACTCTGATCGGTCTATAACGCGCATGAAATTATAGTAAACAAACCTTCAAATCACTAACTCAATCGATTTTTTTATTGCTAAGAATACTTACGACAAATTAACGTTATATTTGTAATATTCAAAAAGCAGCAAAGGAAATCTTCGTTATAATTAAATTAATTCAGCTTTTACTTTTGTAAGCTACAAATAAGATCTGATCACGTGTTTCACTAAAATAGATATTTTCCGGGTTATTAACGAAAGATCCATTTCTTGTCTAATTCAGTCCTCATAAAAAGGGAATTGCCTTCAACACAACTCTAAACTTTTTTTTCTTAAATCATACGTGTCAAAGAATCACCACACTATGAAATTTGGTTTTTAATCTATTTCTTTTATATGGGTATTAAATATTCGCCCATTTTCAAATTGAAATCAGGTAAAAATTTGAATACCGTTGTCTTTAAATTACGTGAGTTGTTTCAAATTTGAAAACGTGATACTGATGAAAATAAAATCTGCGTTTGTCTAAAGTCGACAACAACTCGTTGCAAACTTCGGATTAGATAGAAGTAAATGAGAACAAGGAAGAATCGAGATATTGGCAGGGGATATGTTGAAAAGGTGCAGCTTCACGAGTGACTGATGAAAGTTATTATATTATATATTATATAATTGTTAAACTTCAGGTTGCATATCGTTTATGCCGATAAACCGTATTTAGTTTATTTTATTATTTATTCTTATAGAACAAAAAGCCTAATAATAATAGAATCAACGCTAACACCTACAGGCTCTTCACATACTACCAAATAATTTTATGTGTAATTTCTTAGGATTTTTGGTCAAATTATAACCTTCCCTCGTTCCGCTCGGGTTCTGCCTTGACGTCTGAGGGGTGGCGGTATTAGCAGGACGGTAGAATATCTCGGGCGCCAGTTTCAGTTTTAGAAAAACACCACGTTTCTTTATCAGGATAATAGAGGCTTAGGTAGCTGCAGTGAAGAAACGGTAATGTCAGGGGTCTATATTAACCTATAAAGAAAACTCGGGAGTTTCGTATTAAAAATTATAAACAAGTTTTATTCACGATAGGTCAATAGTAAACACTTATTACTACGGTTAAATAAAATAAATCTATGTACAGAAAAACTTACAGTAGGCAGGCTATGGTTAAAAAGACAAACTAAGGTTAAAAGCGGCAAGGGTAATCAATAATTCGGTTAAACTGTAAAGCACTTTAATTAGTATCAAACGGTTACCAGCAGAAAGCTCGGACGGAATTATATGTCAATCTATCGCTTGATCGTCAGGTCAAATGTTAGATTCATCTTATCAGGATTTTACTTACTCAAGTTGGTGAACGGTGACCTTTTTACTTAGTAAGCTGGGCTGGTTGGGCGGATTGCTAGAAGCAAACTGAATTCTACTCTTCTGATTTTCACACTTCAGCTCGCGGAATTAATAGCTGGTACCATTGATTAAGGAATGAACAAGATACGCGACTTCAATGGTAAAGTGCGAGGCCAATTTTGGCGGCGAGATCTCGGTTGCGGGCATTCCTGTGATTTACGTAGTATGCTTTTGACAAACCTGTATCGTGTCTGGTTTTATATCATTAATAATCTAGTGGTAATAAAAATTTAATGTTCAGATTAATTTTAGTTTAAAATTATTAACGTAGTATGTTCTCTCTGCCAGCTATTTCTCAACGTTTTTTTGACTTTTAACCGTCACATAATTTTAAACTAAATTCAATCTGAACAGTCAATTTTTGTTTTCACTAGATTATAAATTATATAAAACCATACACGTCACAGGTTTATCAAAAGCATACGTGAATCACAGGAATGCTCGCAACTTACCGGGAATCTCGCTGCCAAAATTAGCCTCGCACTTTACATTGGAGTCGCGTATCTTATTCATTCCTTAATCAATGCTGGTACAGAGTGGGGAATATGCAGTAGATCGGGGCAATAAATTCGTCGAATTTCAATCACCATTTGTGGTTTACTCTTTCCATCGGGTGTCGGGGTCAAGAAAAACTATTGCATGTTCTAATCATTACAGATAAAAGGTTTGGTCGAAATTGAAAACCTAAAAACCTTATTTTAATGCTATAATAGAGAAAGAGTTGTACGTAATCCATTCTTGACTTATTTCTATATTTGATAGCTTTTTACATAATGACACTATTGTTATATTACTGTTAATAATACTATTGTACAACATGAATAATGGTTTCATCAGGATTGACAACGCGTGTTATAAACAATTTCTTGAAAAGGAATATTCAAAATATTTTAACAATAAATACTGATAGATTGCCAGTAGATTATTTCTCTCTATTTAAATATTGCTGAAACATGAATTATGTATGTAGGTAAAACATATTCTGTAAGGCGTGTATAACCTATATTTTTATTTCTTTAACATACAATGAAAAGAAGTTAAAATATGTATAACCTGTTCATTAATGTACATGTTGGTTAAAATCGTCCTATACTTATCTACACGAACTATTTGAATTTTTTAGTATTCTCATAAGTATCTACTTTTATAGAAAGTAGTCTATTAATTTATATTCAATTGTTTTTATTACCTGTTAAGATCAACCACTTTTGTTATTGTGGAAGGAATGATATTCAAAATTTTGTAATTTATATAACACTATGAAACGACTAAATAATATTAGAAAATAATATTAAAAACATTTATTAGCCCCTGGCGTATGGATAATTGACAAATTTTTCGCAATTTATGGCTTATGTAATTTTAGAAACGTATTATGCATATACAAAATATTCCTTATAAGATTTTGTCTTGTGGAAACAATTTTTTCAATGTTATCATCACCAAAGTTCTAACATATACTTCAGATGACTTCTTTGTTGTATAAATACTTCTTGTATTTTTGAGGAATTTTCCCAACAGAAAATTCCATAACGAATAGCCGAATGAACAAGAGAAAAACTTTTAACGATAAATCGGCAAATTATGTCAACAGAATATGTTTGGGGAAAGACTGTTTGTCGACAAGGCTACGAGATGATAGTCATAACGTCAGAATTCAAAATAATTATCGTGGAGCAGAACTCGGAAACTTTGTACAAATGAAATTTATTGACAAAGCTTATTATTACATTTGATCAAATATTCTTTTGCTACATAATTAATGAATTAGATTTGGCGGTCCATATTCTCCCTTCAATTGAATTACAATCCATCCATTCAACCCACTATATTTCATAATATGAGTGAATACGACAGTCACTTATTGATACAAGAGCTATGTCATGAAAGTAAACTTGGTGTACTGTCACAGACTAAAAAAATATTTTATTTCTTTAAATAATTTATAAAATTAGTCAGTCATTACTCATTAGTGCCTTAATTATTATTTAGCTTCATTTATATACAGATAATCATAGTTTTCTATTTCCAGATATTACAAGGGTTAGCGTTTATACACCGACATGGTTTTTTTCACAGAGATCTTAAACCTGAGAACATATTATGTTCGGGGCCTGATTTAGTGAAAATAGCCGATTTTGGATTGGTGAGAGAGATAAGGTCTAGGCCTCCTTATACTGATTATGTTTCTACCAGATGGTATCGAGCCCCGGAAGTATTATTGCATTCAACAACCTATAGTAGTCCCATTGATCTCTGGGCAGTGGGATGTATAGCTGCAGAAATCTATACATACAGACCGCTATTTCCTGGAACAACTGAAACCGATCAACTGTATAAAATCTGTGCTGTTATGGGAACACCAGATAAGGTATCATTTTTATGAATTAAATACTTGTATCAACATTTATAAGAGCAAAAAATATATAAAATGGTTTTTGATTAAAATTTCCTTTTCTCGCTATTTTTTTCCAGAAAAAATGGCCAGAGTGTTATCAGTTGGCTGGTGCAGTAGGTTTCAAATTTCCATATTTTGCCAAAACTCCTCTTAGTGATGTAGTACCTCAAGCTAGTTACACTGCTGTTAATCTAATGGATGACCTTTTAGAATGGAACCCAGCTCATAGGCCGACTGCCCAATCAGCTTTAAAACATCAATTTTTTCAGGTACGAACGTATTACTTACGCTCCGTACACGGGCCATCGATTTATAAATATTTTTCCTAAATTTTATCATTAAATTAAATTATGTCAAGACAATTATAACGCCAAATTCCAGATTATTCATTACTTAAAGCTAATGATTTTTTATTCCGGGCCAATTAAATTATTACATTACAGATACTTATTGCTCATATAATACACAATCTTTATTAATTTCTTTGTTCAGGTTACATCAATAATATAAAAATAATTTACAAACAAATTACAATTCTATATTTTCAAAGTATATAATAATACAATACAAAACAAAAGAAAAGCAAATATTAAATACTTGTATAAACATTATAAGCACCCTATATAATACTATAATTATAAAGTTACTCTCATTGCCACGTAAACTCGAAAGAGTTCGTCTGTGGCAAAACACAATTTCTTTATTATATAAATATTGTGTTAGCTACGTGCTATTATTAATTTTTAATAGAAAAGAAAGAAAGAAAAAAAACAATCAAATGAAAATCTGAAAATCACGATACTAACTATTTATAAATGAAAAACAAGAACTGTTGTTATCATTAATTATCGTAAATTCCTAATAATTTAAAGTTAAATTTTTGCATTTTTGAATTTCTAGAACTTGTTGCTTGCCTATTGGTTTAAATATTGATAAATATGGTCTTTATTATATTTCTATTTTCTCTTACCCATAATTTTATTTCCCTAACAAATTGTTTGTATGGTATCATTGGACAGTTCCTTAAGAGGGGGATGAAGAAATGTTCCGAAAACACACCTACAGCCAATTCTATTCTTTTTTAGTTAAGTGATTCGGGGTGATTTGGAGAAAAAAAATTTGTTTTAACTTTTTTGGTGACAGCTGTCAAAAAAATGTCAAAGTGACGTTTGGGAACAGGCGCGGGGCCATCACGGTCGAATTTTACGAATTTCCGTCGATTTTCCGAACTGTCAAAAGTAACGTTTAAATGTCAAAGTGAAAGAAGGGTGCTATCGAGAAACCGAGAACGGTTTCGTTGCGCCGAAGTCGTCCGGATTCCTAAACTGCGATCGGTTCCATCCTAGGACGGATATTAAGAAAACATTAAAACTTGGACCATAAGCTCTAATTTTTATCGCGATGCACTGTAGATTTCGAGATAAAAATTTGGCGAAATTGACGAAAACGCGAAAACTTTAAACCAAAACGAAAATTAACCGCCGGGCCGCCGTTTTAGCAAGAAATCCAAGCTCGAAGGTCCAACTTGAAACGAGATCGCGAATGATGCGGTCCAGATGCGACTTTGGAGGCTGCAGAACCGAACGAAAAAGTGGCATCTTGACGTTAGCGAAAAATTTTAAGTTTCGGCAAGTCCTGCACGCGCATGCAATTTGGCGGGTTGTGCGCGCGCACACCTCGTCGCTAAATTCAAATTATCCCAATATTAAGAACAATTAATATCAAACTTTATTAAAGAATCTGCAAAATTTACTAAATCACAACATAGTTGGCTCTAACTAAATAAAAACTAGACTGTAATCATGCCAAACACCAGCATTGTACTAATTGCTCTACGATTTGTTTGTTTCAAATATATCGAAAACTTGACATATTAACTACTGAGTGTTTTGCTACTGATTTCTTAATAATTAATTAATTAAAAAATCGTTATTCTTAAAAAATATTTCTAAGAGATTTTTGTGCACTTTATTAATTCGCAAAACACAATGTGTTGAAATCATCAAAATCAGCTTCAATCATCATACTGTTTGTTTTATTAAAACAGTTTAGGGATAAAGAAATTTAAAAAAGATAGTTATTTGTTAGCTATCACTTATTTAAATTTAACTATGACTTTACACATTCAACTAAACATTGATACACAAGACAAAAATTATTACACTTTCAGGTCGGCCAACAATACAGTGCTCTCCAATCTAATCGCCAGATGCATTTAAATAGCGCATTGCAATCACATACTAACGGAATATTCCAAAAGATTCCCGCTCAAGTGGCCTCCGATGAAAATCAGATATACTCCACTCAACAACCACAGTTACAGTTGCAAGCGAATGGACGGTCTTTGTTGAAACAATTAAGCCAAAACGCCGCTGTTCAACCATTGCAACCATCAGTGCAAATCAACATACAGTCGCTGATAAAACCAATGAAATCTCCTGAGAAACCTCAACAACAACCAGCACCAATAGTCTATAGTTTTGGCCAATCGGATTATAGTAGTAAATATTTACCAGTACTTAATAATATGAATAATCATAGTAGGACTGTACCAAACAAGAAAATTACGTGGGGTATGGGAAATAGTTTTGAATATGAAGATGATTTTGCTGATATATTGGGGTATGTATAGGATTTATTTCTATTTTGGATGGAATTGCCTAGTAACAATATAAAATTACATCATCTTGTGCAGGAAGAAAAGCGAAATTAATTGAAATTTTGTGGTTTCAGTGTTAGAATTAATTATTCACAAATATTATGGAAATTATGAGCTCATTTATTAATATTTGCGACTTTACTGAGTTAAAAATGAGCATTTCTTTAAATATCTGTCAGTCCATCCGTATTTCTGGATAATTTGAGAATCTTTTCACGCATGCAGAATGCAGATAAACAACATCAATTAATGCATAAAGAGTATAATTTAACTTTTATAACTCTAAATATAAAAAACTTTTGGTAAAAATCTGTTCATTGAAGAGGCAAAAGCGGATTTATCAAATAATTTGACTGCTTTTATTTAAAACCTCCCGAACCTCGTGTGTTATACCATAATATTTCCCAGGGTTTTGTTTCTTCCACATCGGTTCTAATTTTTTTGGCAAACTTACACGTGGGACTCGCAAAATTATTTTTCTTTTTCTTGACAATAATTTAAAGAAATCCTGGATGAATGGATTGCTGATTTAAAATATGATGTAATATGATAAATATTTTCCTTTTCACTCTCTACACATGTTTACTTACACAAAATAAAGTTGCAAACAATATACATATATCAAGCAAAGAAAATAAAATAATTTGTATTATAATAAAGGGCTCTAATGTATAATCAGTCAAGCAATACAAAACTAACGGTATATTACCATATTTCTTTTCATGTTTTGCTTCGACCAAGAAGTAAAATCAAGATACCACCTGGTGAAAAAAATAAAGAAGCCAAGATGAACCTGAGTCAGTACAACCTCCAAGATATATTGGAACCTTTAGCCAAAGCAAGCGCAGGTACTGCTAGAAGTCAATATTTAAGTGTGTCCAGATATGTAGCTGGACAACCATCTGGTGTAAGAAGAGATTCTAATATTAGTTTACTGTCCAATCTGTCACATAGTGGACGAAAAAGTGGAATGTACAATAAAAAATCTAGTAAGTCAAACAATGATTGATGCAAATATATACAGGGTGATTCAGTTGTTTGTTGGTAACTTCAGTTATCGGAAAAATCGCTATAAATTATTTTTCTTGGGAAGCACATCTTTAATACAAAGTGATAAACTTGTCTTTTTTTAAACTAAACAAAAATGTTTCGACCACCACAAGAATTATAATATCATTCATCTGTTAAAACATTTTTTTCAAATTAATTATCGAAACGATTATTATAATGTCGATAGACACACAACATGCATATAAAAGACTAAGAACTGATGTGGTGAGAAAAGAATATACGAATTTTTGAAATCCAGTTAATGTGGCGCAGTTAAATCTAAAAAGAAAGCATATTTAAAACATGCATTTAAGACGGACTTAAAAACTTTTGGCGGACACCAAAGTACTTTGTTCTAATAAAGAAAATAATTTTTCATTCACTAATATTGCTCTGAGGATAAACATTTTAATTTCAGTGTCAGAATTAAAAAGATAAAATTTCTAAGTTTCCACTAAGTTATGGATCACCATTTTTTAAGTGAAAATTAAAACAAAAATGTGTGTTTCAAAACAATCAAAATCTTTTATTACTTTGACATTTTTGCATAAAACTAAAAATCACGGTACTTTCCTCTCGTAAATTCAATCCCGGGACATACTGTATAATAAATGGTTTCTGTTTCAGAGCGAATCAGATTCAATGATAAATCAAATTTTGGAGAATATTTTTTTGGAGGAAATAATAATACATGATTTTTATAGAAAAAACCAAAAGAATTTTAGAAACTTGATGTAAATTTATTATGGAATACTCCCTCAGTGTCGAAGCCAAATCTTGGCATTCTCTTTTATTTTTTCACTCTGTTAAAATTAACATTAACAACGTATACTTATAGATATTTTATTTATTTTTAATTGTATTTATTATATATTGAACTAATATACATCTTTTATGAAAACAATATTTCTCTGGGAATGTAAATATACCACATACATTATTAGCAGACTATTTTATTTTTACATTGGATTTACCATTAGAAGTTATCACAAAGTTCACAAGTCTATAATATTTTTACTTATAAATTGTATTGTACAGCTTTTGCAACTGCGAACTCGAAAATTTTTGCGTATTTTGCGTATAAAATGCCAAGTTTCAAATACTGAGCATGTAAGTATATGAAAATATATAAAATATAAAATGCTTGTCAATCAGGCTTGCGTATGTCTGCTTTCTTATAATATTCGACATCTTATTTCAACTGTGATAGAAGCGCTGTTTATCACAACTGCAAAATGTTAGTTCAAGCGTCGCAGAATTTGTGCGAACCAGTTTTCGAAAACCTCAACGGTCATTAATTTCTTCGGTAGTCTTCGGTCTTCGATTCGAACAGCAAACCATCCTCAACCCTCAGAGTCAGGCTTGTTATGTCCTTTTGTAATGTAATGCCAATATGGTACTTATCAATAATAAGTGAAAGGTTCCTTATTACCATTAAGTTTTGAAATAAAAACTTAATGTTATTACTGTATTTGCCTACAACAAAAAGGTGCCAATAGTGAGTTGCGAAAATATATTTATTAGTCCTACCCCCAAAAGTATGGTAAGAGAAAATTACTCTTCGATTTCTCCTAAGCCTTAGCAAAAGCGAGTGTAATCGAGTGTACAAGGATTCGAATAGAAATTCCATTAGATTAATCTCATACTCCATGGAAGTTTTCCTCTTCAATGATTTCTTCTTTTGACCCATATAAAAGGTTTTTAACTAGTGTAATATTTTGTGGACTATTAAGGCAGGACAGATCCAGTTACCAAAAACTGATAAACAAAAACCTACCAGTCACCAGCCAAACATTGATCCACAATCTTTCGCAGAGTTGCAAAATATCTGTTATGTTTGCTGTTTGCCGCACAACCATCCTCACCTTTCAGATTGGGCTTACTTGATATAAATGTTCCCGTGCTACAGTACCTGTAGGTGATATTAAGCAACATAATTTGCCTAGTTTATTTTTTGTGACTTCTAAAATACGAATATCAGTGTATATCAATGCTATACATACTTCAACCGCTCTAATTCAAGAGAACGAGAAAAAACTGATATATGTGAATTATCTTTTTGCGTCAAACACTTCAGGTGAACCTTTACAGGATGCACATCGCCACACATTTTTAATAATCTCTAGACTTTCGATATGCCCTTGTAGTCTATTTTCTAAACGCAAAAAAATCGCCAAAGTTCTAACTTCGCTGACTCAAATTCATAGAAAGTTCCCTATATGTGAGAAAGTGTGCTTTTTATTTTTTCAATTGTTATTAACAAATAGTATTTTTTTAATACACTCTTAATTAAAAAAATGTATAACTCTTTTATTTATTTAAACAATTGCCTGAAATTTAATATAATGACGGTTTAGAGGTTGCAGATTACGAATCTAGCCACAAAATCGGTCTAAATGCAAAATGGTGTCGAAAATTTTCTAACTTTTTATTTTCTTTTTTATTTATTTTTTTGATGTCTGGGGGTTTTTGAGGTCACTGATTACGAACTTAACATTTATTCGAATTTTATTTCTTATATTGTAGGTATAGGTTTTTTTTTGGCTCGCTGATCTCAAATTTTATGTTTAAATTTATCAAAAATTGAAAACGGTGTCTTAAAAATGGTGGAAACAATTATTGATAGAAGACTCAAATGAGCTGTTAATATAACTAATAGAGGTACGTCTAAGACTACGATTATGTTTTCATTTAATGTATTGAGAGCTGTTAATCAGAATCACTTTCAGCTTGATAACAGGGACACAAGGCAGCTCCACAAAACATCCTAAAAATTATTTTTTGCAGTAGCAAAACTGATTGCGGGCCAGCCTGCAGTAATTATGGTGGAAATAGTTGCCTTAATTCACGAACGGCAATGTCTATGGAAGAAGTGGAAGAAGAAATTAAAAACTAAATAATTTTTTTGTTGCCTTGTAATGTATCTTAGATTAACTATTTTAATAAATCGATTAAAATATAATATCTTTAATACTCATTTAACTCTTTTATTATTTGTTTCCACCATTTTTCAAACACCGTTTTCCATTACTGATAAATTTTAACTTAAAATTTGAGATAAGCGACCCAAAAAAGCGCTATGTATATATATATATATATATGTATATATAAGAAATAAAACCCGAATAAAAAAAAATTATCCTTTTCCGTTATTTTTATTTTAGTTTAGTTTTAATGTTAAATTCGTAATCAGCGACCCCAAAAACCTCCAGATATCTAATAAAACTTAAGAAAAAGAAAATAGAAAATTGGACTTTCGACGCCATTTTGTTTTTAGACTGATATTTGAGGCCAGATTCGTAATCTGCGACCCCAAAAACTTTATGTTATCAAATTTCAGGCAATTGTTTAAATAAATAAAAGAGTTATAAATTTATTAATTAAGAGCTAATGTATTAAAATAACACCTCTTTGAACAATTGAGAAAATAAAAAGCACACCTTCTCACCTATAGAAAACTTTTCTATAAACTTTTACCGAAATTAAAAAAAAAAGATGATCAAAATCGGTTTTGAGTCAACGAAGTTAGAACTTTTTTCTTTAGTAAATGGACTATTGGCATAAAATGCAAAATACAATTTTTTTTCTCTTGTCATACTAATTGAAACTTTACGAGTTTCCTTTTCTTTCTTCCCCTTTGCTATATTATTTCTTTTGTCCAGTTGTAAAAGCAGAATTTCTTCATTAACAGACATACACGCTATTAAACCAATTTCTCCAGCATTTGTTGTACTTCCACACAACTGCATCAATAATCAAAACTTTTGAATCATTTTAGGCTTGTTTAAGAATGACATTAGCAAAATAAAACAATTCAATAAGTTTTTATTTGTGTAGTACTAGTGCTTAAAAGCGATGTGGAAAATAATAGCTTAAAACTTATAAGTATCTGGAGTTAAAGAGGAACTTCCAGATCGGTAAGCGTATAAAGTGCATCTTAATATGCATACAGTGTGGAACAGCCAAATGGAATAAATTCAGTATCTCAATTACTGTGCATATTTTTTAAAAATCCCGAGACACGTCGATTTTGGATTCTGAAATGACATCCTGCAACGTACAAATTTTATCTTTAAATTCAACCCCCTTCGAGTGGCAGTTGCAACCCCTAAATTTTTAAATGGGAAGTAGGGGATTGTGATACCTCATTTGAAAGGTCTTTTCATTCTCTATTCAAAAATGCTACGATTTTAATATTTATTGCAAAAATTAACAGTAAAATTAATTCAGGTGCTTGACGTAATTCGCTACAGCAAACTAAAAAAAAAAATAATTTCATTGTAAGAAATGTTTAAAATGAGTTTCTTGAATGTCTTGGCAGCATCCGAATCGTAAATAAATGTTTTCTAAAACGTTTTCCAACATTTGAGGCGTGACCGACCTAACTAGTTTCATCAAGCAGAACGTTAATTTTTGCAGTAAATGTTAAAACCATAAAATTTTTGAATAGAGAATGGAAATACCTTTCAAATGAGGTATCACTTCCCAATTAAAAAATAAATTTAAACTTTGACACCCTGTATCTTGGTTACTATTAACTTTTAGACTAAGGTAAGTTTGGCTAAATCGCGATATTTTTACGTTCAGAATCTGCTGTTGGTCTGTGTACCATTACTTATGAATCACCCTGTATAAGAAATTGAAAAATGTTTTCAACCCTCATCTTTATAGTGGGGCAAAAGTGCAGTTTTCGGTACAATTATTAAAATGATTCGTATTTTTTAACAGAATATTAATTTGTTTATTATAGTTTGTCGGACCAGTTTATAGGAATACCCTGTATATTCTCCAACATAACATAAATTTAGAAATATTTTATAAAAGTTCGGATCCATTAATTTTTGTTATTTTTGTTTGAAATAAATGTGTTTTCATAATATAAGTGTCTTTTTAGATAAAATGGATATGCCACCCATATGGAAAGAAATTAATGATATTAATTCTGGAAAAAGAAGACTTGGAAATTTAAATATGCCGAATAATAATGGATTTGACCTTACAGCCAAGTAACTACATTATATTATATTATACTGCAATATTTATGTTCAACATTTTACTTTATTTTTCAGATATTTCAAATAGAAAATTTCTGTGGAAACAAAAACTGTGATAGATCCTTATTTTTTTAATGTTATTGGTTTAAACACAATTCTCATGTTACTATACGTAATAAAGTACACGAACAAAATATATACATGTTAAATAAAATAAAGCTCACATTTTTATTTATTCAATATAACTAAGTATTTCGCTTTAGTTTTATTTCGGTTTGAAAAGTGATAGCAATTTAAATTCTTACTATTTATTTCCATGGATTTAATAATACGTTCAGAACTAGAGGAACTCAATAAAATAATCTATTATTATTTAGTATATTTTTGATATGATATAAACAATTTTTATTCACGACTATTGTATAATGTACCCATTATACGTCTGTTTGCTCGACCTTAATAATATCCATTAATCACGGCAGTGATTAATGAGTCATTAATCACTACTGTCAGATGCTTCCTTGATTTAGCTATAATATTATATTGTTCTGCTACAAACAATCGGTTTTTAAAATTTTAAAACAATCGGTTTTTAAAATTTTATCGTGTAAACCACTAAATATTTTCAATTCAGTTCTGTACATATAAAAAAAAAATTAAAAAAGTGAATTTTCCTAGACCAGATTCGAACCCGGGACCCGCGGCTGGAAGGCAAGGAGCATCTACACTGAGCCATCAGCGACTTCGTTTGTGCGTGTCGTGTATCTGTTTCTTAACATACCATGTTCAACTTCAACAAAAATATTTAGTAGTCGTGGATAAAGTATAGTATTCTACTCGCGTATAATGGCTATTATCCACTCGGTGATTTAGGCCACTCGCCTGCGGCTCGTGGCCGCAAACTTCACCTCGTGATTAATACCCATCATTATACGTTCGTTGAATAATATACTATTATTTTATGCCGTGTTATTCTGCACGTTACATAAAATTCTAAAGCCTAAACTAAAAGGAAACGGATATAGTTTCCGAAACGTCAGCGCAGTATTTTTGTATTAATTTAATTCCTATTAGTTGTCAAAAAATACCCTCTAACTGATCCTCTGACATTACGTCAAAGGCGAAGAGGTTATTTTCCAGTTTTAAACTGGTTAATTTGAATATTTTTTAGATAAATCAATTTTTTTGGATAGGAATCTCAAGGAATGTGGTAATAAATCCCAAAAAAGACAAGGAAGAGAAATAATTTATGAAATGCCACAATTAACATTTAAACAATCATATAAAGTATCTTGCTAAAAAATATCTTAGATACTTTTCTAATAAGAAATCACGTATCGATTATTTTCAAAAATTTCATTAGAGATTTTTACAATTATTTTAAATTTATTTATTCCCAATTTACTATTAAAATCCTATGTTTATAATGTAGTTTTATTTTTCGATTATTATTATTTTAGAGGTATTAAAACCACAGATACTTGTTTGCCTACGCCTATGGCAATGAAGGCGCATTGACAAAATTAATCCCCATTCAGCCACTACACAGTCTATCACCAGATAAGTTGCCATGCCGAAAGTTGCAGCATGCTTTATCCTCTTTATTTATATATTCATGGTTACAGGTCTATATAATCCTAGAGTATAAAAAAGACATAATCATGTAAGACTGGTTGCCTATATATACCGGATTCGGCTGCCTGTCAAAGCCGCAAGAGCGCGTTGTCTAGCACGCTGTCTTCTTTCGTCCTTCTTAATCCGTGATTTTTTACTGAAAAGATGTGCTGTGAGCAGATATTTAAAAGACTAATCTTTAGTCCATCCATTTCGGAATTCAATGTATTATCTCGAATCTGAGGATTCCTTTATTTGTGTACTTTTGGCTATCGTTTAGAAAGGAATCCTTCGCTATTTTGATAGGATTTATCCGACCGTCTAGGTAAGGAGATAACCTCATTTTGTCTGTCAGACGTGACACTGTGTTCTGGTTATGTTTTTTAGGGCTAACTGGCGAACCGTCCTCTTATTATTTGGAAAGCATTTTATATACCCTTGGGGCAACTTCTGTGCTGCACCCCTGGAATAACGACAACCAACTTGCGACGCATAGCATCACTGGGGGGCCACTACCTACGTATATAGAGAACGTCTGTCAACCATTACCGCCCCGAGGACAACCACCAGTGGTGGAAATCACCCACGGAATAAAGTATACCCTTATCGTGTATATTTGGTTTATGTTAGCCTTATTTTATGGTGTATGTGTAAATCTTATTTCTAACATCGCCCAAACAAAATACCGGACTCGGAACTGGTAAAAGAACGTATATCGTAAAAAAAATATGGCCACGGTTTTGGGTTATCGGTTAACGACCAGTGGTAGTATAACAGTGAAATTAGCAGTAAGAACGTTGTATAAATAGTGAGTAAGTGTAGAGATAATTTTTTTCCTACGTCAATTGTAAATTAAAATTGTTAACTGAAGTATTTGAAATACAACCTGTGCCTCACTTGAATGCTTGATATTTTGTCGTTTTATTTGGAGCGCAACACAAGGAAAGTGATTATTTACTTCCGTACAGAGCTAGATATATTTTGTCACGCACACTTCAGATCTTATTTGGACTGAGAAAGTGTCACGACTTGCTACAAACTGTGCCCAAGTCACTAACGATATCTTACTAACCCTACCATTACGGTAGGAGGTAGCAACCCCGTAGCAACATGACGTCTCAAAGAAAAGATTGGGTTCCATACTCAAATACTAAGATGTAACAAATCTAAAGTTTACCAGAATAGAACCCATCTCGTTTTAAGCTCTGTGTTGCAATGAAACCTAAAACCAGTAGTAATCCAGTACATCCGCTAAATTGACCCTAAGTACAATGCAATAGTTCGTAGTTCATTAAGTATTGGTACTAAACCACTTCTTTAAGAACGATTGAGTTGTCCTTGTTTAAATCAGAAAATTTTGAATGCAGAAAAGCTAAATTTTTAAGTCATTTAATATTTTTAGTTTTGGATGATACAGTTTCACCAGAGTTATGCCGCTTCAGTTTCAAAATAGACTGCAGATATTCATTTTCTTGATGAAGTTGAAAATTTTCATACGAAAGTATATTATTCTTGCGGATCTAAAGCAAAAGAAAAAAATTAATAATTACTTTTGTAGTATTATTCTTCTGACTTCAATTACTTCTTCTAGCAGTAGGGCCTTATCTGATTCTGAGGTTTGTTTTATTTGATCATGTAGTAAATGATCCCTTTCCATGCATTGATTATTTAGTAGTGTAACCAGTCGATTTTGCACAATTGCTAGTGTCTCACGTTCACTTTTCAATTTCATTATCTAGAAAAATCTTATAACTTAACTGGGAAAAAACAAACTGTCCTCTGTAATCATAGTTAAATACAATTTAGAAAAGTATTTTTCATATATTACAAAAATGTATTATTTGGTCCTAGAGAAATGATATGATATGAAACAACATGCTGTAAATTAAATAACACAAATATAAAAAAATTTGTTACATATATTATAGTGTTTTATTTTTCTTGTACAAAAATTATTAGCAAAATATTTTGAATCTTATAACACGAAACTCACTCTAGTTTTACTATATTTTTCTAATTTACGCAAATTGCCCACGCGCCGCGCTTTCACCGTACAAATTTGAACTTTGCGGATCTATAACAAGAAAAACATTTTTGTAATATAAGTGTGGAAATATATCCTTCAAATTCTCTACCTACCTTATGATCTTTTTTTCTTCTTAAATCTTTAATTTTTTTTGACAGCCTAGATATTTCATCTTCGTAATTTTGCGTACTGATTTTCAGGGTTTCTATTTCTTGCTTTAGATTTTCATTGTCTTCTTGATATGTTCGAATATCAGACAATTTCATCTCCAATGTTTTTAATAAGCCATGTTGATTAGCCAACAATTCTTCATACCTATATTCAGTTATAAAATAAACTAAATGCGGTTAATTTTCAAGTATATCTATAGTAAAGTTATTAATTAATATTGTATTTTTACATATTAAAATGTATGATGAATATGATATACTTAATAGCTTAAAATATTGAGTATATTTTGTCCATAATCATAATAATAAACTGTCAAAGTTTCGAGATTTTTTTTGCCAATTACTTAGCATCAAAAATTGATGACAATAAGCCATGTTGATTAGCCAACAATTCTTCATACCTATATTCAGTTATAAAATAAAGTAAAGTTATTAATTAATATTGTATTTTTACATATTAAAATGTATGATGAATATGATATACTTAATAGCTTAAAATATTGAGTATATTTTGTCCATAATCATAATAATAAACTGTCAAAGTTTCGAGATTTTTTTTGCCAATTACTTAGCATCAAAAATTGATGACAATCCTGTAGCTATTGGTAAAAAAATACAATACTAAAATCTAAAATCTCGAAACCTTGACAGTTGCGCCTCCTTATATTATTTCTTTACCCAATGCCACAATGATAAAATCATAAATAAGGCAATATAGAATGCATCATATTTAAATCTAATTTACATACTTGACCTACTTGTACTGCAAATGCACCATACTCATTGTTGAGCAAGACGAGTTTGAAGATGTTCTTGTCATACTATGCTCGTCGTGTCTTATTTGTAACATATCTAAAAATAATATAACTGATGATATATTTTGTAAATTAAGGAATGTTCTCATGATGCCGATGCAACTCAATGTTTTTGTACAGGACCAAAATATTTGTTTTTTGGTTTTTCTTCTACATATTTTTAGCAACTTTTCCCGCCAGTAAAGATTTTGTTAAATTTAGGGTTGCGTTGGCTTTGGTATATGTTCATTAAGTACAGTGCCAAGTCAGTAAAGATCAAAAAGTTTGTATTGTTTGGATTTCATGCAACACTAATGTTGCAGTGATTACCTAGTAAGTATAACAAAGACGATATATTTTCTTTGCCTATAATATTTAAAAATAAACGCCAAACAGAAGAGGTGTGGTTATAAAGTCAGCACCAGCATGTTGTGAAAAAGCAAACGGACTGTCAAAAAGACGCATGCAAAAAATAATTGAATTATATAGGGAAATCTTCCCAGGAAACATTATAAATTATAAATATCATCGTTGTTTCTACTTTGAGCATGAACACGCCAAATAATGCGTTCTTAACTGCAACTGAACATTTTTTTTTAAATTTTAATCTATTTGAACGCAGTACCTATACAACAAAAGATCTTGACTGAAATTTGTCTCCGTTTATTTAATTTCGGTTGACGTTACAGTTTGAGTTTAGTTCTGTTTTCAAAAAGTTTTTTTTGCCGTGCTACAAGAACCAAATGTTACCCGCTACGTTCAAAACACCCTGTGGTCTCTGTGGGATATTATATCAGAGCGGTAGGGGCATGTACATCATCTAATTTTTATCTATTAATAACAATTTGTTTTTTGACTCATGACATCATCTCCTTTAAGCGATACAAATTTTCAAACAAAACTATTACAGCTCGAATACGAGTTTAATCAGGATACCTGGACTTTCATTAGAACAGGTTCATTTGCACTAGAACATGTTCAGTGGTATAAAATCCTTGGTTCAGTGGGCCCAAGTACATTTTGCAGATGCGTAGAAATATTGCGTATTCATCTAATGGTTGCCAAAAGGTGTGAAGAGAAATAAGTGTGTTTTAATTGAGGAGCCCAGTAACGGCTTGAGCTGGCGTTTCTATGGAAAGGCGTACCGACCGTGTTTTGGTAGAGGAAGGCTCGATGACTGCTGATTAATATGAGAGAAATTTTGTTAGAGTGTCATTCCTTTTAGATTTTTCTCAGTTACTATCCTGTATTTCTCGTTGGATAATTGCATTTTAACTCACGGTGACATTATTCAATTCAACACCAGAATTCTGAACGAGTGCCACAAAGATTGGTATTACTCGAACGAAATGGCTACCATAACATATAACGTTCAGATTTTAACCCAATCGAACATGTATGGGCAAATGCCTTCGAGAATATATTTTATTCACAATCATATATGTAATGTTTCAATTGCCAGCTTATAAAAAGTTGGGAGGCAGGCATTTGTTCACTCTTCTTTTCCAGCTAGCCAGCTAGCCGGTAAAGTAGCTTTACCGGCTAGAAACGTCACTTTTCCGGCAAGTTAAACGTCACACTTCGCGGCAGCAAATCTTCTGGTTGTCTTTTGTGCAGCAGCTTTAAAATTTGGTGAAGTACACTCTCTAATACTAATAAGTCACAAATGATCAGAATCAAACATTTTGTTGTAGAATTTTGAGCAAATTTAACAGAAATTATTGATAATAAATACTTGTGGAAATAACCTAATTTATTTGACAGAAGAACCTTAATGCTCGTTACCTAGCAACGCTCAACTTTTATCACTGCAGCCTACCTACTTATTTTGCATAATTTACTAATTCTCATTCACTATCTATTCAATTAAATAAAAAAATTGTATGCTGATATTGTTATTATACAATGATTGTGAATAAAATAGTATACATACCTCGCTGGTCGTTTTCATTACAGCCTCGCGTTTACATCTGACCTCGGCGCTACGCGCCTCTTTCAGATGTCAACCCTCGGCTGTAATGAAGCACCTCCCAGCTCGGTATGTAATGTACTATTTCAAACTTGCTGATAATTTCTAAGCAAAAATGATATACTTATACTTACATTAGTAATACTAACTATAGTCGAGTAAACTTTAACTTGGCGTGTGGATGAGTTGTTATTGTGGATACGATTTCATTTTCTCTTGCACACAAAGTTAAAGCAATAACCCAAAAACATTGTTCACGTATGTTTATACGTAAACAATGGTTTTGGGCCATTGCTTCAACTTTGTGTGCAAGAGAAAATACAATAATACGCACAATATCAACTCATCCACACGCCAAGTTAAAGTTTACTCGAGTATATATTATATGCCGATATAGGTACATTAAAAATTTAATTAAATTACTTACCAATTAATTGTTTATTCTCCTCTTGCAGTTTCCTCAGTTGAGTCGTTGTGTTTTGAGTTTTCAAATTATCTAAACGGATAGCCATCAATATATGACGGTCGCTCCGCCGAGATTCTATTATACTATATTCCAATTCGTTTAATAATGAATTTATCTTTTTTAAACGGTATTTATATTGATTTGTTTCTGACTTAACCTAAGAAATTTCGGGAAAATTTACTTGAAAATAAATAAATAGGTACTATCATCACACTTTGCGGTTTTCCAGCATTCTATCAAAGATAATTCTTTTAGATTAACGTTTATAGAATTTAAAAAATAAGCACTATATGTCTGGCAGTTAACATTATTATCTATCATGAAAAAGTGACATTTCAATAGCCCCAGTCACTTGGCATTTTCTGTTCTACTATACAGGGTGGTCCGAAATTAGTGGTCATCATTTTACCCGCGTATTCCTCGATCAAAAATAAGACAAAAAGTTCCTATAAACATGGCCCCGAAAATGCTTCCTAAGGGAGCTACAGCCCTTTAAAGGTGCATCCTTGACGATGGTTTTTATTTAATACACTTCGCACATAAATTATGGAATAGGTAAAAAAATGAGACAAGTTTATACATTCATATTTTTGTTAATATTGAAGCAATTTCAATAATTTTTTTATTACGGATAGGTCATTTCTTCTGCAGTTTAATACCGTATGTTCGATTACGAGTTTTGTTATACAGGGAAATGTGAAAAGTATGAGGGCATGTAAATTCCCTAAAATTTCAATTTGATCTGTGGAAATTAGGAGCCTATGAAAATTTATTTTTATAAGTATTTCGGTTACGGCCTATCCTATTGTACTCACTGCGCCAAGCAATTTGCCATACGGTTCTTGGTAAATAAATAATTGGCAATTCTTTGAAAATTGTTCTGTTGCCAATAACTGTTAAAAAACAATAATTTTAGTGGATTTTGTTTCAGTCTCCTCTCATTAAAGAGTTATGAAACCAATATCGAGGTTAATAATACAAGTTGGAATAAAAATAACTTCATACATTTATTTAACAGGAAAAAGAACGATAACAATAACAAAAACTAAACAATAATGCAAACTAATAACGGGTATTACTTACCCTGGCATTTACTACAGTTTGGCATCGATTGATGGACATACCTACTTAAAATTAAATCTGGAATTAACATTTGATCGACATTTTGCCATGCTTCCAACAAAATTAGTCTTAACTCAGCCAAATTTTGTGGCATATTAACTGCCGAGCGAACTTCCTTTCCCATATAGTCCCACAAATGTTCAATAGGGTTAAGGTCTGGGCTCTTTATTCTGATGCATGACAACGCACTTCCTCATACTGCGCAAGTAGTAAGGGAGTATCTGGCTGAAACTGGGATTAACTTGATGAATTGGCCGGCCAGAAGCCCAGACCTTAACCCTATTGAACAAATGAAACAAAATCCACTAAAACTATTGTTTTTAACAGTTATTGGCAACAGAACAATTTTCAAAGAATTGCCAATTTTTTATTTACCAAAAACCGCATGGCAAATTGCTTGGCGCAGTGAGTACAACAGGATAGGCCGTAACCGAAACACTTATAAAAATAAATTTTCATAGGCTCCTAATTGCCACAGATCAAATTGAAATTTTAGGGAATTTACATGCCCTCATACTTTTCGCGTTTCCCTGTATAACAAAACTCGTAGTTAAATCGAACATACGGTATTAAACTGCAGAAGAAATGACCTATCCGTAATAAAAAAATTATTGAATTTGCTTCAATATTACCAAAAATATGAATGTATAAACTTGACACATTTTTTTACCTAATCCATAATTTATGTGCGAAGTGTATTTCCGAAACTGGTAAAAATAAAAACATGAAATTTTGGTCAATTACTAATCGTTTTATGGCCAATAAGGTGATGTTATAATGATCCTAAAATTTCACTCAGGGATGGGTCAAACAGGGACGGGGTGGTGTAAAATGCCCCACAACTTCTTCGCATGTACGTCTTTCCAGATTCTGATAGCAAATTATGGAATGCCAGAGTTTTTTATGCAATAAAGGTATTCTAGTTGAACTTTGATAGGACGCACCGTTTTCGAGTTATTTGAGTTTCTGGAAAACATTAATCACAAAAAACTCAAAATGGAACGAGTAAGATGCACAGTTGCATAGTTCTCTAGGTAGGTACTTAGTAATTAATAATAAAATTATGCTATTATTATTATTATTATTATTAGTTTCGAAAATATTAAAAAAAAACCATCGTCAAGGATACACCTTTAAGGGGTTGTAGCTCCCTTAGGAAGCATTTCCGGGACCATGTTTGTAGGAACTTTTTGTCTTATTTTTGATCGAGGAATACGCGGGAAATGATGACCACTAATTTCGGACCACCCTGTATAGACGAATTCTTAACACGCTTTTCTAATAATAATTTTGGGAAATATTTTCAACTGGTGAAAATCGTTTGATTATATTGTATAAACACATACAATTACAGATTCAAATAGCATAAATCTAAACACAACTCCAATACTGCTTATACTATTCGAAATCGTCGCATTGCATCACACGCATACAGTATACACAGTTTATTACTTATAGTTAGAAAATTGGAACTTTTTGGTTAATTTAAAAATTACTGTTAGCTTCTGAGGAACGAGAGTGGGTGGTAAAAGTGCGTAACGATCAGTTCTATCGATCGCATGGGCTGCAATGCCAAAAGGCCCAATTAATTTGAGAAAAAAATTTTTTTTACTATTTTTCAAGTCACCCCACATAGGGGTAAAACGAAAAATCTTTGTTTTGTTTTCTGTTTTTCAAGTTTGACTACGAAGGGGTGAGATGAAAAATAATACACAGAAAAAAATTTTTGTGGGTGATTTTTTCACCCCGATATTTTCATCCTTCTCTGAGTTATGAAGATTTAGAAATAAAAATGTATTTTCTCTCAAAAAATACATAAAACAAAACCATTGCACAATTCTCATAAACAAAAATTTAAAAATAAATCAGTCTTTTGAATTCAAGTTTTAAAATTTTTGGCCTGGGAACTAGAAGCCTCCTTTAGGACGGAAGCCAGTTTCTTCTTTATCTCCCCGTGCTGTACCAACGATAAATCTGCTACATCGGGGAAAACAAAGGCGTCTTTTATTTTTTGGCTGGCTCTTAAGAAAGAGCACCAATATTGTCTGGTGTTTTTTTGTGTAAGCCCTTAGCCTTTCGGTATATGGTAACATACAGAATTCCATATTACTCCGCAACTTGATGCAATGTTCTGCCGCCACTTTTATAGGTGTTTACAGCGACCGTCAACTTTTCTTCATCACAATAGCGGTAGGTATTTGCGACTTCCTGGCGTCCAGTGGTAAAGACGACCTACGACCCATTTTTCAATTCACCCCGAAAATGTTGTCGAAAAATAAATCGGGACGCCACTGGCCACTGGTCTGTGAAAGAAATGGAGAACGAAAAAGGGTGTATTGCGCCGGTTACGGTCAAGAACGGTTTACCGTTCTTGGTTCTTGGGCTTATCTATGGTTCTTGGATTACGGTTAACTTCATAAAGCTCATCACATATGAAGCTTTTAGGAAAAAATTTTAAGAGATATTCAGATGAGCTACAGTAGACTTCAGAGATGAAAGTGTACAAGCGTTTAAAAAGTTCTTTTTTCTTACCTGATTTTGAGTGGCTCTTATGTAATTGGACCGAGACGCACGTGCAACAATGACATGACAATGCAGACAATGGAACCTGTTTTATCGATAATGTCGATGACTTCTTTCTTAGCCACTAGATGTAGCGATTTTTTTTTTCAAAGCGCGGAAATATTTTTCAAGTCGCTACCTGTTTTCAAGTCCTCCCGTTTTACTATTACTTATCATTCAGCGAGCTCAACTGTTGAGGTAGCGTAGAGAGTTTTAAAGTTACAGCCTTCATTGGGAATTAAATTCAGTCATCACAGTGGCAGCTGTAACCTTAAAACAGTCTACGCTACCTCAACAGTTGAGCTGGCTGAATGCGGCCATTATTATTACGTTTTATAATTATCAAGCAACGTGTAGGCCTCCAAACCCCAAACGGACACAAACGCGCACAACAATATTTAAGGTGAGAGTGAGACCTAGTACTTATGTGTGGGGGTGAGGGTGTCTTAGAAATAAGTGCACAAAAAGCTATGACACATAATTCTGACGCCAAAATAAATCGACTAGACCATACTTATACCTCTGTACTAAAATACTTCCTAAGGGAGCTGCAGGCCCCTAAAAATGGTTTTTCCGAAACTATTCAAGTTAAAGTGTTGAAAAACACAACCACTAAACTTTTACCGAGGGTAGATCAGGCTGTAGGGGTGGGTGTAAAAATGAGAAAATCACTAGGCAATCTAGGCATGTAGGTACTAAACTTTAAACGGTGCCTTCCATCGAAGTTACATAAGGGGACATTTCTTTGTGAAAAACCCCGATAAACCATAATTTTGATATCAAATCTCAAAAAAATTGCAAATAAAAAAGTTGTGGCCATTTTCACCTCCAAACAGCTTGACCTACCCTTGGTAAAAATTTTGAGATATTCATCTTAATTTATTAGGCTTAAGAAGTTTAGTGGTTGTGCTAAATTTCAACACTTTAACTTGAACAGTTTTGGAGATAATAAATAAAAACCATCTTCAAGGGCCCATTTTTAGGGGCCCACAGTAGCTCTTATTAGGACGCATTTTGGTAGAGAGGTAAAGTTTAGTTCAATCGATATTTATTTTGATGTCGGGAATATTATGTGGCATCTTTTTGTGCACTTATTTCTGAGACACCCTGTATAAAAAATACTTTGAGAAATAATGACGTAGGTACTCTAGCCCTGGTGCATTTTTCATTTGACATGTAAAAAAATAATTATTTTAGTAAAAATTCAAATTAAACACAAATTTCCCGGTAAATGTATTCTTGTGGTAAATGTTATGAGAATTCGGTGACTTCCAAATTATTAATAGATCATATTTATTTTTAGATCATTGGTTTAATCTAACTGTGGAGTAAGCATACTGAAAAAAATGCGCCTCTTGGATATAGTTTCCAATCTCTCAAATGGAGATTCACAATTTTTCGGTTCAGGTTCAGGATAATCTCAACAGTTCAGAGAATAATTCCCATAATCCCAAAACGTATTAAAAATTAAATAAAAATCAATTTGCATTTGCATATTAGTACAACTGACACGGTAACATCTAAGGTAGTACCTAAACAAAATTGTGATTAGAAATGGTGCCACAGTGTTTCCTGCTAGAGTTTTGCAAGCAAGCAAGAAATTAGTTACTTTGGTACTCCTTAAGAAGACGTTCCTCACTAAAATTGCGTTTGATTAAACTATTGAAGATTTGGTGAAGCAATCATAGCAATGGAGGCAAGCACAACCTGTGTTAGACTTTACTCAGGCTCTTTAAGAATATGTCTTCTAGTGGGGCGTAGAAAATTATTTCTTCTATTGATCATATGCATCATATGACTAACATAACCTTAAATTTTTAGTTTTTGCAAATTTATTTTCAATTTTAATTTTAAGTTTTAGCTTGGATCCATTATAACGCTTAAAAACTCTGTAAGGCAGAAAATTTATAAAGTTCCAGTATTGTAGATTATTAAAAATAGACTGCTAATTAGGTTGGAATTCCAACCAACAAAAAGTAAAAAGAATCTTATTTTATTAGATTAAGGAAATCAAAACTTTATTAATAATGCACTGAACAAAATTTTAGTTCATATATAGAAACCAAGCAGAAATTTTAATAAAATTAACATGGTATTCCAAATTTTTTTGCATATGCATATTTTTGAGGTTAGTTGTGATGTCACTCATTAGTAAGTAGTGAAGATTTATTAAAAAAGTCAATCCTAGAGACGATCAAAACTGTTCAGATACCAGAAGAAGCTGTTCTCAAAAACTTATGAAAGGTGATTAACAAGGTTAATCACTAATTACTTATTATTTGAACTACTGATGCAATCGCGTGCACGTATTTATTTATATTTTCAAGCTCTTCAACTCACAAACAACTAAAGATTTCTATTTAGAAATAGTGTATGTAGGCTATAGGAACCTCTATATGTTTCATTTTTAGAAAGGTGTGGTTAGACTCCACATTATTACGAGTTCTCCGTAGTACTATTTACTTATAAAAAATACTACTATTAATGAAGCAAAATTTATATTTGTCAAACGTATGATGTATGTAGAAAAAATTGTGATGTTATTGTTTTCTGTAATAATATATTTTGGTTCTATTTGCAACCTCAACATTGTATTTGTAACATATTTATTTTAATAATATATTTATTTATAACCATTACTAATAACCTTATATTAAAGTACGAAAGTACTTAAGGACGGGAATGAACGGGAGTTTCACAGTGGGGCTGTTTCAACAGTGTCCTAGCTATATTTCTATTGGTATCTTGACTCCCCACTACTCCACCATATTACTACATGATTTAATCTATTTCCTTAGTTAGTTCTGTATGAGATTTGTTTCTTTCAGTTCATGTATTTAATAAAATATTGTCTTACAAGAAAGACTTTTTTTTTACTAACTAACACAAAAAAAAATTCTCTATAATACATAGTTTACAACTTCAGGACGGGAAGCCACTGGAGCGGCAAGCGCTTCCCGCTGCCTTCTGGCCAACACGGACCGTCCGAATGCGAGCCGACCTGAAAGGGTTAAATACCAAGCAAAAATTATCATGTTTGTATTTGTTTAGAAACACAAAATAAGCCAATTAACTTTTGTAAATAATTTATTAAAAGAACTTAAATTTAAAATGTACATTAATTAATTAAAACTATATCTATCTATCATTATTCGGATGCACATTTTAACAAAATAACAATTATTAAACATTTGGTAACATATATATGGTAAAACTCTTCTTTAGACCAATCAAATAAACACTATCCGTTAGAACTGAAATATAACTGAATCATCTAAATTCAAGTAGTGAAAATATATAGAAACATTTTTGACGAATTCTTAGAGTAATTTTAGTAACTCAAAAAATTAAAGTTAATCAATCAATAACTTAACCAGTTATCGCCTGGCTCTAATTACATGTACGAAAACTTACCCGTTATAAAAATAATACAAAAAAAAGAAAGTCATATAATACTAACTTTAACTAGTTTGTTACTATCAATTTGTCTATATCTGAACTTTACTAGTAGGTAAATAACATTTCATTTAAATGGTCACTACTATTGCATTATTTTAATTATATTTGTTTTCAGCATAGATGATTCAGCAATTTGTCATTTAGTTTCTTGCAAAGTATATTTATTTTAAACAGAAATATTTTATACATAAATATCATTAATCAACATATAACTTTTCTAATAATATATAAATGTCAACCATTATTTACATAACACTTATTTATCTATACTGATAACAGAAAAAACTGAAAAGAGAAACACAACTGCAACTGGTATTACTATTAAAATGATCAAATCAAAATATGAACTAGTTACAGGTAATTTCCTTAAAATTTGGTTTATAATACAAAAATATTAATATACTTATGTTATTATAATTTTAATTTTTTGTGTTTACTGAATTTGTAATGTATGTGTAGAGACGTTTGCCCCACCATGATTCCAAATCAAAAGGTTTAAAATCTTGTAAGGATACACATGGTTCATCTTCATAGTAGCATATGGATTGTTCACCTACAATATTTATATATTATTTAAAATAATAGTCGAAATACAGACACTAAACTTACTCTGAGGGCTCATACTTCCATCTGAGTCGCCATTTTCCTGATCTAATTCAGAACAAACAGAACTCCATGCTATATTAAAACATGTCAAATAAAAAATGTATTCAGTAGCAACGAATATTTTGCATTAAGTTGGAAATTGTGGTATTAGGCAATAGATGGACAATAACTTATCAATATGTCGATCATTACATTAATTTTTTATGTTGCCTTATTGTTTTTATTCTATTTTGGCTTATGTAAATATCTTTACATATATCTGGCACCAATAAACACAATGCAATCTTTCTACTTCCACCATATGTTTTCTTAAAATGTTTTGTTAACCGTCTCTTATTTCGCTACTAAAGATATCTATGTTAAGTATACCGGGTGACCACGAAATGACGCACGCCCTTATATCTTCTTTGTTTTACAAGATATTAATTTCAAATTTGGGCACGTCAAGTAACGGTTAAATATGCATTATTTCAACGGTTTTATCACTTTCCGTCGCTTCCGGTTTCACCGGAAATGACACTAACTTTCGTTTTTTAAATGGAACACTCTATATATTTTTACATTTTTGGATTCAGGAGGTCATTTTGAATACATTTAAGGCAAATTGAGATAAAAATATTATTGACAGACATTTTTATAAGCAAATTTAATTTTTTATCTAGGCGGCCGTGACCCCAAAAAGATGTTTTGTTTTGCGTCAATAATTAATCAAAAAATACAATTATGATATTATGCCGTATGACATTTGTGTTATAAGATCTTAAACATTTCGGAAATCGTTTTTCCAGAATAAGTCATTTTTTTTAAATGGCACCATAGTGACTCACTATGTTATTTTAATAAAGCATTTCATTGCCGATAATTTGGTACCAAACACTTCATTATTTATTCATATTATAATACATCAAAATTACATTCAACAAGTTATAAATGAAGATAAAAATATTTTTTAACACTGAATTTCTATCAAATAGGTGCCTTTGAAATGTAACGAAAGAAACAAATGAATAGTTGCATAGCTCAAATGTCAAATGATATTTAATTCTATGAGAATCAGGTATTATTATGCTGCGTATTAAAAAATTATGGTTTATTCACAAAGTGACAAAGTGGTGTTCTTGAGCTACTCTCTCTTGTCTCAGCTCCCGTTCTACACTTTCTTAGTGGATAGCGTTCTGCATATAAATCACGGGCTGCCAGACTATTTCTGCGACTTTCCCCGTATATCAACAGCATATCCACTTTGTCACTTTGTGAATAAACTATAATTTTTTTATACACAACAAAATAATACCTGATTCTCATAGATTTAAATATCATTGGAGCTGTCAAACTATTCACTTGTTTCTTTCGTTACATTTCAAAAGCACCTATTTGATAGAAATTCAGTGTTAAATATTATGAGTTTATTTTCATTTATATCTTGTTGAATGTAATTTTTATGTATTATAATATGAACAAATACTGAAGTGTTTGGTACCAAATTATCGGTAATGAAATGCTTTATTAAAATAACATAGTGAGTCACCATGGTGCCATTTAAAAAAAATAAGTTATTCTGGAAAAACGATTTCCGAAATGTTGAAGATCTTATAACACAAATGTCATACCACATAATATCATAATTGTATTTTTTGATTAATTATTGAAGCAAAACAAAACATTTTTTTGGGGTCACGGCCGCCTAGATCAAAAATTAAATTTGCTCATAAAAATGTCTGCCAATAATATTTTTATCTCAATTAGCCTTAAATGTATTCAAAATGACCTCCTGAATCCAAAAATGTAAAAATATACAGGGTGTTCCATTTAAAAAACGAAAGTTAGTGTCATTTCCGGAGAAACCGGAAGCGACAGAAAGTGATAAAATGGTTGAAATAATGCGTATTTAACCGTTATTTGACGTGTCTAAATTTGAAATTTATATCCTGTAAAACAAAGAAGATATAAGGGCGAGCCTCATTTCGTGGTCACCCGGTATATAACTAGTAAAATTTTACGTAACGTTTAGAACAATATCATGCTACCTTTATAAGTACAAAACGTTATTCCAATGGGTTCAAACTGATATTTGCATAAGCCCAGAACAAAATTGTAAATATTATTATAATACATAAATCACAAAAATTTAGACGTATTATACTTAGTTCAATTCTCCAGAAGATTAACTGAACGGTTAATTTTATCATAATCAGAATTCACCCAAAATGTTTCATTAATTTAAATACTGTATACTACAAACAAAGCATTATATACAAAATGAATGTCTATTATAATTACAAAACCACAATTAATATTAACTAATAATAATAAATATTAATACAATATTAAGTTGTTAAACTAATTGGCGCACAATTGAAGTGGATATTCGAAAACATGTGGATTTAAACCTCAATATTTTTGGAATAGATACGGCTTTTTGTAATCGTTAGCAAAATTCATTGACCTTCGTCCACTGTCAATAGATTTTTAAATTGTGGGTGTTTCTTTTATCTACAGGGTAATTATCCAGGTCCTTACATTTATGTTAAAGTTCAACGTTTTCCAAAATCTCTAAAAAAATTTTGGTATTTTTGTAAACGTGTTCATTTATGATTTACTTACAAACAATTCTAAAGAACCATTTTGAAGATTTTTTTCATAGCTTTGATATTTTTAGAGATATTTGTTATAGAAAAATGGCGAATTTTTTACGTTATGTTAGAGCATTTTAATACGATTGCCAATAACAATGTTTTCTTCAATATTCAACGCTTCCAACGCACCCTTTTCGAATGCAAATTGAACAAATTAGGTATATAGCATAATAAAAATTAATTGGCAAACATGAATTAAAAGTTTTTATATTTTCACCAATATTCTCATATTCGGCACTTCGTCAAAAATCTGAAAATAATGTTTTTTTCAATTTTGATAGAATGTTTAAGAATTTTGGATAATATACATTTCTTTGTAAAAATCTATATAATTTGTAATTAAGAGAACCACGATTTATATTGTTGTGAACTATCACAGTCTGAGGATGTATTTCGGTATGATTAAGATGGATGAATCTTTTTTTACCATTGGTGTACTGAAAATGTTAACTAGGGAGACAAACACATGTTTTTTTAAATTTATATCATCCACGAGTAGTTGGATTCACGAGAGATTTTACCCCCCTTAACTTTCTTAGTTTTTATCCTAGTAAAAAATGGTACAAACATAAGTTGCAGGAAATTTTCCTATCATCCCAATGCACCTATCGCAGAAACAAATGAAAATCGTATTTCAGAGATACAGACCAAACTAATGATTTTTTATATGGAACACCTTGTATATTTTTAGATTTTTGAAATCAACATCTCGTACTGATTACAAAGATGTGTATATATGTTATATATCCTAGATTCTGAAACATTGTATCAAAATTGATAAAACAGTATTTTCAGATTTTTGACGAAGCGCCGAAAATAAGAAGATTGGTGAAAATATAAAAACTTTTAATAAATTTTTGCCAATTAATTTTCTTTTATGTTATATAATTTGTTCAATTTGCATTTGGAAGGGTGTCCTGGTAGCGTTGAATATTGAAGAAAAAATTGTTATTAGCAACCATATTAAAATGCTATAACATAAAATGTAAAAAATTCAGCATTTCTTCTTTAACAAATGATATCTCTAGAAATAACAAAGTTATGATAAAAATATTCAAATTAGTTCTATAAAATTATTTATAAATCCTAATACCCATGTTTAAAAAATTACCAAATTTTTTTTTAGGGATTTGGGAGAACGATGAACTTAACATACACGGAAGGGCCTGGATAATCGCCCTGTAGCTAAAGGAAATACTAACAATTTAAAGATCTATTGACGGTAGATGAAGGCCAATAAATATTGGTAATGACTTACTCTGTGCTAATGATCACAAAAAGCCCCATAAAATTAGTCATCTAATTCCAAAAATATTGAGCTTCAAATATTGCCCACATTTTTCCAATATCCACTTGTGCACCAGTTTATTTTATATCAAATAACTACTCTAAATACCCCTTTTTAATAATTACCTTGTAAAATACTAATCTTTGTAAAAAGAATAATTTATAAATACATATATTAAGTACTTATATTTAGATAATAGTTTTGTCAATTATTTATTAACCTAGTATTCACATCTTTTAATTGTTTTAAAATTTTAGAACTGGCAATTATGTTGACTTCTTTCAAGAACCGAGAAAGTACCAGTGGGTTACAGCATGGTTGTGAAATAACAATTAAGTTTAAAAGTCTGAACATCGTAATTTTATAGTCAGTAAAAATTATCCAAAAAAAGCTATGTACAGGGTGTCCCAAATTGCTTGATTTTGGCTGGTTTTCCTATTTCCAGACCAGGTAGAGAAAAACTGACATATGAGTCTAGAGCTCAATTTTTGTGAAACGCCGATTGGTGAAAACCACATTTCGATATCTCTAACCGTTTTCAAGATATCGGCGAAAATTGACATTTTACAGATTCCGAAAAATTGTAAACTTTTTTATTTTTGGATATTTTTTCAAACGGTAAAAACTTTTTGACGTAGAATAAGATGCATTTGTCAAAAAAAATATTTCGCTTTTCGATTGTTTGATATCAAAGCTAACTTTGTTATTTCAAATGGAAACCATAGTTTTGGCTTTGACTTTAGAAAATAGGAAAAAAAAATAAGCTTTCCAAAAATATATATGCCAAGATATGTCTAGTCATCCTTGCTGCCAATATAACACATTTCTCTTTAAAAATAACATTTTTTAACGTTAAAAAAAGTTTTTCGGAATCTGTAAAATGTCAACTTTTGCCGATATCTCGGAAACGGTTAGAGATATCGAAATGTGGTTTTCACCAATCGGCGTTTCACAAAAATCGAGCTCTAGACTCATATGTCAGTTTTTCTCTACCTGGTCTGGAAATAGGAAAACCAGCCAAAATCAAGCAATTTGGGACACCCTGTACTCGGTACACGGGTACGATCAGTGACAGAAAATTTTCAGAAAGTTCAGGGTCATAGTGATTTTGAGCTGCGCCAAAATTTCTGGAATACAACACAAACATTAAAAAAGACTAATTGTGAGGTGTGGGATAAAAATTTAAAAATACTTTTATTGATCAGCTGGAGAATTTATGAAAAAAGGGTTTCCCCATAAGTCTTTATTGGGGTGTAGCTCCGTTAGGAAGCGATTTGGAGTATAAGTTTACTAGAAATATTCTGCCTAAAATAAGTGTTTCTACAACCTCCTAAAGGCCTGGGATTAAAAACTGAAACACCCTGTATATGAGTCCTGTTTAAATAACAAGTCCGTTTTTTTCCATAATAACCTTCAAGGTCAAATTGCATTTCTGGAAGTCCTCAACTCCAATTATGTTATCACAGGGGTTTTTTGGTTACTTTTTTCACACTAGATAAGTTCTTGTCAAAATAATAATCTAAATGTCAAAATGTTATCAATGTCAATATTGTATATTTTCCGGAAGGTTAAATAATGTTCTTGCACAATAATAAATAAATACACCACATGTAATTACGACCCCCTTTATCCCAGAAGGCTCTAGAAGAGCCTTGTGCGGGAGGGGGCTACACATTTAAAGACAAGGGACACACATCCAATACCTTAATAATTTTTATTCAATTTATGCATTTTGAAGTTGAAATCAGTGAAAATAAAATTTGAAATTCTAACCTACAAAATTTATAGGCCTACCAACAGTAAATACTGAAATGTCCTACGGTTTAAGCAGCATTTCTACCAAGTTTGTAACACTTTGACAGGTATTATAGAAAAAAAACGGGCTTTACCCATACGCTTCGAAACCATCGCTTGTGGTGCCACTGCAGCTGCCAAATTTCGTAACACTTAGTTTAGATCGTTCAATATATACATATTAGTGTTTTGCGTATTTCCGTGCGAGTTACCACAATCACAAAGTAAAATGTGATATAATTTACCAAGTGACGCGTTAATTAGTAAATTATAATATTTGTTTTGCGAAATATGGAAAAAAGTAGTTCTTCACGTATAAAGTTTGAGGAATTTTCTTTGGACCCATTGAGTTTTCATTGGGTTTAATACTACGCGATAATACCACGATGCATACAAGACTCTTGACTACTTTAGATATTAGGTAATCATAAAATACAGTTGGTGAACATACAACAGTTAAAGAAAAGTATGAGTCGAGAGGATAAAATATTGGGCACTAGGGGATTAGTGTTTGCAAGACAAAGACGACTGATATCGGCAAATAAATGCCTAATATCTCGCATTATTTGGCTAGGAGCTTATCGAGGAAACAGCCCGCGTGTAAGAGAACAATTAGAATATCTTTTAAGTTAAAAGTTTTTATTTTATTGTAACATTATTATTATTTAAAAATAATTACAATTTATTTTTATTTTGAAATACATACGTCATTCATTTTTTGATTACCTATAACATATGAAATGGCCAAAAGCTTCGTACACATTGTTCTATTTATCTGCTCAGTATAAACCCAATGTGCACTAAGAAAATTTCTCAGACTCAGACTTGTGTGCCGGACTGTCAAAGCAAAGCACGAAAAAAATGGTGAACTAAGAATTTATTAATTTTCCAATTGTGATTGGGAAGTCAACCGAAGAGAAAAATAGATAAATTCTGTAGGTACGTCGTGAATTGTACGTTGGTATTTGATTTTATATGAAGAGCCAATTTGAAAAAATTTTTTAGTTCAATATTGCTTGCAGTGAACTACGAAGAAACTTTTTAAATTCATGAAAAAAATTCCTCATAAATCTTATACGATGTAGTTTTGTATATTAAAACAATTAATCTTATTTTTTTAAATACTGTAATGCAATTTAATTGTATTTCTGGACAGGCGATATTCCATGGGTCGCAAAATTACACACGAGAATTTACACCTTACATTTCTTAGGTGGTAAGAAATCTGAAAATTCACGAAAGGAATCGTATAATCCAACCATTTTCCCATGGAAGAAAGCAAATCCATTACTTCTTCCTGTACCTCACTAAAATGATTGCTCTCTACCAGTTTTTTACCTTTACTGATGCTTCTCTTTCGGATAAAGCTTATACCGACTTCTTCGAAATTACTTTTAATTATTATGCTCATGTTTTACAAACATTCTGTAACTTACAACTAATTGCTAGAGTTACGCAAAATGCTTGTCGAAATGTGTCACATTCATGTCATTCATAATGTTAGATTAAGAGTTGCGGCCCGCGCTCGTGAGGTGGCAGCATCGTCGCTACCTCAGCGATACCTGCGAAGCGTAGACAGTTCGTAATTATAATTAATTATATTTTGTTTAATAATTATAAAGTACCTATATTTTAGGGTAAACTTGAATAAAAAATAAAAGCAATTTGTTTCTGGAACGCTATCACATTTGAAATTTTTTGAATTTTTATCAAAGTTTCTTGAATGAATTAATCATGTTAAAAATTCATATACATCGATTAGCATTCTGGATTAATACTACAAATAAGACACTCTCGTCAAGAGAAATGCTAAGTTTTCTTATATTATTTGTTAACTACCTAAAGGTGCATATCCACCAGCCGCGCAAAATGTTTGCAAACATTTGTGAATGTTGGCAAATATTCGCGAACTCATATATTTGTTAGGTGGAGATGTAAATGACGCGCATTCACAAACATCTGCACACATTTGCTCATGTTCCGACTGGTATCGCTACATCAAAGGAATTCGTTGCATATGCGCGTTCTCTGTATTTTTAGTGAAGACGAAAATATTAACAGGTGATTTGTGATTGGGTAGTACTTAGTCAACGCTACAATAAGCGAATGTAGAGTCAGTTTGTGCATTTAATCATTTGAATAGGTAATAAAATGGAAAGGGATAACGAGAAATGTCTGGAATTAATAGAATTTACAAATTAAGGACTGAATTATGGCAAGCAGCACAAGTATTACTATAATATCCAAAATCTACGTTTATGTTTCTTCTTTCTATTTTTAATATTCTCTTCTCAATTAAAGTAAACATAATTCTAAAATATGCGGCACTAACAATGAGTCTTCTTCTGGGAGTCATATTGGATGCAAGTATTTTAAGTCGGTTCGATGAAAAATGTTCGCAAACCTACAGTTGTTTGAGATATTTGTTTAGTAAAGACAAAATATCAACAGACAATTGCAAATATTTGCAAACGTTGCAACTGCTCAGTGAAAATGATTTTTTGGTGGATATGCACCTTAAAACCCGAAATAATACACATCAAAACATCATCTATTCTTAATATAAAAAAGTGGTTGTGTCCAACCATTGAGTAAATAAATAATATAAAGAGGCGCAACCGTCAAGGGGTCGAGATAACTACAGAATTATCTACAATATTTAGGGCTATGCAACCGAATTACAAATACCATCCCGTAGCACTAAAAATTGATAGCAATCCTGAAACTATTGGCAAAAAAATACAATACTAAAATCTCGGCCCCTTGACGGTTGCGTCTCTTTATATTACTTATTTACCAATGGTCCAACTTAAAAAAAATTGTGGTTTCATAATATACTAAAGACTATCAGCTATCGGCTATAATTAGGTTAAATGGTGCCTTTTGAGCGATAAAGTGCTGATATATAAAAAAAATTAAAAAAAATGTAGATTACAAAAATCTGAATGCGGACATCGAAATTGGTAGCTTTCACCCCTCAACAGGCCATAAACACCTCTATTTAAGAAAATAATAGCCGACATGTTTTGATGGTAATAATAAGTTCTATAGGTACCTATATCTTCCGAGATATCTTCTTATAATCATACAAATTCTATAAGGAGTACAGAAATATAAATACGAGTATAAATATATTTGGTAGTGAACCGAGGAGTATTAAAGGGAGTTATTAACGTTTCAATACCCCCGTGATGGCCTGCGTGCGAAAATCCGTAAAATTAGAAAGAGAAACGAGAAAGTGGTTACGTGACGAAATGCTTAAAATTCGATGTTTATGTAAACGTCAAAATTGCACTTTTTGATTCGAACCTCCTGCCTTGAAAATCGCAGCGAGAACGTGCTATTCACGATGTACTTCTGAGTCGGACCCTCGGGCTTTGATTTCTACGTACTTTTGATGGCTATTATCATGTTTCCTGAACTTATTATGCGAAAGAAACCGTGTTGCTCATTATCTAAGTCGGGGGTGTTTTTCGCATGTTTAGGGGTGAAAAACTACCCATTTCGATGTCCGCATTGGGTTTTTAGTATTTTTTCTGTTTTGACATATGTGCCACATTTATCACTTAAATGACACCACCTGACCTCCTACCTAATGATCTAATTTTCCTCGAGAGTCGAAACTTAAATTACATAAATTTTAGGTTATGCGTTTGAAATCTGTCCTAAATAATAAATATTAGAAATTAGAACTTACATTCATGAATGAACTTGATAATTTCTTCGTGCTGAGGAGATATACTTTCTGGTCTTTGACTGCTTGGTGAGGATTTCTTATGGAAAATTGGCTTTGGCCCACTAAAATTTAAATTTCATCATTTAATTTCAGGTACTTAATTAATTCCTACTTACTTTGTAATTTCGTTTTGCTCATCCGGAATTATTTTATTTTTGTTGTGATCCCTATAATTATCCATATTTTGTGATATACCTGAAAAACGCAATAAGTATACAAATTATTTACCTACTTATTTAATTACCTACCTCTTCTTGTAGTTTTTGTAACAATTTTACTCGGCCCTTTAATATTGTACATAATTTGGTAAATTTCGATTCAAAAATAAATATTGAAATGACCACTCATGTAACAAAACAAATGACCTATGTAGGTAGGTAGGTAGTAAAGTTAGTCAGGTTCGCTTCAACTGGAATGTTGCAACAATTGTGTAGCGATAATAAAATTAAAGCAGAAAAATATTTTGATTTTATTATCCGTTAATTCATTTCAACAATTTTATTTTTATTACTTGTTACATCATACCATTAATATATTATCAACAATCATTTGATTGTTGATTGTTGATTGTACCTTGTACTTTGTACCATGATTAATTCTAAGAAGAAGAAGATAAGAAGAAGAAGATTCATTTAATCATTTATCTAGGTTATGTTATGTATGGTGTTACTGTGTATTTATATTTTTGATGATAATTAAAAGACAGAGATTAATGTATAAAATATAAATTGTCGAAGTTGTAATTATCACTTTCCGCATCAATAATTTATCATCAACTGATAATAATGAGTACATCTCTAGTTCGTAAAAGTTTGCAAATCGTTGATCCAAGCTTTAACACAAATACAGGTAAGCGTCAATTAAAAAAGAGAAACGGAACAGAATAACAGAAATGCGTTATTTTTTTATTTAAATAAGTAATTTTTGGTGTCATTAAAATATTCAATGACTGTTTACATTCAGATTGTACATTTTTAGTTGGACCAAGAATAAATAATAAATATACAGAGTTTGTATCGAAAATAGTCAACTTGCTTTGGATGACATGCTTAGCCGTAACCTCCGGGAGGTTATGGCTTAGCATTCGTTATTCGAAAATCTGAAGACAGATAGCTCATAACCATCAGAAGACCAAGCGCACAGATTTGCTTGATGTTTAGTATTGTATTTTATGTTTTATTTACATACTTCATGAGTCCATAATATAGTTGTCCCGCGGTGATTTAAGTGATTTTCTGATTTCTAAAAAAATTTAAATTTAATAAATTTAAACAAACATTCGCTGGTTCTGTTTGCGTTCAGTAAAGGCAATTGACTGAACTCGATAATCATGTGACCATTAATCTTCATCTGCTCGCTAGTCTCGAATCTGACAAAAACAAGCTCAGCTATAGTTGAAAAATTGGTCAACTTCATTGATTGTCTGACTATCTAATATTCTTTTCCAACTGAATGTGGCACGTTAACTTTTAGATACCTGAATGGGTGTTTCTGAGTAATCCATTGTGTTTAATAAATTTATTGGTAAAATTGTACGAAATAAAAATGCATATTAAATTAATTCAGACAAGTTTTCTCAGATATCAAATAATCTTACACTAATGTCGAGAAAGGATCTAGTATAATAAAACCGACAATAAAACAAACTTTTAATCTGCCAGGTGTTCGGATTGTAGAAACGATGTGTTAACGATTAAAAGAAATTTTATGGATTGTATTGACGATGTAGAAAAAAAGAAAAAAATATTATATTAATTTATCAGACTAGTCAGAAGGTATAAAAATGTTAACAAGCTAATGCTATAAAAACACAAAGAATAGATGAATTATTTTTTTTTTAAATCTGCCAGAATTTAATTCAGGCCTTTGCGGAGGGAGGGCAGAATAATAGATTATAAAGTACGAGATTTAATGAAGTTTTACTATGCTTCTCTGAAACAGAGTTTTTAAATACTTATAGAATCAGATAACCATTGACCCAGATTCGTAATTTGTAAAATAAATTTCTTCTATTGACAGCCCTGTTATATTTAAACTTTAATTTAGGTCACAAAAATAAAAACAAGAAGGGAAAAGAAGTATTTGGAATAGTCCCTCAAAACCATAAGTTTATTGCCAAAAAACGCAGGAAAGGTGAAAAAGGTAAGACAATATTATTATTCATAAAGCCAGGAATTTCATATACCTACCGATTGGGAAAATCTAGAGCTTTGTATAGGAAATCACAAACCACAACGTAACTTCATAAAGATAATATGAGTGAATTGAGCATCGACATTGTTGAAACCTGTACTAAGATTCACATTTTCCCAAAAATAAAGCTGATTTTCGTTCTTTAGTAGAAGTCAGGTCAGGTCCGATGCGCGACGTGTATACAGCATTTAGGCTTTCATCAAAAGTGCACAGCGGTTATTACTCATTTTGCCCTAAAAAATAATACTGGTGAGTTTTACAAAAATAAATTCGTTTCCAGGAAAAATGGATCTTTATAATTTGCAAGAAAGAAAGCAAATAATTAAATGGCATCACCAGAATAATACGGTGAGGCAAGTAAGAGAGCTATTTGCAGAGACGTTCAAAAATAGACCCATACCTTCTCTGTCTACAGTACACAGAGTGATTAAAAATTTTGAACGGTCCGGATGTATTTTTTTGTCCCAACATAAGAAGGCACCTGTAATTAATGATAATAGAGAGATGCTCGAAATCATGGTTTGTGCCACTGTCAATGAAAACCCGACATTTTCGGCAGTAAAAGTTGCTGAGACGGTAAATTCAAGTGCTACTACAGTCAAACGAATTCTGAAGAAGAACGGTTATCATTCTTACAAAGTGAAATAGACTTATGAGATTTTCCCGGAGGACAATATTCGTCAAATGGAATTTTGTGAAAAAAAATATTATAGGCCAATGCAATTAGTAATCTGCGATCGTAATTATTCTGGTAGTTTCAATTTTAATATGTTTTATAAACTGGTCTCCTAATATTAAATCCAAGTTTTCGACCTTGGTGCGCCTGAGCGCGCACCGCCATCTTGAAAAAAAAAACAGTTGATTCACGAAGAAATTTATTTCTTCCCATATATCTCATTTTCGGTTAAAGTAATCTTAACAAATTTTACACAGCGTATAATATCCGACAACATTTGAATTTACAATTTACAATTTTCTTCTATCTCTACTCTCTAATAAGTACCGAGATAGATAAAGTAAAAATATGATGAAAATGATTCGGCTGATGAGACGTGATGTAAAATTTCCGAAATTTATGAATGTTGGGAATATTTCCGAAACTTTCGGAAATATATGGGAATGTTTTATTGTTTTTCATTAAATATGCTTTTCCGAGTGAGAATGTAATGAAACAATTTTGAATTATCAATATTTTATTAATTATAGGTAACCACATCAATAATAATTTTTTTCCTCGGCTATACAATAATGCATATCTTATGCATTTGACAATTTGTCAATAATAGTAATCATTATCATTTACAAGGATTTATGAAGTCATAACCACCTTCTACTGACCAGTCAGGAACTCCCAGCTTTCATATCCACCGGCCTCTAGCCAATCACAAACCCACAATTTTTACGAATTTTTATAATCATCGAGTTTAAATTTCCATGTCACACAAAGTAGGCTATAGACATGTGACATTTTAAAATTAAACCAAGTTTTTCTGTTAATTCTGACAATTTTCGCGTGTCGGTCAGTAATTTGATGTGTTATAATTATTTAATTAAAATATTTTCCCGAAAAAAAAAAATAGTCATGGAAAAAGTATAATCTACTCGTGAGTTATCGCCATTAGTCATTAGGTTTACTATCTGAATTTCTTCTCCGCAATGTTGGAATTTATGGTGTATAACGAAATATTAGCTTCGGAATAGTCAGACTCAGAATCTGTGTCGGTGGCTGTTTCGGCCAAATTTAACAAAACCGAAGTTCGGAGAAAATTTAATTTTATCTGAATGTTCGCACTTAATTGACCGAATGTTTCGGTAATATTCGCAATATATGAAAATATTCAGGTGGAAATATTCGCCACCTCCATCACAAGATGAGACAGAGGAAGACTATATTGAAGCTGTTCAGGGCTCGAGTAAGACACAAAAACTTGAGTCAAGGGAATGACGAATCACCCAGATTGATTATTGTGTTTTCAAAAGCGTGAATGAGTCAACGAGTCAAATATGAACTTTAATTACCCTAAAAATTATTAAAATTAATTTTTGTTGTTAATAACATCTAAATAAATGTCAATAAACGGTAAATTTATAAAAATACCAATTTTTCCCATACCTATGTATTTTAGTTAGGTTAGGTACTGATCTTAATTTTATGTTGAAATTACGATGATGATTGATGTTGACGTATGTTTTAATAGCAGTAAGAATCGCAAATAAATTGCAAGTAAAATTAGCGAAAAAAAAGAAAAAATTCATGAAAGCCAAGTTCAAAATACTATACCGCTGTTTCAATTTTTGACCTGATTTTGGTGGATTTGAACCTTGATAAAAAACATAAAACATAAACCTCTTTTATGAATTTTATTCTCTACACAATTGGTGATTTACTCATGAAAAACCAAGCCCAGTCATGCATTGACTTGTTTTTGCTGACTTATACGCATTTTTACGACTTTATTATCTCGGTACCTATTAGAGATAGAAGAAAATTGTAAATATTGAAGTTGTGGAAAATTTTAGGCTCTACAAAATTTGTTAAGATTTTAATCGACATTTGCATTGAAAATGAGATATATGGAAATTTTACCGTGATTTTGGCGTTTGATAGGTCGAAAACCAGTTTATAAAACGTATTAAAAAATTGAGACTACCAGAATAATAACGATCACAATCCATTTTCATGTGTTTATTGCACTGGCCTATTAGTGTTATACCTAATTAAATGTCAGAGATACCTGGTACATGTAATTTAGCTACTATATCCAAATATAATGTTAGTCATTTTCTTATTTAGCAGTGCCTGATTGCAACTTGCATAACTTAAGAATTGTCATGAAAATCTTTAAAAAATAATGCATAGATCTATTTAAATTAGTAAGCATTTTGAATGCAATTAGATAAAAATGCAACTAGATAAAAAAATATACCTTATTTTAAAAATATGGGTTGGTCTAGATTTGAAAATATGTATAGAAATTCACTTGCCTTATTGTCATGTAGAGGAAATTTTACAACAGTTGTTTCATGAACATTATATTTAAAATGAAATGTATACATATAAGTTTCCTGTGATAAAAGAAAAATTGTTTATTAGCAATGAAAATGTGAAAATACAATTTTGATACATATTTCACATACTTATTGAATTTACCCATTTCTTAAATAATTTTAGCTGAGAAAATTAATTTACTCTCTACTAAAAGTAAATTGACAGTTGCTGAAGCTAGAAAAAAACTCAAAACAAAAGAAGAAATTTTAAAAGAAAATTTAAAGAAGTTAGAAATAATTAAGGAAGCGAGCAAAGTAGAACTAGATAAAGATACACTAAATCGGGTAAGTTTTATTTTTACTACATTTTAAGTATTATACTGTGACATTCCAATTGTAACACACTGGGTGATAATGGTGATATAGTAAGAATTTCGATGAGAACCTGGAAAAATAGGTTGTATAAAAAATAAAAATCAATCGGAGACTTTTGGTTCTAAATAATTAAAGTATACGTATTTTTTTTTAAATTTACCTTGTCCTTTAATCATACTGATAATATACCTCATTATTATGAATCGGATAATGTTCAATACTGAATCCCAATTTTGTTTGTTGCCTCCCGATGGCCACAAAATAATTTCCAGTGGACATTAAAAAAATTACATATTCAGTACTTTACAGTGCCGGTTTTAGATATAAATTGCCCCTAGGCCCCAGTCAATGCCCTTTTGCTAACCATATGTTTATGATAGGAAGATGGCTGTGTGAAACAATAAAACACATTTTGGACAAATTGTTTTTCCGAAGGTAGAAGATCAAAGAGTAAAGTTATTCGAATTTCTTTACGGAAATGAGTGGAGCGAAATATGACTTAAAAAAATTCAGTTTTTTTTTTAAATTAAATTTTCACACCATGGAACATTTTTTGCCCACTTTTAAAAAATATAAGTAATTAGTGATGGCTTTTAAAGTAAAAAAATACCAAAATTGCAAAAAAAATTGTTTTGATAATTTTTTCCATATGTTTACGCGAGTCAAAATCACACTATACTCTGTCTGTCCAACAGATAGAATTACACTCCGCCCCAAAAATGTCCGCTAAATTTGAATGGAATTTCTCTATTGGTCGTATTTATAGAACCCAAATTACAATGCAACTTCTAGATTTGACTAAAAGGCCGCCTCTACAAGAACTTGCGTCACACATTAAACTTTTACGTATTTTGCAACAGACCAATCAGCAATCAGCTTATGTTATGGATTGTCGCGAAACGCATAAACGCTAAACTTACGAAAAACGCGAATAAATGGGGATCCGGCCTGTACTGTCAACTGTCATGTTCATATTTACACAGGTTATGAAATGATTGAAATGATGAGCATATATTATATTATTATATTATATTGATATCTCTCATAACTTTCTTATACGATTAATTAAAATAAAGGATAATATCTTCATCACTTGAAGCACTACTATCAGTATCACTAGAAATTTTTTAACACCATAACAACAAGAGCTTTAATCACAGTAACAGAATAATTATTTAAACACAATGTAACAAAGCCATGATACAAATGTAATTTATTGTATCATGTAACAAAGCCGCAACAATCGAAAAGGGACTTGATTTTATAAACTTTCAGTAGCGTCGTGTGCGATTCATACTTTGTAACTAGTTTGTAGTAGCTTAATGTGCGGACTGCGGAGGGCCTTACAGTAAATCACAAACTAAACTTTTTTGCCTGAAATAACCACATACGTTCTTTTAAAGTATGTGGAAATTACTCGCAAAAGCACCTAACCTAAAAACGAATACAAACGTAAACAAACCAGCCAGCAATCGGCGACTGGTCGTTTCGTTACGTCTAGACGGCGAAATAAACAAAGTATCGTGAGTTTGCGCAGTGCGGACTTAATAAAAAAACGTCGTTTAAATTTTCGTGGGAATAAGTATTATTTTTAAAAGTCCAAAATTGCAAATGTATAATAGAAACTTTAATGGGAATAAACATTATAACAATATAACATCGCTGCAGTATACAATGTAACACGTATAATAAACAAATTTTGTTGAAGCTATCACAGCTTTCATTAATTCCATCGTGTAAAACTGACTATTGCGTGGACCGTTCTGCGCTGCCATAAAATTAATGGGGAGGAGTTGAGCTCTATGTTTCGAACAGATTGGAAATTTTGAAAATTAACATCATCATATTTAAGATAAACCAAATCGAATCTGCATTTGCAAGCTTCTAACAAATACCTTGGCAAACACCGTGGACTCAGTAAAAAAAGATGAACGGTACTTCAACTCAACTAAACTTTTAATATTACATTATATAATAATATATTTTCTACGGAATGGGCCTATGTGAACAAAATCACGTTAAATCGAGATGGAAATTTCAAAAATTTATCATCTTTTAGCTCATCCCTATCATAAAAAATGCATTATATGTCTTACGAATCCGATTAGATATCCAAGAATGGTACTGCCACTCACGTTTTAGTATAACTAATATTCATCAAAATTTATATTTCGCTAACCAGTAACTCACGTTTAATAACTCAACATATACATATGTGGCCTATGTATTTTCCATATTTAAATTATTTTACTCGTTATATTTCAGATCATCGAAAGAGCAGTTACCCGAAGGCCAATAAAGAAGGCTAAAAATCAAAAGAAAGAAAAGAAAACTGCATTCACAGAAGAAGACTTCAAAAAGTTTGAGCAGGAATATTTTGATGAATAAGAACAATGGCAATATCAGATAGCTTACTCGGAACGTTGACACTTGTGTTAAGTGTAGGAGCATTATTATATTTGTTTTTTGTTTTAATGTTATCGCCCATTTTACCTATCGAAGATAACATCTTTGTAATATATACACCACCAAGCATCATATTATTAGCTTGTGGAATTTTTGGTTTAATATTCGTGGGCAGTTTGTCCATCTTTACTTTAGTTGTTTTGTATAAACATAAAACGTTATAAAGTTTGAAATAAAAAAATATAAAGTATATAAAACATGTTATTTTAAAAATGTACACATTAAAAATTCATATTTGATAAGGTCCTCTCCCAATTCCAGCTCCCCACCAGGGCCTAAAAAAAAAGGATTAATTTTTATTAATAAAATAAAGTTTGGCAAATTTCTAGTGATGTGAGTGAAGATAAATATCAAAATGATATATATCTGCTATGATATAAACGTTAATAGCTGATATATATCACTCCCCCCTCTAATTTAAGCAGATGAGCAAACTTAACCTAACATTTCAGTGTCAATTGTCAGTAATTGTTAATATTTTTCAATAAGCTGGCGCCGTTCTTATTTACCGATTATCTTAAAGTGATCCTTACATGCTTTTCAAGTTCATATGATGGTCTATCGGAGCTGTACAGCATTGGCATGCTAGAGGTCCCAAATTCAGTACCCACGTTTTTTTTTTTTAATTAAATATTAAATACCTACATATATCAATTAGGTTTAGTGTGACAATATGGTGAAAGATGTTCCATTTTTAAGATAATAAAAACAAAAACGTATTTGGGGGAAAAAATCTTCAACAATATCAAAGTCAATCGTTTAATAAGAGCAGCGCAAGCGTAGCGATGGCGTATCGAGAAATTGGCGGTTAAGTAGACGCTCCCTTTATATTACTATAATTTGAGGACCTACATTATTTTATTTAACAAAATAAATAGGCAATAAGCATTGAATTGCAAGAAAAACATTAAATTTTGAATTACTTACATTAATAGGATTAGTAGATCAAAAATAATAAAAAAATAATACATAAGAAAAAACGTAGACATTGGTTAATAACTTCTTCAGAAATACAAATATTATATATGTATTTGGCGTCAAATTAACAAGGAAGACGTAAACAATACATAAAAACTAATTTTAATAGAGTTTGATTTTAGCAAAATCATTTGATATATAACAAATGATATATATCACCAAAAAATAAATAGCATGCTATTTTACATCACTACAAATTTCTTATCCCGATAACAGACATTAGGTACATCGCAGTATATTAGATATATAGGAACTATTTACTCTAATATTTAAAGTTGTTTAAGTTTTATGAGGGACACGTTTACATTTAGTATTAATAAAACATTAAATTAACTAAAAAATACTTCTTGTCTTGTCAAATTCCAACGACATTAAAATTATTATTGTATTGTGATAATAAATAGCTATTTGTATCACTAGGGAGGAAAGTGCCACTTTTCCTCCCGTGGGTGAAGTTCACTGCCCGACGCGAAGCTGAGGGCAGTGATCACCAAGGGAGGAAAAAGCACTTTGATCCCGTGTAATACATATGATTTTTTCTCCTACCTGTATAATTAACTTATATATTATATATGTAAATGGATCAATTATTTGATTTTATTGAAACTATTTATTGAGTAAAGAAATAAAACCAAATCCTTAAATATATCTTAAATACATTTTTTTTAGATGTTAGAATTATTGGCTATATTTATATTCAATGTGCAATACACTTTCCTCCCTCATATGGGGGAAGAAAATACTTTCCTCCCTAGGGAGGAAAAGTGGCATTTTCCTCCCTCATATGAGGGAGGAAAGTGTGTACTTTCCATTATGGTAGGAGGAAAAAATGTTTTTTGTTATATTTGTTAGGTTATACATTGCGTAATACGTAATAAGTGCAGATGACATGAAAATCATGAAATAATGTCACTTGCAGTTTAATGATAAATTGATATGATTGGGGATGATGCTATAACATAGATGTTTAATATTAGGCCTAAATATTTTTTTGGAAACATTTTTAAAAGTAGTTGTAGGAGTCGACAACGTAATCTACAAAAAATTACATCTTCCGATCTGGCTAGAGTGCACACAAACCCTCTAATATTTAATATTGCTTTAGTAAACAAAAAGTTTGTTTCTAGTAATAAAATAGCTACATTTTTACTCACATCTGTCTATATTGAACGGATCTCTCTGACGTAACAAAGGCCCGTCCTCTTGTTCCTCTTGCAATGCGGGTAGAAGCAAGAAGTTCTCTACTGATTTTATTATATCCAGTCGGACCAGTGGGTTGTGCTCCGCACGTTTCAAGTGCAACAAAGTCATCCACATGAAGGGATGGAGGCCTAGAAGTATTTGGTGGTCTTGATCTAAATAAATCTGGTCTCTGTTGAACTGTCCTTGCAAAATTTCTGGCTCTCATTGGTGTAACTAAGAGAATGAAATATATGCTAATAATTAATTTTATTGTACTTACTGATTAAAGTAATGGGCAACAAAGTGTAAAATTAGAGTTGTAGGCAATTGGTACGATCTAATATAATAAAAATTTAAAATAGTCACGGAATCTAAAAATACTTATTTCAAGAATGACAAATTTTTTAATATATCTTGCTCATAAAATATACACAAAAACATCTTTTACAATATATCAAGGGTGTCCCATTTTTTTAGGGGTAGGACTTCAGGAGGTGATAGAACATAAAAAAATAATAGTACTTTCTCAAATGAACTATATGTCGGATGAGGCGTATTTTTCGAGATACAGGGCGTTGAAATTTGGAAAAAGAAATAGTTTTTCTTTTTTTCTAGCCCAAACTGATGGAATTATGAACTGAAATTTGGTGTATTGTCCACTGGTATCAAGCTTCATGGAAAACTCGGTGGAACGCGTCATATCGTTTACCCAAAGGAAACGCCCCTGGTTTCCTTCGGGTACGCTGAATCCCCTTTTGTAGAAATTGTTATTCTTTCGTGGTAAATTATTCTTTTTATTATTAATTTGTACCTGAATATCAAATTTTGTTCTTGATAATTATTTATTATATTAATCTATTGAAGATGGAATTGCATTTTGATTTTTTTTAAGAAATGAATCTCAATCAACAACTTTGGATGAACATACAAGAACACCTATTTTTCAAATTTTCTACGAAAACGGTGCATCTGACGGAATTTACCAAAGGACCAGTTCTTGTTCAAAATTCATCAACAAATTCAAAAATATTATAATTTTGTCGAACCGGTCATTGGCGTATCATATTTTCTACAAAAGGGGGTTCAGCATACCCGAAGGAAACGCCCCTGGTAAACGATATGACGCATTCCACCAAGTTTTCCATGAAGCTTGATACCAGTGGACAGGACAATACACCAAATTTCAGTTCATAACTCCATCCGTTTGGGCTAGAAAAAAAGAAAAACTATTTCTTTTTCCAAATTTCAACGCCCTGTATCTCGAAAAATACGCCTTTCCGACATATAGTTCATTTGAGAAAGTACTATTATTTTTTGATGTTCTATCACCTCCTGAAGTCCTACCCCTAAAAAATGGGACACCCTGTATAGATTTCGAAATCACGTACCAAATGGTTTTTTCATTTTTATTTTCTGATCATCGATTTGTTTGTCTTTATCATCTGGATTCTCTGTCCTGGATATCCTGCATAGTCTTTCAACCTCTTTCACTATATTATAGTCTTGACGTAAGTTCTGCCTGCAGATTTCTATCAAGTCACAAGTAACCTACAAAAATATTTTATAATCATTTGCAACCATAATATTTGAAAAACATACACTCTCCATATCAGCATCGCCTTCATCTGTTGGTGCTGCTAACCAATATCTTCCAGTTAACCTTTCATCACAGGCATCAGCAGAACTAAAAATAGTTCGGCAAGCAAATTGAACCAGTAACGTATCTGGTGTTGGAAGAACTATTTCAGTAAAAGTGTCTTTATTTTCTTCACTAGAATTATCCTCTAATAATTTCAAAAGTGCTGTGAGACCCTCCAAAAAACTCTCGAAAGTATTGTTTTCTTCAACTGCTTTCTATAGAAAAGAAATCAAGTAATAAAACTATCAGTTAGTACAGACAAAATAGACCCTAATTTTTTAAAACAATGGGCTATTTTTAATAGATTTACCTCAAAGTTAGACACATTAAATATAATAATGCAATAAATACAAATAATATAACATTCTTACAGTTGCTTTAAATATTAATAAATTTTAGCAATTTCAAAATTCAAAACTCCCACCAGTTATTCCATAAGTGACGTCAAAAACGAACGGTCTTGCTATTGATTAAACACATTCGTTCGTGCATGTGACATCACAATTTTATTAACCACAATGTATACATTTTTATGATTTTCAAATATGCCGCTTTTATCAAAATTTCTGCTTGGCTCCTGTGTTATCAACTAAAATCTTGTTCAGTGCATTATTAATGGATTTTTAACTGCCTTGATCTAATAAAATAAGATTCTTTTTATTGGTTGGAAATTCAACATATAATTAGCCGTATATTTTAAATAATCTACGATATTAAAACTTTATATATCTTCTGTATGCGAGAGTTTCTAAATGTTATAATGGATCCAAGTTAAAACTACAAAAATTAGAATTGAAAACAAATTTTCAAAAACTAAAAATTTAAGGTTATGTAAGTCATATGCACACCATAATTAAAAAATTTAATGTTTTTAAAAAAAATTTTGGCCGTAAAAAGAATAAATACGTCAGAGCTATTTAAAAAAATACTATAATCTGGTATCATTTGCAAAATTTTGAGGAAGAGCCCATTGATGTAAAAATAAAGAAATACATTAGTTCTTGAGTTAAACGTATATTATGTTATTAATCCTAAATGCTGTATATTGCATGCAACCAAGTTTGTTTACGTTTATTACAAATAATAAAATTATGTTTTGAAGTGGCAACATAGTGAAACCTAAAATATGTTTAACTATGATAGTGTTTATTGAAAGATAATTAATCGAAAGAGTTTCATATTAAAGTTCAATTTTGTAATGACGCTTCCTTTCGATGTATAGATACTTACGTAACTTTTCTCTTTATACGGAAAACTCGGGCGCCAGTCCTTTCCCTTTTTGAAGTGTAAAGAACAACACTTTTGTTTCCTGGCGGTGTCCAGGAAAACCCTAGATAGCTAACAGTTGAAGACACGGTTTTTGCCAGAAGGTCTTGAGATGATTATTATGTCAGTACGACTTGAACAATTTCTCAAACGGGTTAATTAGAAATTTAACAGAAATGATAACTCGGAACTTCTGATAGGTATTATAACAGATTTATTCAGAAGGAAATTCGGACGTTTAATACAATGTTTTATGGTGAAACAAAATAACATAAGTAAATGATATTCAAGATGGCTGAAGATGAACTTTTTAATTCAAGTGCTCTCTGTGGATTTTGTAAAAAACCAGCAGTGAACAAGAAAGTTAAATGTTCAAGTTGTTCAACAGTTTTCCATCCAAGCTGTGCTACAAAGAAAACGAAAAAGTGTTGTGATAAACAAATATACGAAGAAGAAAATCAATATGATAATTTGGAAGAGCAAGATTCTCTAAAGGATAATTTAATAGATAAATCAATCAATTGTGAAAATAAAATGCTGAAAGAGGTGAATAGAGATTTAAGAGACACTATCAAATTATTGAAAGAAAAAATTGAAAATTTAGAAATCGAAAATTCAAACCTGCGACAATCACAAATTAATACAGATAATATGTATAACAGTCATAACACACCAGAAAAAATATTAGAATATGTTACTAAAGAAATAAACTCAAAAATCCAAATTAATTTTAATTCCTTAGAAGATAAAATAAATAATTTAGACTTGAAAATTAACAAATTGACTGAAAATAGAAATGATACAAAAAGCATTAAAGATAATATATCCATACAAAAACCACAAACATATAAAAGCAAGCAAAACAATAATCCAGTGACTCCCAAACAATCACAATCACAAATAACCCACAAAATAACTTCAAATCATAATAACAAAGACAATCTAAAAAATTTGGAAAATTACCAACAAAAGATAATGAATGACATAATACACATTGAAGCAACGGACATGGTCCAGCACAATCAAGAAGTTAATTCTGATCAAATAAACACTGATATGGAAAGTTGGCAGTTAGTTCAAAGGAAAAGAAAACCGTATAGAAGAAACATTGGAGAAGCAGAAGAAAATAATGGGAATTTTAAGGGAGCAAAGCCAAAAGTATGGATGTATCTCTATAAAGTAAACAAAGATGTCACAGAAGAAGACATAAGGAAATACCTAAAAATTAAAACCAAAGATGACGAAGAAGATTTTATAGTTAAAGACCTAAATGAACCAAACAGAAATAATTTCAAGAGCTACATGGTTGCTGCAGATTTTAAATATAAAACAGAATTCTACAAGTCCTCATTTTGGCCACGCGGTGTTCGTTATCGAAGATTTGATTTTAATCTACATCAAGAAAAATATAATACTAGAAACATTGTTATTAGTGACGTAGAGAGTGATAGACCAAGTTTTTTTTTAGGAGTGTCAAAGAAAATCTAAAAGTAAATAACAGCAGTATCCATTCGGAAAATTTTAAGGACAAAAATATTTTGAAACCGCAAAATACAGTGAATGTGATGCATTTTAACATTCAAGGGCTTTGCAAAAAAGCAGATGACTTAGAACTACTTTGTAATCATTATAATTTAGATATTTGTTGTATATCAGAACATTGGCTGAAGTCAAATGAGATAAGCACATTTAGGTTAAGTAATTATATTCTAGTAAATAATTTTAGCCGCAGTGAATTTAACCATGGTGGAGTGTGTATATTTGCAAATGTAAATTATATCTCGAACGTTAAACCAGTCATTTATAATGATAATATTGAGAAACATTTTGAGGTTACAATTGCCGTTATAGAAGTTTTAAATGTTAACTCTAAATTATATATAATAACTGTTTATAGAACACCAAACAGTGATTTGAGGTTATTTATAGATAAGATGTATAAACTTTTGTGTGAGTTGTATAAAAATAACTATTACTACATACTATGCGGTGATATAAATATTAATTTCTTTGAAAAGAAGGCATCAGATGAAATCGTAAATATGTTTATGGAATTTAATATGATAAATTACATAAATGAACCGACACGTATTACAAATATTAGTTCTACCTGCATAGATGTAATGTTTTCAAATTTAAATCCAAATTCAATTTTAGTTAAAGATACGTATATGTCTGACCATACATTTCAACTTTGCAATTTCAATTTACCTATAACTGTTAATGACAGAATAGATGATATATTTCGTCGGGATCTTTCTGTAAGTAATTTAGACACATTTAGAGCCTTAATAAAAAATGAAAATTGGCAAGATATGTACAATGTCGGTAGTATTGATGATGCATTTGAGTCATTTTATTCAACTTTAAAATTTCATTTCAATAATGTTTTTCCCTTTAAAAGAATTAAAATAAATAATAGAAATAGGAAACATTGGTTCACAAAAGAAATAAAGGATTTACATCAAATTGTTTGTGATATGGCAAAAATTTACAAAAGAAACCATAATGAAGTTATAAAAACTAGATATAACCAAATCAAAGAATTGTATAGAGCAAAAGTAAGGCAAGCAAAAATTAGTTACAATGAAAGGCTAAGTAACTCAACAAATTTAATGAAGGAGAGCTGGAAAATCATTAATGAAATGAAAGGCACTACAGATAGAAAGGTTCCTAGAGAATTAATTATAAATGATGAAAAGGTATCAGATATAAATATAATATGTAATCGTATTAACGAGTTCTTTTTAGACCTACCATGTCTAAAACCTAAAAAAGAAAATTTGAAACTACCTCCATATTCACCACTAACCTTTTATTTATAACCTACCACATCTTATGAAATTGAGGAATTATTAAAAAAAACTACTGCAAAGCCAGCTGCAGGCATTGATGAGATATGTGGTCAAGCTCTGAAAGCTGTTAGTGACATAATCAGTGTTCCACTATCCTATTTAATAAACAAATCTTTTACAATGGGGCATTACCCAAATTTATTAAAGGCATCTAAATCGGTACCAATTTTTAAAAATAAAGGAGATAGAAATGAGGTCTGTAATTATCGAAATGTCTGTGTTCAAAGTCAAATATCAAAAATATTTGAAATTAGCTATAGTGTAAGGCTAAATAACTTCCTAGAAGACCATAAATTGTTGTCTGAATGTCAAAATGGGTTCAGAAAAAACAAATCAACATCTACAGCTATAGCTGATTTATGCAACAATATATATAAATATCTAAATAATAAAGAATTGCATTATATTTTGACTTGAGCAGAGCATTCGACACTGTGGATCACAGTCTACTTCTTGAAAAATTAGCACGCTTTGGAGTTAGAGGGAATGCTAATGAATGGGCTGCATCATATTTGTATGGAAGGACTCAGACTGTGGTCATAGAGCAGTCTAAGTCAGAATCTAAAAACGTTCCCATGGGTGTACCGCAAGGCTCCATTCTAGGTCCTTTATTTTTTTTTATTTTTATAAATGATATTACATATTCCTGCACATCTCCAAACAAAGTAATAATGTATGCAGATGATGCTAATATTCTGGTAGCTGAAAATAATCTATTAAATTCTGTACTTCGAGCTAATAATTGTGCTAAGGAATTTCACGAATGGTGTATAAATAGTGGATTGCTTGTAAACACAGGTAAAACATTTTATATGTCATTTCTTCCTAAAAATGTAACACTAGATTCTAGTCCTCTCATTAAATTAAATGCAAAATCAATACAACAAACTAACTACATAAAATTCTTAGGTGTCATCATAGAAAAAAAAATGACTTGGGAAAAACATATTGAACATTTATCAACTAAATTAAGTACCATATGTTTTATTTTTAGGCAATTACGCAACACTGTAACCTTTGATATTTTGAAATTAGCATACTTTGGTCTAGTTCAATCTAGAATAAGCTATGGTTTAATGTTTTGGGGTAACTCAGCTCACATAAATAAAATTCTTATACAACAGAAGAAGATTATAAGATGTATGACGGGAAGTCATCCTTTAATAGCATGTAAACAATTGTTTATTGATTTGTCCATTTTAACAGTACCATGTCTTTATATTTATTTGATAATCTTAAATGTAAAAAAGGAAGAACATCTCATCTTAAGAAACAATTCAGTTCACAATTATAATACACGTAATGATGACAATCTATATCAACCTTTTTCAAGATTAGGAGTAGGTCAAAATTCACATTTGTATCAGGGAATTGTATGTTTTAACAAATTTAAAAACCTATTCGGAACTTTTAAAAATTTTAATGAGTTTAAAAATGTGTTGTATTTATATTTAATTCAGAATGCTTTCTATTCGATAGATGAATATTTACACTCTTAGTGTTTTTTATTTTTGTGATTTTATATTTTGCATATTTATGTATCATGCTCATTGTATTGTATTTACATTTTTATTTTATTTTTTGATTTACCTCTGTGACAAGTCCGATAAGCTTATACTTTTGTGTAAACTTTATGTGATGAATAAAGTATTATCTATCTATCTATCTATCATAAAATAAAAATGAAGTAAAGCCTCGGTTGACTACAGTTTTTTTTTTTTTTTAGTTTTTTTTTTTTTTTACCTAATGGTAAACGAGTGATATGAAAACAAGAAGCACATGTGCTCCTGAATATAGTCCGTTTTATAGTGGAAAAAGTGTATAAAAAAAGACTAAAAATTGGTATAAACCTAACTAATAAGTGAATCTATAAAATGGTGTAGTTTAATTAAGACAAAAGTTATTATAAATAGTGAAATTAGAAATAATAATGGTTTAATAAATAGGCATAAGGACAGTAAAAACTCTAATTCTAAGAGTGAAATATAAAATAACACAATAAAAACAAAGGACAACAAAAACTGTAAACTGCTACCAGTGGTGTAGTAGTTAAAAATTAAAATGGAAAATACATGTTCCAAATGCAAAACATTAATACCAGCTGAAACCAAAAAATTAATAACTTGTGACTTATGTAAAACACTTCTTTGCAAAAGCTGTTCACAGCTATCGTCAAGTGAGGTGAAAGTTATTGAATTGGCTCAGAGAAAAATGATTTACACATGCCCGGAATGTTTCATAAAACCAAATGAAAACTTAAATTGTGAAATGAAGAAATTCATTGAGGAGATGAGTGAGAAAATAACACAAATTAATGAAGATTTTATAAAGAAAATAGAAAAACTGGAGATTATAATGGAACAAAAAGATAGAAACATGAAAAAGTATATCAAAGAACAGTTGCAAGATTTTAAAGGTGGTATTGAACAACATATTAATAATTTACAGGATCACACGGATAAAAATAAAAGGGACAAAAATAAGGAAATAAACATAAACAAACAAGTTATCCAGCCTGCATCAACAGGGCCAAAACAACAGCAGATATCCATAGAACTAGGCAAACTCAACAGTCATACCTATCAATAATGACACCCAAAGTCACTACTCCAAATATAAATAAAAATTACATTGAACTGGAAAAAGCGCAAAGAGATATTGCAAATAGGATAATAAATCTAGAACAAAATGGAAATGACAAAAGTAAAGCTACAACTAGTACTACTGAACCTCTTGTGTCTCCAATAAAGCAGCTGAAAAATGAAGAAAAGTTTATTGAAGTTACCAATAGAAGAAAATGGAAGAAAAGGGGCAATATTGGTATAGGAGATAAAAAGGAAAATGAAGACGATAAAACCACTTTTGAAGGAAGTGCAGTATGGAAAAACAAAAAGTGCTGGGTAATTATAAAAAAAGTTAAAGATAATACTAACACTGATATAATTAAAGAATATCTAAAAAATAAGTTGAAAGCAGAGCAAGAGGAAGATATTAGTGTTAAATGGCTAGAAACATACTATAAAATAAAGGACAATAATTGTTACTTAATAGGGGTTGATAAAAAATTCATAAGTAGTATATATGACCCAAAAGTGTGGCCGAAAGGAGTCATTTTTGATCGGTTTAATTTTCAAAAAGGACAAAAGTTTTTAGATAATCCTAAGTTCAACAAAAATGGGGAGGGTACAAATATAAGTGAGCATGAAATTACTACTGAGGATTTTCATTAGGTCAAAATGAAGAAGGTACTGATAAAAACAATTTAAAAATTATATATCAAAAAACTAAAAAAATAAAATATGACATGTATTATGCAAATTGTCAAAGTCTTTTAAAAAATTTGGATAATATCAAATACTGTGTTTCTCAAATCAAACCACTAGTTCTGTGTTTTACCGAGACATGTGTAACAGAAGAAATCATGGAACATGAAATTGAAATAACTGGATATCAACTCATAAACTGCAAATCTCATAGTAGGCATACAGGTGGGGTGGCAATATATATAGATAATAATCACTCATTTTCACTTATTCAGAGAAATGTTTTACCAGTAAATACTTGGAGTTTAGCAATTAAAATAAACACATACAATTGTTCAATTATTATTTGTGTTGTGTATCACTCACCAAATAGCTCTCATGCAGACTTTCTAAACTATTTTGAAGAATTAATGGAAGATATTGTTAATCACAATGCAAAAGTAATTATTGTTGGTGATTTTAACATTGACTTATTAACAGAGTATACATATAGTAACAAAATAAAAAATCTGATTAGTTCGATAGGTTTTAATCAATTAGTTAATGTGCCTACACGAGTTACAGCAGATTCCTCAACTCTCATAGATTATCTGATTACAAATGATACTAATATAAAATATACAGTGTGTGATTGTCCTAAAGTTGCTGATCACCATAGTATATTAGTGGCACTTAATAATCACAATATAAAGAATGAAAACTTTGGTAAAGAAATAATAGTATTCAAAAGAAATTTCAAAAATTTTGATAAGATAAAATTTCAATTTGAACTCATGGATGCAAATTGGGACAATAGCTCTACAGAAGTGGAACTATTATCATCAAATTTTACTAACACAGTAATTGATGTATTAAACAATCATGCCCCATTTAGAGAACATAAAATATTCAATAATTTCAAGCTAAATGTTTGGTTTTCAAGTGAAGTCATTGAAAAAATAATGCAAAGAGACATGTTGTACAAAGAAGCAAAAAATTGTAATGAAAAGGAAGTATGGGAAAAATATAAACGAAAAAGAAATGAAGTAACATCATTAATTAGACAGGAAACAAAAAATTATTATGAAACCCAAATAGATCAAAATAAACATAATGGTAAAGCTATGTGGAAAGTTTTAAAAGAATTAATAAATGGTAAGAAACATTACAATAATAAAAGTATCATATTTGAAAGTTCAGTATTAACAGAAGAGACTAAAATAGCAGATGCATTCAATATATTTTTTATAAACAGTCTAGATAATATTATAGATAGTATAGTAAGGGTTCATGAAAATAATTACATTATAAATAATATACCACAAATAAATTTAAAATTTGATAAATTTGAGAAAACCAATTTAAAAGGATTAACGAATATTATTGGATCTATAAAAAAAGATACATGTGATAGAGATGGTATTACACTAAAAATAATTAAATATGCATTTGAAGTAATTGGTAATAGATTGGTTGATGTCATAAACGTTTCACTTGAAAAGGGACATTTTCCACGAATTTGGAAACTGTCGACAATTATACCAACAGAAAAAATTAATAATACAAACATCTGCTCGGAATTTAGACCAGTAAATTCTTTACCAATTCCTGAGAAGTTATTAGAAATGGTTGTAAAAGAACAATTATTAGAATTTATTCAAGATAACAATATTTTAATAAGTGAACAATCCGGCTTTAGAAAGAATCATTCATGTGAAACGGCGCTACAGTTCCTTTTAAATCAATGGAAAATAGATATATCAAACAACTTAGTGATAGGGGTTGTATTCTTGGATTTTAAAAGAGCTTTTGAAACTGTAAACAGAAATCTACTCATAATGAAGTTAAAAAAATATGGTATTGAGGGAATAGTATTAACGTGGTTTATGTCTTATCTGGAAAATAGAGAACAAATGGTTAAATATAGTAATAGTTATTCTCAAAATATGGATATAAAACATGGAGTACCTCAGGGCTCTGTATTAGCACCAATATTGTTTATATTATATATAAATGATATTAGTAATTATTGTAAGAAGTGTAACATTAAATTATTTGCTGATGATACGATGCTATATGTGGCGGGTAAAGTAGAGGATATTCAAAGTAAATTGAATGAGGACTTAAAAAATATATGTGAATGGACATGTGACAATAGTCTGAAACTCAATTTAAACAAAACAAAATTTATGTTAATAGCATCCAGAAATAAGTTAAATAAATTTAAACAAGATGGAATAAAGCTTAGTATAATAATAGATGATTGTCAGATTGAAAGGGTTAATAAATTTAAATACTTAGGTGTGATTATTGACTGTGAACTAAATTTTAATTCTCATTGTGAATACATAAAAAATAAAATGGCGAAAAAAGTTGGATTAATGTTTCGATTGAATAATAAAATATCAATGTACTCTAAATTAATTATATATAAATCTATGATTTCCCCACACATTGATTATTGTGGTACGATACTTATTTACCTTAATAAACAACAAATTCAATTGTTACAAAAAGTTCAGAATAGAAGTATGAGAGCTATTTTGAGTTGTAATCGATATACACCAATTAATACAATGTTGAATGTACTTAATTTAATGAATATTGAACAAAGGATTGCCTATAACACATTAATGTTTGTATTTAAAATGAAAAATGGAAGTATGCCATCTTACCTAACCAATAATCTAATGTATGTAATTGATGTTCACTCACATAAAACAAGAGCTACAGTAAATAATGATTTTTATATTAATGTTGAACATGTACAGTCTAACACACTCTTGGGGAAAGGATTAGCTTGGTTCAACCAATTACCAAATTTATTAAAAGATTGTAATAACATGTGTACTTTTAAGAGGCTTTGTATAGAATACATAAAGGAAAATTTCTAATTAAGACATTATTTTGTAAAGTGTACATAAATTAGGTAGTATATAGAATATAATGTATTTAATTATGTCAAAAATGTATTACGTTTTTTTTTTTTTGTATTAAGAGCTATGCTAATAAAGTTTATATATATACACAGTCGGCTATATACAAAAATGTGACAACGATTTTTCAGCTGGTAAAGAAAATATAAGGGAATTTCGGACAACGCGGGCTCGCAGTGCGAGAGAATCGAAATATATGCACGCTATTGAATTGATCGGCCGGCGATGACGGAAAGCAAGTTATAGACACCCAAATTAGCGGAGGGCGATGAATAAGGCACAGAGATTCTTTGACTTTTATTTCAGATTTAAAAACTACTTAATACACGCGGGTTTCTACGGCCTCAAATACAGAGTTTTGTTAACCAGGAATTGCATTTCCTTACCGGAAAATAAAGATTTAAACCATACACTGGGGCCATAAAACTACCAGACTGATTATAGAATTATTTTGCCAGTGTATGATAAATCCACGTTTTGACAATACACTCGCTGATGGCTGTACCCAACTACCAGACTGATTATCGGAAGGTACAACCGGCGAATGTGTGATATAACATTAACTACAACTAAGGGGAAACTTTAAACCGAACTCTGATTTGATTAAGCAGATTTACAAGGCGGCGATATTTACGCAATGAAATCAACGGTGAATCTCAGTGATTATTCAAGATACGGAACGGCTGGATTACGGTCAACTACTATTGTTCTTACCACGACTGTTTATAAAAACGGATAGATTGCTAGTCGGATTTTGCTTTCTGATGCGAAGGTGTCAATAATTCGACTGATCTGGATTTTACCGTTCCCGGTGAATTTATTATCTTTCTTGCTGACGTAGGCGGGCGGCGCGCTCATGCGGTGGGTGGAATCTGGACAGGTAGCTCGAACGAAGAACGCGGTTTACTAAGTCCGAGCGGGTTATGTAACTTGTCTTATTCAACCGGGCTAACGGAAAACAGAAATGCATTGCTGATAATTTTTAAACTATATTCCAAAAAGAACCGGCTTGAAACGGACACGGATTAATATTTTAGCAAGTTTTCGTAACTAATGATTTTTACTTCCGGCTTGAACATTATTTTTGAACAATTAACGGATTTTAGCTATACAGGGGACTATCGAAAATTAACAAACGGCAATTTAAACTTTTGTTTAGCGTAAAAATGGAAGGGCTCAAGGGTGAATCGTACCGCAACGGCCAACTGCCGAGTTTATAAATTGGAAATTATTCTCAACAGCAACGGTAACTTCAACTGCAACTGCTGCGGACTAGTTTATAAATTGGATTTTAAACTTAAAAATTACAATAACTTATTTTTGCAAACAGCTCTAAAACCAAAGAAGGATGATAAAAATGATAATTAAGAAATAAATAAAAGAATTATTGAAACGCAGTTCTTAGTTGAAAGACAGCAAATAATATTTAGATTATGGAAATCATAAATTCAAATCCAAACTAAAAATAAATTGCAACAAACAAATCTTCAGACGAAACAATATGTTAAAATAAACTGAAAATAAATGCAGGCAATAATAACCTAAAATCTCAATTCAAGGATATTAATATTATAAATTAAATAATAGGGGGTGAAGTTAGAATCGACAAACCACGAATTCAACTAAACGGAGAGAAAACAACGGTATCCATAAAAGTAAAGAATCCCTGGATGCGGTTTTCAATTTACCAAAATGCAATGGCCGACACAGATCGAATCTGCTGTTGGAGCAGTGTGGTTTTTTTTATTATGGGTTTTAAAAATTCAACCAATACAAACATTCTTATTAAAATTTAGCGTTCATTTGTGGGGAGGCGTTTAACTATTTCTGTTCGGTAAACAGATTATTAGTCACTAGCTTCAAATAAGCTTAACTATTGCTGTAGCAGCTATTTGGCTGCAAAATAACGTCACGTTTTCAGGCATCGTAGACCAATTTAAACAAGGGTATTTTATAAAAATGGAATTAAAACTTTAACAACAATATCATTTGTTATGCAAAATATAAATTTTCACGTACCTAAATTACAAAAATTACCATTAACATAACAAAGTGAAGGCTTTAAAAAACCTAATAAGTAACTCTGGTGGATACCAGTTTCGTTCTGGTTCCAAAATCTTAAGAAATTATAGGAGAATCAAAAATAAAACCCAAAAAAAATTACTAATCACATACCTTTAAAATGTCTTCTAAAATTACAAGCGGATGACTTTCAGGCTTATTATCCAGTTCTGGTAGCCATCCTATCAAAGATTTCATCTCTAGGAGAGTTAATTTCATCTTTCTAGGTGAATACAATAAACTCGGTTCAGTTTCCTCTTCCGTTGTAACACAAACTCGCAAAAATTCAACCAATGTATTCAAAGTAGACAAGCACTCGGCATTATTCTTAGAAAAATTATTTGCAAGCTTATTTAACAAAACCAAAAACAAATCATTTTTCTTCAGCAAATGTTCCTTTAGGTGGTAGAAGCCATAATCATGTTCTGTTAATAACAGCAACGTCCGTACAATTGGTAAATAGGTAACAAAAGAATTTTCAGATGTCAAATGCTCCCACATCATGTGGATAAATACTAAAAGATGTTCTTTAACTGGCATTGCATTCGCTAAATACACTTCTGATGAAAGCTCAGTAGTTCCGCTGACACAGTTCTGCATTAAAGTTATTTCGATATCGCAAAAACTTTGAATGATACTTAAAATACATTCTTGGGCCTGTATATGACTATTTGTGTTGCAATTGTTTTTCAATACTTGTGAGAAAGCTGGTATAAGCGATACATATTTTTCGTCAGTTTTCAATGTCACGGTGCTATTGGTATGTATTAAATGAAGGACAGCACATTTAATGGTGTTATGGGTTACCAGGCAAGCCAAAAAATTTAATAATCTGGCCACATGACTATTGCAGGGACCCATTTTCATGTCTTCCTTTGGTATTAAAGCATCATATACATTATCTAAGATACCTCTGGCTATCATTATAGCAGAATTAGCTGCTAAATCGGAAATTTGCACACAAATTCTTCTTAAAAGATTTAGAAGCTGGGGTTGGGTTGATATACACAGCTTATTTACCATTTCTTGAATAATAGTACTGTGTGGATGTAAATGAGCTGACCAAAGCTTTCTCAAATTAATAACCCACGATATTTCTTCCTTAACTAGATCATCACGAGTCTGTATTGGTAGAGGTAAAGGTAATAATTCAGAAAAGATTAATAATCCAGATATGAAGGTGTGTGGTGACGATGTCGTGTATTTTATTACTTCACCGCACATCTGAGTCCATAATGTTTTATTCAACGAGTCTTTTTCATTCACCTCTTCAGAAACTGGTTGTGTGTATACTAGTAATGCATCGATTATTTTAGTTTGCACTTTTTGGGCTAGAAAATACCCTGGTGCTGTTGCTGGAAAACTGTTGAGTAAATTGTAAGTTTGAAGAAATATGGAAATAGTAGTAAGGTCCTTGAAATTAACATTTTGACAATGAATTACATAAGCCAACATCTGTTTCAACAATGAGATAGCAGGATCGATTATATTCAAGATTTGCGATCCTTGATGGGATACAAAAATTGAAGAATGCGCACTTGGTTGTTCATAATAATCACATATTTTTTGTAATAATTTGGATAATATCGATGTTCCATCCAGAGAAAATAATTGTAAAACAACATGTTTATATTTCAGCTCAATGTATTGAGACAACGGATTGTCAGAGAGAATTGGTGATGTTTGTGAATGTTTTGATATACCAAGATGCTGTATTATCCTTAAACTTGTTATTAAAGATCCATTATTGTACATTAAATTTTCTGTCTGCTTATCAATAACTTCCAAAAATGGAAATATATTATCATAAGTGAGAGAAGTTACATTCTCAAATGGAATTAAATACAGTCGCAATTCATTTAATTTAATACAAACAGCATCCTCAAAGAGATCCAACTGATTAATTATTTGAAAAAGAATTTTTGATTGTTTCTCTATAAGACCTATGTTCGAGACTGCTGTAACAGCGACCATTAACAAATCCATTATGTAAGCAATACCAGGTGATTTTTTAATTTTCACTATTTGCGATTCTGATTTCTCCCTTGCAACTATACAATCCAGGAACTGCATAATACACTTGATATTATCATTCATTCCCAGAGCCTCTGCACAGGCAATCTTTCCAATTGGAGAAAATGTTAGGCAATATAAACCGTGTAATTCATCAATGACTTCAGCAGCATCATAATCCAAATTATATTTTTTTCCTATTGTAAGTAAACATTCAATATGATATAATGACTGTAGTTTATAGGCAATTCTTAGACCCAAATGGTGTGATCTTATTTCTATACTTTCTTGCATATTATATTGCATTTCTTCATCTGTTCTTAACAGACATTTCAAGAGAACATTCATTGTTTCACTATTTTCCGACAGATACTGCAAACCTTCTGAGTTTTCCAATAGAATTGACACTATTTCGAATATAGGGGTTTTAATAAGAGGTAAATTTAATGTGCTAGGATAAGTGAGGAGTAAAATAAAACACTGCAACAAATTGAACATTTTGAAATACTCCACAAGAATGTTATTAGTGTCACTACGAAGAACCTCAAACTGTGAAGATACAGGCAAAAATCTTTTTGGTTGTGATAGAGTAAACGGACCACACTGGCAAAAATGTAAAATTTCATTTAGAGATTTAGTAATCAAATTAATTTCTTCAGCTGATATGTCATGAGACACGTTTCTCAATTTAATTAATATACTATGCATTTTATGAAGAACTTCATACAAATTTAATTTTTTCATTATCGAAGCCAACGCAAATTTCACACGAACTAAAGGATTTTTCCTCATATTTTGCACTAGTATTTTATACCCATTTGTTTCTGATACTGGTAACATATCATAATACCCGTTTTCTTTTGGGAGATTTGTAGTATTTCCTAACAGAAATTTCTCGATAGCAAACTTATGCTGTAAATAAGTGTCCAGAGCTTTCAAAATCATTAGTTTTATCGAAAGAGCCATAAATTCCTGATTATATAAATTTAACAATTCTTTATGCATGTTGACATTATTCTGCCAAAGTAATTTTATGAAATCAGTACTACTACAACACCAATCAGCTAAGCGAACACCACATTTAATATGCCTAATTTTATAAGCTGGCTGATCCTGGATATTGGCAAGTTCATAACTTAGTGCAATTTTTAACCAATCTATAAGTGTTTCGATTATAAAATGGACTTGCTGAGCCAATTCTTTATCTTGTGTACTTAAATTTTGGGGACTCATAGACTTCGTATCAACGTATAATTTTGCTATATCACAAAATACATTTGCTGATCCAATTGTACTAATTAACTTTTCGCATAAGTGAATAAATTCTTCTTTTATTTCTGTGTTTAACTGATCAAATCCGATTATGTCATATTTTGTTATGCTCGATTTAAAATAGTCATCGGCTATTCCTATGGAAACTTTTAGATTATCATCTATTTCAATGGAATTGTTCTTTATTGTAAAACTTCTAGCCTTGGGATATTTGACCAATTCAGTTACACCTGGTGAAAATAATTTAATAATATCATCGTTGTTCGTATAAGTACTATAATCATAGTCGATATCTTGATAATGTTCGGTATCGTCTAAAATATCTTCATCACTTAAAATCGGTTCAAACTCTTCAACATCCATCTGAGTATTTTCTTCAGTGGGTGGGGTATGTGCCTCTTTGACTTCTCTGAGTGGACTTTTAGTTTTTATTTCTTCTCGTGCCTCCCTTTCTCTTCTAGCCTTTTCCAGGTCTTCTTCGGGTACATTTTCTATTTCAACTGGAGACACATCCTTGTGATCTATTGCATGGGGTGTATGAGGACGCTTAGGTGATTGAATAGGAGGAGTTCTTGGACGTTTACGCTCTTCTCTGTCTTCACCACGGTTATAAGTTCTCCTATAATCCTCGTGCTTATAGCAACGGTCATTTCTCTCTCTATCTCGTTCATGTCCTCTCTCTCTATCTCTTTCATTCCAATCATGCTCATTTCGGTCAGAACGATAATCCTGTCTGTCATGCTCACTCCAATCTAGATCGTGTTCTCTGTCTCTATCAATTTCCCTATATTCTCTTGTCTGTCTGTCTCTATCTCTGCTCTCCGATCTGGAATACCTCTTTTCTCTATCTCGGTCTCTACGATCCACATCTGACCTACTGTGGTCCCGTTCGAGGCTACCAGTTTTCTTAAACAATGATTAAAAAATGCTCATATAAAACATTACTGCTAAATAAGTTTTTCAATATAGTCGATACAAAATAAAAGCTTACCTGGTAAGCCAAATCTCTCCCACGTTCCCTATCCCTATCACGTTCTGCATCAGGAATTCGAGGTCTTCCCTTAGCATCCCAGTCTGTTTCAGGTGTGTGATGATAGCTCCTTGGGTCTTTGGGCACATCATTATAATATTCAGCGAATTCTTGCGGATAGGATTCTGGTTGACTGTAAGGTTGATGATACGGAGCAGCGGGTTGGGCAGTATATTCTAATGGAACTGCGGGTATAGGTTCTTGTGGCCATTCGGGTTCAATTGTGGTTCCAGCAATTATTTGCTGGGCATCAGCTATGGTATTTGGTTGGGCGGGTAAAGCAGGATTTACTACAGGCTGAATGATTTGTTCGGTTATATTATTTGTCAGAGTCCCATATACTGCTAATGTAATGGTAGTATACCAACCTAGAAAATATATTTATAATATATGTCAGCTAAACAATTATTTAACTTGTTACTTTATTGATTTCTACTAGGGCGATATGTTTATAATATAGTTTACTTTTATTTTCTTATATCTTAATTCTAGAAGGTACTATTAAAGTTTATTTATTTACATGATGATGGTCAACCGATATACAGTGTTCCCCGGATTGAGCTCAGAATAGGAAAAACTTTATTTTCGATTTTTCGACACAAAGTCTCTTAATAAAAACTCCTGCTTACTTTGAAAATAGCATTTCTGCTAAGAGTGTTAATATTTTCTGTACAGGGTGACCGGAAAAGGCCAGTTTTGGATTTAAAAAAAAACTTAATATGCACCTCGACCGAGACTTTGACATTAAAGTGCCTTTTTATCACTCATGTGGTTTATTTGCCTCGGTCCTATGGGCCTCGTCAACTAAACTCCACATTCATGATAAAAAGTTAAACTTTAATGCCTTGATATATAAAATATAAATAACTATTTTTTCAGATTATGGACTTTTTCGTTCACCCTGTACAGATAGTATTAACACTCTTACCAGAAAATGCTATTTTCAAAGTAAGTAGGAGTTTTTATTAAGAGAGACTTTGTTGAAAAAACGAAAATAAAAAAGTTTTTTCCATATTATAAACTTTTCCGGTCACCCTTTACAGAAAATATTAACACTCTTAGCAGAAATGCTAGTTACAAAGTAAGTAGGACTTTTTATTAAGAGAAACTTTTTCTCGAAAAATGGATAATAAAAAAGTTTTTCCTATTGTGAACTTAATCTGGGGAACACTGTATAAAAATTTTTTGATCAATAAATTTTAAAGATCTATGAAAGTAGCCAAGTGAATAAAGTTTATAGTTGCCTATCTAGAATAAAATGTATTTTAAAATGTTGTGCTGTATCCTGTATCAACTTGGACCTAGAGGTTTAAAGTACCGATCTGATTTTTTGAGAGTATGTTAGGATGCACCCAGTACTTGGCTAGGCTGAACTCTCAGTCTGAATTTTCAATTATTCAAGTAAACTTCTGGAACTTTGAAACGCATAAAGTAAATTTTTAGTATAAATTTGAAGTTAAATATCTCAGAAAATATGGAAGCATATTAGAGCCTATTGTCCGGTCTAAGAGTAGATCGGTGTGTTTTGGTATGTAGGAACTTTAGTTCTAAAATACAGGGTGGTAAATAAAACTATGCAAATTTTAACAAATATCGCTGCGCCACCATTTCTTTCCAAACAAATTTTTTGTTTTTTTTTTTGGTTTTAGAAGCAGTGGCTCAATTGTAAAAACAATTTTGGGGGTTTTTGAATAAAAGTAGTGGTTTGGAAGAAATTTAAGTTTAAGCAAAAAACTTCACATTCTGATTTCATCATAGCGATTATTCGAAACATGCTTTTTCAATTTATTGTTGTTAGTACAAAATTCTTGTAATTTAGTAGTTAGTATGTCCCACCGTTAGGCAGAAGTTATATGCGTTTGATAGGGGAGCAACAAAATATTAATTTTAATTTTATTAACTGTTATATCTGTTGTTTTTATTTTGCAGTATCGAAAGCATACTTTTTTCTCACCCTGTATAAAATCTTTCCTAAAACAAGAAAAATTACAAGAATTTTGTACTAACAATAAATTGAAAAAACATGTTTCGAAAAATCGCTATAGAGATATAGGGTGTGACGAAATCCGATTGTTTTTTGATTAAACTCAAATTTCTTCAAAACCACGACTTTTATTCAAAAATCCTTAAAATTATTTTTTACAATTGAGCCATTGCTTCTTCTAAAACCCAGAAAAAAACAAAAAAATTGTTTGGAAAGAAATGATGGCGCAGTGAAATTTGTAAAAATTTGCATTGTTTTATTTATCACCCTGTATTTTAGAATTAAAGTTTCTACAAACCAAAACACACCGATCTACTCTAAGACCGGACAATAGGCCCGAATATGCTTCAAATCGCGTTCAAATATCTTTCATATTTTCTGATATATATTTAACTTCAAATATATACTAAAAATTGACTTTATGCATTTCAAAGTTCCAGCAGTTTATTTTAAAACGCCAAATTTTAATATTTTATATTTATAAGCTAAGAATGCACTAAGGAATTATAAAAATAAAATAATTAAATAAAGTTTTTGGCTATTTGATCCATTTTTATATTTTAAAAAACTTTAGGAATAAGAATTGAAATTCGAGTTGAAATTCTATTTTAATTTTCGAACCCGTTGGCGTGTGAATCTATGGCATAACATCATACAACTTACTGTTATTTTCACGAATTTCAAGTATAGATTTCTTAGAAAAAATAGGTTTCGCGTTTTTTTTATAGAAATTACTATTTTTGACTAACATTAACTTCAAACATATTTTTTTATAAACTACAAATAGCACTAAATTCAATTTTAGATCACAAATACAGAATAAGAAATGTCAAGAAAGTTATTTTCTTTATTTGACATCTCATTAACATTAAAATATAAAAAATACATGTTTCTAAAACTAAAGAATTTGAAAGACAATTTGCGAAAAAAATTTCCACCTGGAAAGTCCTGAAATTTTGTTTGAATTTTTTTTAAAATATCGGAATAATCTTCGATACATTCCAAAGCAATGGTTTATTCTTATGAAAAAGTATTAATTTTTGGAAAAGTTAACAGCATTTGAAATTTTTAATCGCTTAAAAATCTAAGTTTCAAAAAATTACTTGTTTGTTTACTACTTTATTTAGGTTTCTAGCATAATAATAGGCATTTTCGAAAATTGGAACGGTAGATACCAGTGGATCCACACCGGTAAATTGCGGTTAAACAGTTCATTAACCGGTAGAGTTGTTATTTTAGAACGAATTCGATAAGTTAATATCATTTCCCTGCTTGAAATGTGACAGATAATGAAAGATAAATATTTGAAATTGGAAAATGGATAATTGTGGAACATTAAAATTGTCAACTGCAATAGAATTAATTGACGGTGATGAAGACGAACTTATATGTCTAAATTTGACGCGTAAATTACTTGCTTACCGCAATGATCAACTCAAATCGACGATCCAGGCGGTGCATAGATCCGGTAGGTACCGGTAGATGTAATGTAATTTACGAACATGGAATAAATTCACCGATCACATTATCGAACGACAGTGATACATACCGGTATACATATACCGTTCCTTTTTTCGAAAACGCCTTATAAGTAAAATATTCAATTTGAAATTAATGTTTTACTTCTAAAGATACAAATATAAAATCATTAAAACCACTTTAAAATGCAATTATTGTCGATCTGTTAAAAGAACTACTTTCATAACTACACGTCATAAAACATTGAATTAAATAACAAAATTCATGTCATCCAAAGCACCTCGAAATGCACTTAAAAAATTACAATGGTGAATGTAACGTTCTTCATTTTGTTCCTAGAATTATAAAATGTCAATGAAAACGAAAGCAGTGAACAATACATACTTTTGGAAAATAAATTTGGTGCTTTTCAAATTTGAACGACCGAGTCTCATAACATCCAAAACATTATTAGTTTCCTCACTTCTATAACACATCACATACCTATATTTATATTTAATAAAATTACCTTTTAATACCAATCCGTCAGTAGGAATTTTTCTCACAGTTTCATCTGGAGTACATTCGAGATTAATACATCCATTTTGATCATATTCAAATCCTCCCAAGGTTTCAAAGGTGCTTGCACCAGGTTTACCCAAATCATTTACAAAAAATTCAATTTGAAACTGACTTGGATTAGTAGCACCCAAACGAACACCTCCGGGAAAATCTGCTTGAACTCTAGCACCCAAAGGGATAATCCTTACCTCTGTTACATACACCGGTTTTGGGAATTGTACTAAATCCAAATTTATTTCCTGAAATATTTGACGACTATGAACAATTCAGTCAATAATACTTATTTTATTTTGTTTACCTCCGTGTTGTCATGAGCAAAGGTATCAAAAAACAGCAATTCTACTTGATCCGACATTCTAAGGAGAATAACTTAAACTTTGTTTTATAGACATACAGTTTTAAAGGGTCAAACTCGTATTCACTAATTACTACTTTATGCTTATCGGGACATTAGGTATTTATTAATAATATACAAATACAAATTTAAGGTTATATTTCTTAAGCACTCTACCAACCACCACAGAGTGACAGAATACTAAACACAGAAATATACAGGGTGGTTCAGAATTTACCGATTAAACTTCGGGAACTCTTATAATAGAGTACGTCAAATAAATGGACAAAACTTATATCTAAAACCGCATAGTTTCTGAGATACAGGGGGTCAAAGTTTAATTTAAAAAAAATATTTTTTAAAATATAATCTTAATAATTAGTTTATCGGTTTCAGGATATTAATCCTTTGTTTACATATGCAAAAGTAGGCTGGTAAATAAGTCATAACTAAAGTTGTACAGTATTGCTTGTACGGTAATAACTGTCAACAGATGAAATAATAAATAATGAAACTATATAGGGCTATTTATTAATACCTACAAACAGACAGAAAACTCCAAACAATAATAATTAAATACTGAAATCCAACTGAAATGTATTTTCAGGCAATCCAAGGTCCATTTTTATGTAGCCGTTGTGACATTAAAAATGTAAACTGTAAACATTTATGTAATATGAAAAAAGATAACAAATAAAAACAAAAACAAACAAAATATAACTGTAACCATGGCGACAAATCAACCCATTCAGACTTGACCAACTAATGAAATGAAAACGTTATTAATAAGAGAATATCAAAAGGTATCTATTAAAATAATATGTCTTTATTTTCTGAAACCGAATAAACTATTGAACAAATCACGGATGTTATGAATCATAACAGCCTTATTAGATGTCTTAAAATCCTCGCTCTACGAGCTCGGATTTTAAACCGACATCTGCGGCAGTTATGATAGTCATAACATTCCTAGATATGTTAATAGCTATGAGGTATTTTTACAAAACTTGCTTGATAAATTAACAGTAACAAGTAACGTTTTCCGAAAAAAATTCGTCTCGCTAATTTATACAGTGGCGGAGTATTTGCAGAACGTTTTCTGAACCAATTTTTTGCACAAAGCTTTGGGTTATGACAAAAATGCCAAGAATACTTTTTTATTAAGAATTAATTTATCCAATGGCGTATACTATTTTTTAACTTAAGTAAAAATTAAAAAAGTGAATACTCCGTCACTGTATAAATTAGCGAGTCGATTTTTTTTTGGAAAACGTTACGTTACTGTTAATTTGTCAAGCAAGTTTCGTAAAAATACCTCAACTAATTAGATTATATTTAAAAAAAATATATTTTTTAAATTAAACTTTGATCCCCTGTATCAGTGTATCTCAGAAACTATGCGGTTTTAGATATAAGTTTATTAAAGAAAGTCCATTTACTTTAACGTACTCTATTAGTTCCCGAAGTTTAATCGGTAAATTCTGAACCACCCTGTATAAAGGAATACAAATAACAAAATACACCGTTACTGACACTGTTTAGATCGCCGATCAGTACAAATGAACATATTTCCCCAGAACATTCTTAATGCCTTTTGTTTTGTTTTATTCCTTCTCAGCCTCTCTAGCCTCAGTAGAATTGTTTGTTTTGATTAGGGGTTGTTGACTACACGTCAAAAAAATTAATCATAATTAATTAATATGACTTCTTGTTGAATTTATAAAGAAAAGGAGAATACCTAAGTTGTACAATGTCGCGTTATCGTAACGTTTTAATAGGTTAGTTATAAGTCGATATGGATAAGTTTATGTTTTATATATAATTAGAAATTTATAGGTGGAGGTACAGGGTTCATAGGTACTCACCTGTCTAATAAATTAAAAAAGAAAGGGTATGGAGTTGTTGTCGTATCCCGTATGCCAGGACCCCAACGGCTCTCTTGGAGTGATTTACATGCAAGCGGACTTCCCATGGATACCGTGGCGGTAGTAAATCTTGCTGGGCAGAATGTTATGGATTTTACCCGACGGTGGACTCCCGGTTTTAAACAAAATGTTTTGAACTCGAGAATTAATACCACAATTGCATTAGCTAAAGTGATAGATGACGCAGAAATAAAACCGGCAGTTTTTGTTACTATGTCAGGAGTTGGATATTATAAGCCTCACCCAAATAAAGAATACAACGAATCTTCTACTTGTGAAGGTTTTGACTTTTTCTCTAAGTTGTGCAAAGGCTGGGAAAAGGCTGCTACCTTAGCTGCAGATTCTCACTATGTTTGTCGAGTTGCTACAATTCGCAGTGGAGTAGTATTAGGCAGAGAAGGAGGTCTGATTAAACAGTTATATCTCCCATTTTATTTGGGCCTAGGAGGACCTATTGGGGATGGTAATCAGTACATGCCCTGGATCCACATAGATGATCTAACAAATCTTATAATATTTGCTATTGAAAAAAAACAAATTACTGGAATAATTAACGGTGTTGCACCTAAGCCTTGTACAAATAATGAATTTACAAAAGTAAGTATTAAAGATACCATCAAGAGAAGTAGTGTTTGAAACTCTATAGCGAACAATTAAAGGTTCCTTTTTTAATAAGTTGCGTTTTGAGTTCCGCTAAAGAGCCGTGAGGTAATAATTTGTCTTATGACTTCTCCACACAATAACGTAATAGACCTTGTTAGATGTGGTGTGGTTGTTAAAATCTCTATTGCTGAATAAGCTGTTTTAACTAGGTTTGGTATTAGCAATGGTCTGCAAAATAAGACCAGGTATGCAGATATACTTACTTTCTGTTGAAAATTAAATCTAAAAAGCCGGTTGTAGAAAAAGTTTTGAGTATATTGCGGTTTGAAAGTAGGTTTGCAGACCTTCACTAATTTGCAGCCTTCTCTTCGCTTATGTCGCAAATTTGCCTCGGTCTGCAAACTGCTACTTTCAAACCTTGATATACAAATAACTATTGTATATTTGTTCTTCATATTGCTTAAAAAAAAAGTGACACTTATTTAGTTGTCACTGTTACACTTGAATGAACAACAATGTGGTTTGAAACGTTATGGAGCTAATAACGTTGTCCATACAGGTAACAATTTTAACCACACTGACCAACGCTGCAGAAACGCCATCTATATCTTGTACCATCAATATTGCAACATTGTACCTCTTTATAATTCTTTCACAACGTGTTGATAATCGATTAATCAATAACCAATTATTAATTAATAATCTTTTGATTAATCATTGACAACTGAGGACTGTCTAAAAAGCAGGCAAATTGAGATCGAGAAGCATATTAAGAGACTGACTACGTTTCTGACCACACTAGCCGAAACGTCGAGATTTAACAATCTCGGATGCAGTTCAACCTGAGAGTAGCAATTTTTACACTCACATCTTATATTTTATTTCAAGATGATGTACTTACCACCTTTTTGACACTGTAAATAACATTAATTCTAACATGAAATAAACTTGCTTATTTACTTACCATGATGGAATACTATTCAGAACGGTGTCCAGATCGGTGTACGTTTGTTTTGGTTTCCTAAAAATTGTAATACAGGTAATGCTGTAATAAAAAACAAAATGGTAAGGCTTAATCTTAGCCAACTATAGCTGCGAGCATGGAATTTCTGAATGGAATTGATGACAATTCAAACGTAAGTCGGATAACGGTCTATATATCTCTGTTTCACCATGCATAGTCCAAAGACTACTATGAAAACAACTTGCAAAAAATGTTAAGATGAATGAATGTGTGCATCAGAATCAGATGAAGTTGTGGTGGCTGTATACATGTGGGTGGAAGACCTAAGACATTTTGATCACCTGTTGTGATTTTCGCTATAATTTTTGTCAAAACTGTTATGAGTGGATAAAGGTTGTTAAACGAGGTAAGGAAAGTTAATTTCAGTCGATAGTTTGTATTGAGTCAGTATTCTGCCTTAGCATTGTTTTGGGAGAGCAAGGCTAGAAGTTGTAAATCGTGCGGTTACCATATAAATTTGTTTCTGCTAATTCTTTCAGCATATATTTTTTTATACATAGAGATGACAAAATCTTAAGAATTTTTAAATATCGTTTTATAAGCCTATTTTTGAAAATATGTCAAAGTCAAAGGATTCACTATACTAGCAGTGGCCTCAACTTTTTTTATTTTTAAAGTACCTTGTAAATTTCTCATTGAATTGTAATATCTTATCCAAATAAGATATTACAATACTATGAGAATGGTTTTTTCAATTTAAAATTGGATCATAAATAACAGGAACAAATTTTAAAATAATTTAATTTCATTGAAAGGGTTCTCATCACCTTTAATTTGAAATTGAATGGCATTGCATATTTGTTGAAAAATATAAGTGGTTTTTCTCTTTTATAAAAAATATATACATGGTGGTCCAAAATTGTCTCCCGATATTTCTGTGGCTGATAGTACTTCCAAAAATAAAGATACTCTTTTATATAAATTAATGTATTTCCAAAAGCATAGATTAAATAAGTAGAAGATAAACCATCCCATTGTTAGAATGCAAATGGATATTATACGGACCTTGTGGATGCGAATAATAGATGGCGTATCTTGAAGTGTATTTTTATATGTACAGTTATAGCTAAGGATTTATTGTTAGAGCTTTGGGCATTTTTCCCAATATTTTTTAAACATAGTTCTTCAACAAATGATATCAGTAGTCCGAAAACATTACATTTTTGGGAGTTTCGGATGCGCCATCTATTATTTGCATCCACAAGGTCCGTATAATATCCATTTTCATTCTAACAATGGGATGGTTTATCTTATACTTATTTAATCTATGCCAAAAGTGAATAATAAGGGAATAAACCCCATTAAAGGGGAATAATAAATATCAGTTTTTCTGCAATATCTTCCGACTGCCTTAAAATATTGAATTCATATTTTAAACTTAGGAATAGGTCGTCTAGACATCAGTTTACACAGTATCAGTCAAACCCTCTCTTCTTAAGGGGTTGATAATATGTAAACATAAATTATTCGAGAACGGCTCGATTATTTGAAATGCAATAAGAATTCCTTTTTCATTTCTAATGATCTGAAAATTAGTTTTTTATAAGAATTTTTTGGAAATATGTAAAACATAAAAAAGTTAGGGGCAGAATACTGATCGAGAGCCCCCCCCCTAAAACTACCCCTTAAGAATTAGAGATGGTTTGACTGATACTGTGTAAACTGGTGTCCAGATGTCCTATATGAAAGTTTAAAATATGAATTTTATATTTTAAGGCGGTCTGGGAATATTGTAGAAAAACTGATATTTATTATTCCCTTTTTGGGGTATATCTCCCTTATTATCCACTTTTGGAAATAAATTTAAAATTTATATAAAACAGTACCTTCATTTTTGGATGTACTATCAGCCACAGAAATGTCAGGAAATTTTGGACCACCGTCTATATATTTATGGAAAGCTATTTTCATGCTCTTTCACATTCTGCAATAACACAGCGTGTTACTATATAAAAAACAAGTTTTTTTAGTGTTGCTCAATTATTTTTCTGATATCGTATTTAAAATCTACGCAAAAATTACTAAAACTTCTGTCTTTAAACTTTTTTCTTTTCCAAAAATAACAAAGTTAATGGGGGTGTAAAAATATAAATGATCCATTCATTAACTGATTTAAAAATGAAAAAAACTTCGCCTCACAAGGATTAATAATAATAATAATAACAATAATAATAATAATAATTATTATTCATGTACGCCTTACAGGATATGAAACCATTCTTCAACTGATTTTCAGAATAACGCATATTTATTTGTGGTACTTCACATTTTCCACTTTGTCAAATTGACATGACGTTTGAATTTACTCATTTGCCAACGTAATTGCACCGTCGAAGCTCCACCCACCATGCGCAGTATCTTATCTTTAAAATTAGTGTATCGTGCTTTTACCCATATATTTGTAAGAAATACATATGAACAACCATATCCTAAGTTATAAAATATAATAGCCGACTGTTAAAAATAATTTAATATTTAATTTCAGGCATTTGGAAAAGCATTAAACCGTCCTGCATTAATACCAGTACCAAGTTTTGTGTTAAATTTGCTTTTAGATAAAGAAAGAGCCACAATGATTACGGAGGGACAAAAAGTATTACCAGAGAAGGCCCCATCTTTGGGATTTACATATAAATATCCCTCTATAGAATCGGCCTGTCATGCTCTTGTCGAATTATCTGCCAAATAAATCAAGAATTATGTATAAGTTTCATTAAGTCTGAGTTTATAAGGAATGTTTGTGATTCATTAAATTATTTGTAATTATTTATAGAAAAATAAAGATTATTACAGAAATTGCTATTATTTATTTAAACGCAATTTGAAAACAGATTATAGTTTTAGAGCTGTAACTGAATTTTCACATAATAAAAATAATGTTTTATTGGCTGCATATATTCCTATAATTTCATCGTTAGAAATATCAATCACTTGTTGTTGTGCCACGTTCTGAATTCTTCTACCAGTTGAACGGTTTCTTAATTCACTTGAAGAAATAGGTTTTTTCTGCCTATAAATAAATAGATGCCTTGAAGATTCACATATTACTGAATAACTGATATCTGGTGGACACACAGAAAATTTTCTGTTTTGTTTTGAAGCCTGGAAAAGAAAAGAAAAATCAAATAATTCAGCTAGATCTAGAACTAGTTGGCGGGAAAAGGGGAGTATTATATATGCAACTGAATGCTATTCTTAACAGACTGATTCAACCCATACAATTTTCCTTTGTCTTTATCATTGAATTTGTACAAGTGCCATATAATATATAGGTACTTCCCTAATGGCCAGTTTCATGAACGAGGATTAGCACACAACAACAGCTTGACACCAGTGTTAAAACACAAGCGCGTTTCATAGACCCGCGTTATTGTGTTAGTGGTGTCATTGATTGAACCGTGTTGAACACCTCTACAACAATGAATTAATTGTGAGTTTGTAGGTTAGTTCATGTTTTGTATCTGTGGTTCTTGGTTCTGTCTGTCATCTATTATAAAGGGTTTACCAATAAGAGCGGGTAGATATCTAATTTAAATCAAACAAGTTGTGGTAGCATTTCGGTCGATTTTGTTTTATTATTTTAAAGAACAATGAACTACATTATGCACGGAATATAATGTCCTTCAAATGTCCGCCTCGGCTTCGACGCTTCGACTGGTTTCTTGTATGAGTCTAACCCAATTTTCCATTACTTTTGCACATAGACGAGGCTCAATTTCACTAATAACACGGACAATGTTGTTTCTAAGCTGGGCAACCGTGCGTGGCTTATTCGTGTAAACCAGCGACTTGACGTAACCCCACAAAAAATAATCTAAAGGGGTCAAGTCGCATGATCGTGGTGGCCAGGTGAAGTCTCCATTACGAGAGATGATGAACCCATCAAACTTTCCTCGCAATAAGTTTGTTTCGTGAGCTGTATGGCTAGTGGCTCCATCTTGTTGGAACCATATGTCAGTGAGATCCATTTCTTCCAGTTCAGGCCAAAGAAACTCTGTTATCATTGACCGGTATCTCTCCCCGTTGACTGTAACCGCAGCACCATTCGCATTTTGGAAGAAATAAAACGTTCAGTCGTGTACCTTTCCATAACTAAATGTAAAGACTTACTTGACACCACTGTCAAATTTGACGATAACTTTTCAAACATAGGCGCAGTGACATTTCAAAGCCTACCCGCTCTTATTGGTAAACCCTCTACATAATAGAGGTTATAAATTCTAAGATATATTTATAAACTAATAAGACGCATACCGCAGCACGCTTTTTCGTTTTACATGAAAAGAACCACCAGTTATAATTTTAATTATTACTTTTTTAAATAAAAAAAAAAGTTGTGCTCTTCGTCTCTCTATTTTTGCCCATTGAGTAGTAGCTATGCTCTGGTCGGCGACCAAATGGAATTCGACTCCGCCCCATTAATTTTATGGCATCGCAGAACGGTGCACGCAATAGTCAGTTTTACACGATGGAAATTAATGAAAGTTGTGATAGCTTCAACAAAATTTGTAATTATACCTGTTACATTTTCTACTACAGCTATACTATATTTTTATAATGTTTATACCCATTAAAGCTTCTATTATACATTTTCAATTTTGGACTTTTAAAAATAATACTTTATTCCCGCAAAAATTTAAACGACGTTTCCTTTATTAGTCCGCACTGGCAAACTCAAGATACTTTTATTTTCTGCCTCGGCCTCGGCCAGCTGATTGCCTGGTTTGTTTACGTTTGTATTCGTTTTTAGGTTAGGTTCTTTCGCGAGTTATTTCCCCATACTTTAAAGAACGTCCGTGGTTATTTAATTCAAAAAAGTTTAGTTTGTGATTTACTGTAACAATTTCACATAGGTTACTTCACTGGATAAACCCCAATGACCCCAATGCAAGCTACTCAAAAATAGTCATATCTGCTAAGAGTCGTTTACTTTTCGGTTTTTTTTACAAATAGTCGTGGAATGTTCAAGCAATAAAAACTATACAAAGTCAAGTACCTACATCTTGTTTAAAACCCTATCATTTGCTAGAAGGCGAGAATTTAACTATAAGTTTTAACATGTTCAAATAAATAAAACGTGTTGTTTACCTACCTATTTTTTCTTTATTTTCATAAGGTTCTACTACAGCTCGTTTAAGAAAGTTACGAGAGATATAAAAATAATATTATATAAAATAGAATGCTTTATTCATTATTTCAATACATTTGGTAAATCAGTAGAAAAAATAGTTTTTCAAAGCCCTACGTGTTGCATATAACAAATTTGTAAATAACATAACAACGATAAGTAATATAATTAATAATAATAATAATAATAATAAACTGCCTTTATTGAATAGCATTGTAATATACAATACTGTGGTTACAACTAAGGGCGAAGTCTAGCCGAAGCTACTCTACTTAACCCTAAAAGAATTTCAAAACTAATATAAATGTAAAGACCTAATGTAATTACTTAGTTGTCTAAAATATGATAGTAAAAAAAAAAAAACAAAATATAAAAATAAATATTACATGATATTAATTTCGAGTAGAAAGAGAAAAAAAAGAGAAGAAAGAATGAAAGAAAAATTAATACAATGCATGTAGAATAAGTATACTTATACAGATCAGACCATGAAAAGAATTATTTTTACTGTGACATGAGTAAGGTATCCTTAACTTTTCTACGAAATTTGTTTAAGGGAAGAATTTTCACAGAATCACTTAATTTATTATAAATTCTAGCTGTGTGATACGTAAATGATCTAGAAAACAAAGCTGAAGAAAACCTGGGCAAAGATATTTGATTTTCATGCCGTACATTTACATTATGTAGTTCGTGTCTAAACTAAATTCTCAACGAAACCGTCCTCGGATCCTTTGTGGTGGACTATAAGATGATTTCCCTTGTCCGATGGATTTTTTAACCCCATCGTTACACTTTGGATGAAAACCTGCCTTGGAATCAGGATTGTCGTGTCCTTCCATACTTTACTCACAGTATGGCCAGCGTTCACCCAAGTCTCATCTAAAAAGTATAACTTCTTATGCTCTTCCCGGTATTTTCTGATGTCTCGCAGCAATCTTCGCCTCCAAGCGATATCTCATTTTTTCCCCTTGGCCACTATTTAGTTAAAAACCTATAATGCCAAATACAATTACATTACAACACGAAGAAATAAAAAGTCCGTTTATTCACTGAAAGCCAATTTCTCTTCATCTCCTTCAAAAATATAATGGATTATACGCTTGAGAGCACTTTTAGTTCCTTCATCAATATTGTCCAAAACTGCCATTTATCGGTGGTACACTTTTGGTGGTTGAAGTTGGTGTGTTTGTTTGTATTCACCAAGAATATTATAAACACTTGCAACACTCACACCTGCTGCCGTTGCAGTGTCTGGACGTTCGTTTTTTCGGTGGAGAAGTTGGGTCCGGACCCCCTTCAGCCAATTTTCGATTTAACCTTAAAAAAAAAACGAGATTTTAACATTTTATCAATGATCATTTTAATCGTTTGCATTACGTAACTTAATACTTAATACACAAAACATATAATGTTAATTTAATTCTTATACGTACCTTCACAAAAACGAATGTAAACTGTAGAAATTTCAAATATCTAAACACAGACCATAGACACAGACAAAGAATACAGCAGTTGACAGTGAAGCTGGCTCTCCATTTATTCGCGTTTTCCATATGTTTAGCGTTTATACGTTTCGCGACAATGATAACATATGCTGATTGGTCTGTTGCCAAAATACGTAAAAATTTAATATATGACGCGACTATTGTAGAGTCGGCCTTCCTCAAATTTAGTGGTTGCTTTGTAATTCGGGTCCTATAAATTCGACCAATAGAGAAATTCCATTCAAATGTTGCGGGCATTTTTGGGGAGGAGTCAATATCCATTTGGTCGCCGACCAGTGTATAGTATCTGGATGAATTGCCTTTACACTTAGTTTCTTCCTAACATTATTTTTGTCTTTAATAGAAACGCCATTTTTTTTATTCTCTATTACTGCATGTTGAACTCTGTGTTCAACACGGTATTGTTGCCTATGACACGTAATGATGTAGAAATCTAGTGTTAACCCTTGATCCAGGGTTCGTCAATTCTCGTGTTGAACACTTGTTCAACACACGGCCACTAAGTACATTATTTTGATTTCAAGTGATCACATTGTTGGATACTGATCTGTATTAGAAACCATTATTTGTTACTTCATTTTAAATCCACTCTAATTTTGATAAAATAAAAGAGAAAAAAGAAGAAAAATGGACAAGACAAGAAATAAATCAAGGCAAAGTGCACAAATGTGAAGCATATGTCTCATTTGTATAAAAGCTGATCCCCTAATGGAAAAATTTTGACTGTCTAACCAATTCATTTCACCCACAAATTCACTTAAAAAAAACTTACTTGAACGTATCCAAAAGCCAGTAATGTGCCTTCATGGGAAATAGAAAAGTCATCGCCACAACCTTGGGGTTGCCAAAGACACACATCTACATCATGTCTAATACCTAGGGCAGGTGGTAAATTCTGGGTTAAATTGGCAGTCAACAAAACTTGATGTGACCCCAAATGTATTCTATGCGTTACGTCATTGTTTCTACCACTCAATCTCTCAAATGTAATGGCCTTGTCAGTTTCAAAATCACATTCTTCTACTTGTTCACTATTAAATGTTGTCCCAGACTGTGGCATCTCCTTAAAAAAATCTTTAATGAGGGACATCAGAATTCAGATTTTTCAGAATAAACAATTTTAATGAAATCATGTTATGTTATAGACCCATAGATTGACCAGATCAATATCAGGTCCATCTAGTGCTGCACTATTACATTAAGAGTCAAACGTTCTCAACCGGTCGCCTTACGTGTTTTTCTAAAAATATTCTTCTGTGAGCCGACCATCATACATGTATGATGGCTATACTTATATGACTTTTTTGCACCTAGTTACACTTCTCAAGAAAATACTGGGTCCGAGGTAAGAAAATTTGTCAAAACAGTTTTGCATTATGGTAGACAAAAACTAAAACAATTACAAAACGAAAAGAAAATGCAGCACTTGAAAATCGTTAACTCAAAATGCTCAGAGTGCATGGTTGAAAATGTGTATTCAATTTCCCTACAGGTTCAAAATAATTTTACAATTTATAATTTTTATTTAATCGTTTAAAAGAAATATGCGTTAAGTTATAATCCAACGATAGTTGCCATGATTCGATCCACCACCTTTTTGTTTTACTATTAAATGCCTTAATTATATCCTAACTCTAAAAATTATTACCTCACTGTTGGTACAAAGATGTGTTAGTCGCTCATGTACCTCTTGAACTATGCATCTATCTAGGATATATTCACCTGCTTGGTTATCTACGACAAGCTCAGGCCACATTAATCCAGTTTCGCTTTTATTTAATACAATTTCTAAATAATTATTCTCAAAAGACCATGTCGTCATATCTGGATCGATTCTTTGATGTAATTGCCCACACAGTAAATCATTTCCATTATATTTAATTTCAATTTCTGTGGGCTTTGACTCAACATAAACCAATTCCTTAATATTTGCATTTTCTGAAAGAGAAAACTTGATTGTAATATCTTCAATGTTTTGTGTCCACTGATACGTTTTAGTCGTATTTTCTATATTCTCATTTTTGGTTATTACTGGAACATCAGAATTTATAGTAAATTTGCAACCACTTTCACTAACTACATAAACAGCATTACAATCTCGTTCTAATGCTGCATATTGAATATCTCCACTTGTTTTTAATTGTTTTAATGCTACTTGTTGCCAGGGTTCATTTTCAGATTTTGAAAATGATATCCAGTGAAGTATGGTTGAAAAGCGTTCTTCTGGACTATCTTGTTTAATATTAAGTAATAAAACATGCAACCCCTCTTTTTGTGATTCTGCTTCTTTAAAAACTGCATCAACTATTATGAAACCTTCATCTTGACCTACAACTTCATCTACGAAAAGTAATGTGAATATGTCATCATCATTACGAGAACCAGTGTTAACTATATACATAGCACCCGCCCCGTCTGCTAGAACAGCTATATCACTATTAACAAATCTCATTGAAACATTATAATCTCCAATTTTACGTTCACTACTGTTAGGCACTTTCCAAACTACTATAGGCTCAATTAATTCATTGCTAAACGGGTCTACATAAGTTTTACAAACATGCCAGTCGCTGTCTATATAATATACAGAATCAGTTTCATCTAAGTAATCTCCAATTAAATGATTGTGAAGCCCATATAATTTTGCATGTAGTAAAGTGTATTGACTTGAACTTAAAAGTATTCTGTCTACAGGTTTGGTCAATTCTTTTTTCTCACTTGATACTTCATGTAATGATAATTTATAACCATCAAAATTGGAATCTAACAACAATTTATTAGGACATAAATCAATTAAAACTGGGCCCATGGTATAAAACTTAGTTTTTATAACAACTCTGAATAATATACTTGACTACAAATTAAAACATTTTTAGGTTAGATTACTCATATCAATCGACATTCGCCATCACAACATTTCATTTTTCATTTCACAACGTGACACGTGACAATTACCAGAGTTTATATAGAGAAAGTTGGGAAGGCGCGCGATTTTATGAATGAATTTAAAAACCCAAGTTGGGTGACCTCGCTTTAAAGTTGGGTAGGTTGCACAGGGAGAGCAAATAAAATTTTACGGGGTGGCTTAGTTAATTTGCAATTTTAAATAAAATTTAAATATGCACAAGTCATTTATAATTACTAAGATTTAAAAAATGATTTTACTTGGTTCTAAATTTGCGTTTTTAAGTACAGAAAAAGAAGAAATTTTATAGGTATCACCAATGTTGGCTGGAATATAGTGTTTAATAAGAGTATTTTAAAATAGTGAATTATTATAGATTTCTATATGAAAAATACTGAATTAATTATAATTATTATTACAAAGAATTCAGTCAGATTGTATGTGCTGAAAAAATTATTATTTACACAAGTATTTAAAAAAACCTACTGAACACATTTCTTACTTTCAGAGGATTTCAAAGTTAAAAATCTAAATCAAAAATATTTATTTCATTTATATAAAAAGCTGTAAAAAGAATTTCACTATAGTACAGCAACAACTTGCACTAACGCAATTTTTTTAACAATAACATAGGCAAAAGTCTTCGATAAGGTACACGCAAAAAAAATATAGTACAGGTAAAAAACAAAATATATTTCAACACGTTTAACCCCACAAAAATTTACTTTATAGGTACTAAAGAAAATGAAATAACTGATTTATTATAATAGAGACAACCCCTCTGATTATAACCATAAACTTCGATAAACTCTGTTTCGCTGACGCATCAATTTCTGACGTAAGAATACTACTACTAAATTTACGTTTGGCCGGTTTAGCCGGTTTACTACGATACTCAAGGTCACTACCTTCGAGAAGAGCGGGAAACGTTACCTTCTCAACTATTCTTCTTAAACTGTGCAATTACCACAGAACGCCTGTCCTGTGACAGAACCACAGAATATAAAGGAACAGAACTCTGTGGACAAGACACACAGAACTTTAATCCCTATTGGCTCGTTTATGCAATGTTTAGTTTTTCGAGTCGTGTTTCTGGTAGCGACCAGTTTAGGAAAATATAAATTATTCCTTATTAAATCAACTTGGTTTATAATTCAATAGCATTTTATATGTATTTACCTACGATCACTAACGTAAATAGCTGAAAACGCACTCTCCGCCACCTATGTAAATTGAACCTTACACACCGTAAACAAATCGCACGCTCAGCCGCTGAAATGCGTTGCAATGTGACCACGTGATCAACTTTACACAACACTTGTAGTTCATATTTCTGACACCAGGCTAAAATTATTAAAAATGGCAGGTGCGCAATTTTTCCATTCGTGCGTAATATGCTATTTACAACTCTCATTACGTAATATACTATTACCTACGACCACTACTGTAAGTACTTAAAAACACACCGTCTGCGATCAATGTAAGATTCCTATTACGCACGGTAAAAAAATCGCACAACTTGGAAAAAAAATCGCACAGTTCGTACAGTTTTCCTAGCAACGGTCAATACAAACAAACTTATTCTCTAAAAATTATTAAAAATGACAAGTGCAATACTTAATTTTCTGACGCTGTCAAAACTGACATAAGCGATAAATAATAAAAATGAAATACAAACTTTCAATAAATACGGTCGTAGGTAAAGTATAGTACATAATTCGAGTTGTAAAGCAATTACGCACTCATGGAATAGGCTCATTTAGTAGAATTTCCAAAATTACTTTTTATATTTAATTTCGATAAAGAACTTTGTATTTGGAGCAGCAAAGAATTTTTTTTTCGAATCGGACAAGAATTGGCCAAAATATTGGGGTATAAAAAGACCGACTCCGTGCTGCAGACGTGACGTCACGGGCTCCCACAAGCGTATTGCGATAGTTCCGCGTTCCGTTGTTGCGATTTAAATTTTCGTTGACAGCTTGAGACGTTTACATTTGTGTCGCCGATTGTGACAGTGCAAGCGATGAAATGTCACTCAGCATGCGACCAAAGCCGACTTAACGGGGCCGGTGACGTCACAACTGGCGAGCTCGATTTGGACTTTTCGGAATTTTTTACGGAGTAAATAAGGATCAGAAAATTATAAAATTTTTCATACCCCCTAAATTCAGTGTGCTCTTTAAGAATTTGTAATAAAAAAAAATTGATAAACGAGCCTATTATCACACTCGACGCTAACGCGTCTCGTGCATAATTTTTCCGTTCGTGCGTAATACGCTATTTACAACTCTTATTACGTAATATACTATTTCCAAGTGACTGTTAAAGATAAAGAAAGTTCTGTAAATTTTAATCAAATATTTATTGCAATATCGTAGAAAAATAGCATTTCCTACTCGACATGAAATACGTTTTTTTCGTTCGTGAGAATTTCCATCTCACGAAAAAACAGTATTTCCATCTCTTGTTGGAAAATAGAATATTTTTCACACGCATTTTTCTTTTTTTTTTTCACCCTTGTCAATAATGACATTGTGAATAAATAATAAACAATTACATGCAAGAAAACGTGTTGAACCAACACCACATGCAAGAAAACGTGTTGAACCAACACCCTCAGTTTAGGTGGTGTTGGTTGAACGTGGTGGTATAGACATTTTAAAAATTTGTTGTAGTTTGTTTTGTATTATTTTTGCTCATGCATTAGATTTTAGATGTGTTTTTGTAATTTGTCTATTAATTGTTTTTATTCAAAATTTGTTTATTTTGTTTAATTTAATTTTAGATGCCTTATTTTGCTTTTGTATAATTACTAATATTGTGTACTCATTCGAGAAAAATTTGTGTTTTTCAATCTTTTTGCTTGTAAAAATAAAAAAATACTGCAGAAATTTTAAAAAGAATCCTGCTCTGATATTTAATGATATTTTAAGTTAAATTCTAACAATAGATAGTAAAATATTTTTACATACTATTTATGCTGATGTTTTTGCAGGAGGACACGTTATAATTATTTCTAAAATGGATTTATCGTGGAATTTAGCTGCTAATTCTCGAACTATTAACACGTTCAGCGCCAGTGTATCTTTTTCGATACATTTTGTTAAAGCATTGTGTATCTAGAAAGATACAATATCTGTTTTGACCATGTGTATCGCTAACACACACACTTTACGTATATTTTATATGGGGAATTATAAGCTGTGGCCTGCTAGAATTTCCTGTCAAATTGGGGTGTGGGTTGGATGAAAGTTTTCACATAAATTCCGTAAAAGTTCAAATTAATACAACACGTAATTCTTAAAAAAAACGAAAATTCGCCCTGAGAGCTTGGCGCTGAACGTGTTAAATATGTGCCAAAAAAACCAAATACGTGGTTTAGGTACACTATATTATTAGTGTACTTTTAAATTTACCATTGAAAATGCCAAAATCATAGAGTGATGTTTTTAGGTAACTTCCCCGACTAAAAAATTTTTGACCACGGCCCTGTTATTTTTTTCTTTTGTTTACTGAATGATGTAGGCATCCATTAGTGGATATCTAATTTCTGTGGTGTTTTTTTATTATTAGTGGAACATATTTGCCAGATTTGGTTCAATTCGGTGAAGCCATTAAAAGAATATAGCCGATCGAAATTTTGGCAAAAAAATAGAAAATATACTGTATCAGAAACGGAGGTTAAAATAAACGATCAAATTTTATTAATTTTTATATTTTCAACTATTAAAATACGCTTGGTCAAATATATAGAATATCTACATAAATACATTTCTATAAATTTTACAAATACAACAACATATAAAATTTTATGAAAGTAAAATATATATTTTTAACTCTAAATATCTTTATGGTGTAAACATACAACTTTTGCATAAATGAAGAATTTAAAGCCACACAATCAATATATTTAACGATTTATATTACATTTCAATGTAAACTTATTTATTATTAGATATTAAACCAATCACATTAGTAAAAATGGTATATAGTTCAACAGAAATAAAACTTCACGCATAAATTGTCAAATACTTTATAAAGGTCCCTTAAAATATAAGTGTTATTAGTTTATTACCAGCAAACAACAATGCTCCATTGTCTGATTGTTTATATAGGTACCTAATTTCCATTTCCTCTTGCATAGTTCCAAAAATGTTTCTAATTTCAGCAAAAGCAGAAAGCAAGTCAACTGTAACAGACGCTCTCCCTCCGTTAATAGAGCCAGCCAAAAGTAAACTTTACCCACCGTTGCCTATATCCATACTTCTATGTGGTTCCCCATTGTTAACTTTTAACACCACTGTATTGCTAGTATATCCATTTTTTTTACTAAAAAAAACAATCGATCGGTGTCAATCAATTGTACCTACTCGACGAAATATGATGAGGATTAAAATACCTATATCTGCGCATTTCAGACACACTCTGTATAACTTACAAGATTAAACATCACACGGTGTATATTATAGTCTAATTTGATATTTTATTGTCCTCAGTCTTTAGTTTCTTCATAGAATTTTTAATTGTACAGGGTGTCAACTCTAATTTTGCCCCCCCCCCTCTATTTCCTTATTTGTGAAGATATTTTAAAATTTTAAAATGTAGCCTTATCAGACATTTACCGAATTTTTCAAATATAATATTCAAAATAACCTAGCGCCAACATATACAGGGTGGTGAAAAGAAAGTTGATTTTTTAAATGGAATACCCTGTATATTTCTTGACAGGTTTGTAGTACTCTTTGAACTGATTTCAAAAATGTATAACTCTCTTGAGTTCAGATCAAAATCGGACGAGATATTCAAGGATAAACATGAGAAATATTTGTTTTCACACTTTCGAGGTGGCTTGGCGTTCTGACTTAATTGTTGACTTTTAGCTGTCAAAATAATGTTCTTAGCAATAAATATCAAATACTTAAAGATCTCTCTACGATCAAATATGTATTTTATTAACAAAGAAAAGATTTTTAGGAAAATATAAAACTAACAATTAACAGAAAATAAACACATAATTTAACAAAATACAAAAACAAAAACCACCATGATTTACTCGAAATTTATTATACACATTTTTAAAAGTATGTTTTGCAGGGACCCGAAGCCTGGGGAGTCATCTAACAAATTCCCTATATGCTGCAGCTTGATTTCTTTTACACAAAATATAAATTTCGACCATTGCACGCCTTTCTTCTACAGAATATCCCATTTTGCCCGTTAATTATATACAAGTTAAATACAACAAAACATTATACATATATACAATATGAACAATGTAAAAATTACATTCATAATAACATTCACAGTCAATTATTTTGACAGCTAAAAATCAACAATTAAGTCAGAATGTCAAACCACCTCGAAAGTGTGACAACAAATGTTTCTCATGTTTATCCTTGAATATCTCGACCGATTTTGATCTAAACTTAAGGGAGTTCTACATTTTTGAAATCAGCTCAAAGAGTACTACAAACCTGTCGAGAAATATACAGGGTGTTCCATTTAAAAAAAAAACAACTTTTTTTTCACCACCCTGTATGTATTGGCGCTAGGTAATTTTGAATATTATATTTGAAAAATTCGGAAAATGTCTGATAAGGCTACATTTTAAAATTTTAAAATATCTTCACAAATAAGGAAATAGAAGGGGGGCAAAATTAGAGTTGACACCCTGTACACTGATTATGACTAACTTAGATATATCAATTTTAGTACTGAATTGCCACTTGCTTATTTCTCCTCTACTCCTGTTTTATTATTATTATTATTATTATAAGTACATACATATTCTGAAGAGTTACGATTCCAAAACCCTCTGGGTAGTTCCGTTTCATTAGTTCCATTTCATTAAGATTTTGTGTCGTTTTATTCCTGTTGACATTTTAATTATTATTTTCTGAATGTTAATACTAAATTTGTTCTAATATGGCTGGTCTATATAAAATATACTCAGTATTAAAGTTATATGCTATAAGTATTTTGCGGACTGTGGGATGATAGATAAAATGGCAGGATGTTTTAAATTTACTGTATCTGCTGATTTTATCTTACCTCAGACGACACATTCTTTGTCATACTTATATAGAACCTCGTTAATTTTTACAGATACAAACCAAATACATATTAAACAGAAAAAAATGTACATGAATATACAGTACTTATGTTTCAGGACTGAGTTTACAAGAGTGAAAACTTCTCTAATTTGTATGCTTTATATAAAAAGTTTCACGAATTTGGTAGAATCAAACAATTCGTAATATCAAAAATAAAGAAGTTCTCCCTCTTGTAAATTCAATCCGGGGACATACTGTATTTAGGCAACACAATAGCTTTAAATATTAGTCAATAAATGGTAAATAAGGAGAATGGCGAAAGTTATTATTAATGCAGAAAAGTATTAATTACTTACTATTAACTATTTTTTCGAAAATTGTTAGTAACCAACTCAGGCATAATAGGTATACATATTTCAAAAGATAAATAATTAGTATAGATAATATATACCTACGTGATTATAATAATATAAATATATTGAGGAAACCAAGATTGATAAATTAGGTTAGGTCAAAAATGTTTTTTGTTTATTTTCATTTCATCATATAAACAATTTTTGAAAATTTATTGGAAAGAAATTAAACACTACAAATTATTTAAAAATAATAGTAACATCTAAATATAAAAGTCTTAATCCTGTAGTATAAACAGCAATATTCTTACTTTCAACAAGCAGCCACATGCATACCAAATCTTTTTGAAAAATTATCAAATAAGCGCAAAATTAGTATTAGTAGATTAGTATATAGGACCAACGGTCTCCTGACAAAAATTTAACGACGAGTATCAAGAATATCCAGCATGTTCACCGAATTTATCACCACTAGATTTTTTTTATGAGGCTATCTGAGAGTGTTGTTTACAGACAGGACACATCCGAAATCTTTACATGATATAGATAGTGATATAGAACAGGGAATTATGGACGCATGCATGTCGAAAAATCCCTTTCAAAACATTTGAAAGAGCAAGAGACGAATTTCATAATCACTGAGCAACGTACTAGGACTATAAAGGGATTAACTATACCTTCAAGATCTGCAATAGCATCACCACTTAGGTGAAAATGATGCACCTTTCTCAAAAAAAAACAAGATATTCGATACGACTTCATCTTCTTTTTATCGTGCACTTCGACTTTATGAGTGCACTGTATATCACAACTCAATACTGTAAGAAACCAGTACAAACACTAGCCTTGGCGCTTTCTTTGTAAGACTGTTGTAGCAATCGTGGTTTCTCAAGTGGCTGCTTGAGGCGGCGTATCTAGAAAGGGAGACGTTCTGGAAGTAATTCGTTACAAAAATGCTTTCTAATTTCAGTTGCATGACGAAAAACTTTTAAAATATGCCGAAAGTCATGGATTCACCCAATAAATGTTATTTATATGGCTTAATGTTACAATTAACATAAAAAAATGATTCCTCAATCTTCAATATCTATATCAGTTATAATCACGGATATAATTAGTGAGTTTTTATACAAACAATTTTAAATTAAATATTTCTCATAAGATTTTTTTTATAAAAATCCAAAATTATGAAAGCTACAAAAATGCAATATTACTTCTCTGTATTAAAGTCTAAAATTAGAGATAGCGATTTTGAAATTTCTGGAACGAGTTTCGTTATGAAAGTTAACCTTAGACAATTTAATATTTTTAGAGACACAGAGAAAGCTTAAAGAAGTACTACTATTCTACAATCATAATATTGCCCTTTATATATGCGGTACAACCTCTATACAGTCTCATTAGACAGGTGTGAAATCAAAATATATATGCAGGAAATAAATTTCTATAGTATACTTTATCAACGTAGTTTCTGATGTCTTGTTCGGTTAAAACATTCTCTGTTCATTCTGTTCATTTAATTTTCAAATATCTGGAGACATCAGTTGCACATCGTAATAAGGTACACAGCACATTTGATGATTTTTGTATAAATATTAACTATCTACATATTATATTTATATCTACAAAAAGCAAACATTTGTACGTCTAATGTTTATATTATTATAGTTTGCTTTCCTCTTCTATAAACAATTAAATAATGTTTTCGTAAATGCAATATACATATAGAGATTGTGAAAATATAAAATATCTAACGCCCCCTTAACTCTACGGAGTTTTATTATGTTTTACTTATTGGTGTAAATATGGTTGAAGCATATTATAATACTTTCCTAAATCCTGGAATATTTTGAAAACTACTCGTTTTAGAGAAAATAGTTTTCTGTAAAAAGTTCTCACTTTTTACATATCTACCAGATGATTCTTTTTATGTCGAATTTTGCAGACTCTGCACTCACCAAAAACTTGCTGTTATCATCTTGTACCTGTCTATAATAACCATTAAACTTTTATGGAAGACATTCGTTTTTAAAACGCCTAGCTTTCAAGACACTCGGCCGTTTCCATCAGGCATTTGGAAAGTCATGCATATCTCGTCTAAAGTCAAAAATATGTTTCATTTTTTTTGTTTATCTATATGTATATTGCTTCCATAGCTCCACTTTTGTCAACTTTATTAGACACCGTTTTTCAATACCTATAATAACTAGTTATACTTATAGATAGATTATATAAGCATATATTAATAACTTTAAGTATTTTTGTACTTTTGTTAATATTCTGTATCTGTACAGGCATGTTTTGGATATTGAAAAACTGTCTCTTTACAAACATAGGTAATAGGAAGTTGCATTCATAATTATTTAACAATTAGTGATTAAAATTAATTCAATACAAGAATTATGAAGAAAGGATCATATTCACAACTTCATATTCCCTTGTCGGGAATAGATCAAAGTAAATGAATCAAAAACTAACTATTATGTACAAACAGACATCATTTATGGTACCTACTACCAAACAATAATTGGAACATACATAACACTTGAATGAAAATAACAAAAGTACTAATTGGAGAATTGATAAATTATTATAAGTAATTTGATCAAAGTCAAGTTTTCCTAATATATCCATTGCTAAAAGATAGTTCAGTACCTACTATACTTTAATTAGCGAAGAGACGGAGTTCGTAGATTGAAGTGAAATGTCAAGGGAAATCACGCACGTATTAGTCGTATTTTTATATGTGTTACAGTTACATGATTTTAAGTGACATTTCAAGTTAAACATGTTTTCTTGGTGAAAAGGGAATTACTTGTCAAAACTTTGGTGGAAAAATTAATATAATATTAAGGAGAATTTATATTTTGAAATAAAATTTATAACACAGCAGAAGTTATGTGAAAATAAAAAAAAAGAAACACAATCATCACTGAAATGAAAATGACACAAGCTGAACTATTTTGCTTAATAAAATAATATTGATTTTTTTTTATTTCGCTGAGAAAACTTCTTGTTAATAATTATTATTTCATTTGTTCATTATCATAGATGTACTAAACAGCATATTGAGGGAGCAAAGTTTTTTTTATTTTTACAAAATGAGCTGTATTTAATTATAAATAAATACATATGAACATGGTTAAAATAGACGAGAGAAGGTGAGCGGCGGAGAGACCGAGTACTTCACGCAGATGACGTTACGCCCGCCGCCGCCGCCGTACTCAAACATAACAAACATAATTGGTGCCACATAATGATGCAACGTGTTCACAGGACAGGAGAACGGTTTTATAAAAGGAAATGATAACAAATTTTTGAGTATGAACATAAATGTGTGAATTCTACTCTGGCTTGACTAAAATTTTTAGTACAATCAACAATCAGATTGTATAGAAGGCCCGCGTGGCGGTAGCAACTTAAAAATAAAAATCACTCCAACTAAATTGTGTAAAAGCAATTTTTACTTTTGAGCTGCTACCAGTCCATCTAAATATTTTGGATATCGAACATACTAAAAATAAGTTTAGGCTCCAGTTAAAGCAGAATGCATAAATGTGTACTCAAAAATTCTGTTGTCATTTACCTCTATCGCTTTCCTCTGGAGCCACTGTATGTATACAGTATATTCACTTTTAAACCAAAGCAGTTTGTGAGTGAATAGGAGATAGTAGCAAAGATCATTTCATATACTAGATAGTCAAAGCCACTGTTTATTTCATCGCCCCATCTTCTCTCTCTAACACATGCAAAATTGGATCCCAAATAACAGAGAAGTATTGCAGTAGTGAGATGAAGCTTAAGTTGGGGTCCATTTATGAGCGATAAAATTAAACAATAGGTCTGACTATCTACACCTTTTCCAATTGTAATTGAGAAAGCGTCAAATGTAATTGAGAATAGTCAAATGTAATTCAGAATGCGTTAATTGTAATTGAGAATAGTCAAATGTAATTGAGAAACCGTCAAATGTAATTGAGAATAGTCAAATGTAATTGAGAAAGCATCAAATGTAATTAAGAATAGTCAAATGTAATTGAGAATGCGTTAATTGTAATTGAGAAAGCGTTAAATGTAATTCAGAAAGCGTCAAATGATATTGAAAATAGGTCAAATGCGAAATTGAGATCATGAAAATTTGAAGATGACATATACAGGTAGTCACAAATTACATAGTGAGAATATATAGGGATATCGAAAGCCGTAAGAGATCTTTACTCGACAAATTGCACAGTTGTCTTTTAGTTCCATGTTTGAAGCTGTTTATCAAATTAAGGACACCAACTTTTACGAAATTCAAATTGACATTTTAAATTTTATACAAAATACATTTGTAAACTTAACCCGTAAAAGTCACTTGTGACTGTCATCATAAACAATTATGACAGTTGAATGGCCGGTATTTTTTTTCACAGAATTATCGATTTCAAGCATAAACTATGTATTTGTGTAAATGTTTCGAATTTTCTATGATCTCAATTTCAATTGACCCATTCTGAATTCCATTTGATGCTTTCCGAATTACATTTAACGCTTTCTCAATTACATTTGACGCTTTCTCAATTACATTTGACTATTCACAATTTCATTTGACGCTTTCTGAATTACATTTGACTATTCTCAATTACAATTAACGCATTCTAAATTACATCCCAGTTAGCACAAAATGTCCGTGGGATGTCCATATATGAGCTTTTACGTTCCATATGGGATCGTCGTGGCAAAATGTCCCTCGGACATCCCAAGGACTGAAATATCCCACAGAAACATCCCTGGGACTTACCGTCAGGGACGTCCCTGTAGAGTTATATTAAGAAAATCCTTGGGATGTCCCAAATAGTGAAACAACCTAGGCTAACGTCCCAAGGACTTAAGGACTTGGATATTATTCTGGGTAAGGTATTTTATAAAAAAACAAGTGTAAAATGCACATGCTCAATCACAATTGACGGTCGAAAATATTGAAAACAATTTTTTAAACCTAAAAATATTGTTATTTTGGAATGATAATGTTTTTATTAAATAAATATTATATCAGGAATCATTCAACAAAAACAAAGAGTAGAATATATAATTATAAAAATATGGAAACAATCTAATTTTTTATCTTTTAATCTGATATTCAGTATGTTTGGTATTATGTATATTAGAATTACTATTAAAAGTTTTTCTTCTGTGATAAAGCAAAGAAACTTTTGGTAAACAAATTTTCAAGTTCTGTTGGGTACTCAAATATTTTAAATTTGCCGCCGCTTAATAAATGTAACGGACCAAGCTCTACGCGTGTGCAAGCCACTGTCTGTCATTTGTTCAGCGTGTTCGCACATTCGCTGCCAGAACCAATCCAGGGCAAGGATAAGAAGGAGGAAAAGCAATATGGCTGCGTGCATGTTTTGTTTGGTGTTTGGTGTCTTTTTGGTCTGGTGTTTTGTTAAAAGTTAAGTGGTCTTTTACAGATTGATTATTGGTTTCTTTTACGCTTCATTATGCCTATTAATTTGTGATGTTCCTTCCTTTGAATAAATGATCAGTATTGCTGTAAAGGGTTATTTGAACTTTTGATGCGACATTGACACTGAAGTAGATCCTCAAATACTTATTATACTGAACTTGACCCACATTTTGCCAACCAAGTTGACATCATTGATTGGGAGGTGATAAACAGTTTTAAGCATCTGCCAATGATGCCATGTTGGCCAAGCTCGTCGACTGTAATAAACTTATTTTTGGTGTTTGTGGAAATAATTTCATTGTCAATTAGTATTTTATTTTGAATCCAGTTGGATGTAGGTTTTATATCTGGTATGCTATTAGAGCATGTCCTTGTCAGGTCCTAATATTGTCCAAACACGACCTGAAAGGACGTTGTTGGGACGTGACAGGGATATCCTGAACAGTCCCAAACGGCTTGCGCTGGGACGTCCCTACTTTGTTTTGGGATGTCCCTGGGATGTTTCAAATGTTCTGGCTTGATGTTTTTGGGACGTCCCAGGAGCAGCCTTGTGTTAACTGGGATTTGACTATTCTTAATTACATTTGACGGTTTCTGAAATACATCTAACCGTTTCTCAATTACAACTGGAATAGGTGTAGTGTATACATGATCTTTGATAGTAGTAAAGCGAGAGCACTACACATGCGTGACTGCATGTCGATCTCAGAATGTTAGCGCTCTCGCTTTATTGTCTCCTATTCACTCACAAAGTGCTTTGGTTGAAAAGTGAATATACTGTATATAATGGTTTCCGAGATATTCTTTCTTATAACAAGTTAATAGTCATTTCGAATATCCCAAGCTCTTTTTGGGTATATAATTGAAAATACTATCCTACAATTTATACATCACTATAAATTCTGTGTAAATTCTTTAAAAAAATATAGCACGGAATATATAATAGTATATTAAAGCATAAGTGGATATTAAGGTCTTTAAAACACGCGCGATTTTTTTAACACGACAGCGCAGCCGGAGTGCTCGAAATAGAGCAAGTGTTTTAAAAACCAGTTATCCACGAATAGGTACTTTAAGCTATTTTTTTTATTGGTACACTTTAAAATCATAAATAATTCCTGCAGAAAATGGAAATAAGAACTAATAATGTAAAATACCTTTAGTTGTCATCGAAATGAGAAAAACAAAAATTAATTTGCGTTCTGTCATACTTATAAAATTAATTGTCATCACAGTTAAAGCTTTTGAAAAATTTGTCAGCAATATTTTATTTGACGTTACAAGGTACTTCTGTCAGATCAATAATTAAAAAGTTGACATTTACACTTCACGTTTCTCGGGTTATTGACGTTGCCATGGTAACTTTAAAACAAGCGCGTGTTTTATAGATGGATTTAAACACTCTGAGGCGTACTTTAAATAAGCAAAAGAGGGTACCAATAAAAAAAATAAAAATGACTTTAGCATGCCCTCAATATTAAAAAATAAGTAAAATTTAAAGTTGACAGTTATCCTTCTCATAATAATTACGATGTTAAAACTCAAGTATTCCGGTGTCCACTTAAATGCCTTTTAAAACTTTAAGTACCTAATACTAATAATCAATACTAACACCGAAAAAATTTTTTTTTTAAATCTAATAGTTATAGATACAACTTATTTTAATAGATGTAATGCAATATTTACACTGGAAATAATTTTGACAATGACTGTACAATATACAAAATTTGTGCGTATTAAAATCATCATGAGCGTTCCGCAAACGGGGTAGGTACTTATTATGTTCTGCCATTATTAAATTTAATCACATTATTCCCATCAGATGAGCAAATACTTACTATTTTTTTCAAATAATACTAAACTTTAATAATTTAGGTGCTATCAGTTTCGCTAGTGATCAATCTTATTACTAGAATTTGCTATACAAACAATGCATTATAAAAATAATACAACCCTTGAAAGCGACACAGTTATGGCAGACTAGATTAGATATACAAAAACTATCATTAACATCACATTAGAAGTATGTTTGGTGATTTTTATTCTGAGGATAATGTAAGTAGAAGTTATTCCAAAATGATTACCTTTTTTATTTTTCACACAAATTACGTTTGTAAATCTTGCGTAGAAGTATAGCATATTCATAAACAGTGTAGGAGAAAAGTCGCGCCAATAACGATTAGGCCATTATCTAACACTATACCCTCTTAAAATTTTCAAAAATATATACTTAATAGTTAGGTACGTATTATAAAAAGGAAAATGAATTATTGGAATGGCGTGTAAAACACAGGCCATAAACTTGAGAATAATCATGGTCAATTAAAAAGAGAAAATTTAATATTGCCAACATGCTTTTGAATGATTGACAAAATTCTGTCAAAGTCATTTTTCCATTTTCATTTACTTGGCTTTAACTTTCCCAACCCACGGGGATCTCGTTTTTCTTGTGAGTTACAACATAAATTAAATTAGAGACAAGTTGCAGACCTGCTGACAGAACTAATATTCTGGTTTGGTTTTCGATGTATCTGAAGAAAACTGGAAAATTATCAATTTTTTTTTCTCTCATATCTTTCTTTTCGATATCTAATCTATCTTTATCCTGTAAAACATTTTTAGATCAATGTTTTGTACTTTATATGATTTAAAAAAAATAAACATAACAACGTTTCGTTCTTTCAGAATCATCTTAAATTCGATTTTATCTTACAACAGCCATATTGAATTTTTATATCAGAGAATTTGTTTTCCTGATTTTAACGTTATAACGTTCCATGTGTAAAATTTCATTATGCCCCGAATTATTTAAAAATCACAAATTTTAAACCTGTTTAAAACTGATTTATTTAAAAGTTTATGTCGTAAATTATTAATTTACGCCAAATATCAGTAACGAAGATTATTTTCCTTATAAAGTAATAGTGTATTTCGAATTGGTAAAAAATAATTGGATTCATGTGTTGCTTCTTGCTAAGTACACTTCACCATGTTTTGTTTTGGTGTCTAGTCTACTTCAGAAGCAAGAACAATTCGTTCATTTAAGATACGTCATTAGTAGCTGTTAATGCTTTGATTTAGAAGCCATATTTGTGGCAAAAATAATAATTCTTTGTTTAAATTATAGAGGTGTGTAAAAAAAGTGTGGTTCCGGCAGACTAGATCACTATATCCTTATGGACTTGCTGCGCTGAATTCGATTCTGACGTCAAATTTGTTCCATTGGGTTACAGTTTTTTCTAGCTTCAAATAATAATTAAAGTATCCCTTAAAACTAAATTGCTTTAGGTGTTATTGGCCTGTTGACTAAGAGGGATAGGAGCATGTTGCTGTGTCGCTGACACCAAATCTGATGCTCAAATTGCTGTATCGTGCCACAGTTATTTTATACAAAAATTAACTAATTTTTGTCTCTGGTAAAGACTTACTTACTTTCGAAAGATCTATGTAGTGGATTTCTCTTTGGTTTGTTTCATATTTCTGTTTTTTTTTTCAACATCCAACAAGGCAGTCAACAAATTTTCATTTCATTTCATTTTCTTTAAAATATCGTTGCTCTAGTTTTTTAGTATTTTGATGGAATCGTTCTTCTTGCTCCTCACTATATTCCAATGCTATACTCTCCTTCTGGGGCGTAATTGTGATGAGGAAACCAAATTGTAATTTTATATTCATCAAGCATCCCATTTTTCCGAAGTTTTTAGTTATTTCGTCGATTTGTTGTAATTTCATTGACATTTTGAAAAACTGAACCATACTATTTTTTCAGTATCATTTTGGTGATGAAAATTTTATCCCTCCTCATAGTACGAATTTGAAGTTCATCGACTTAGGCCCAGTTTTTCAATGTTGAGTTAACTCTAACTAGAGGATAATATCGAAGGAAACAATTATTGTAACAATGGTCTCCTTGGATATTATCCTTTAGTTAGAGTTAACTCAACATTGAAAAACCGGCCCTTATATGAACAAACTTATCCAACCAAAACAACAGAATTTTTTTAAACAACTCAGGGTTTTTCAAAAACGGGGTGTTTAAAAGAAGAAAACCCATCAACGAAAGTGTCATAACCGTTTTAACGAACAAGTTCTACAGAAAATTTAAATAAAGAAAGGTACCTACATTTTTAAAAACAAAATTTGAGCAATTCATAAATGACATGACACTTGCTGTGTATCCAAATATTTCAGCAGCATCGTCCGATTAATGCAATAGTATTTTAAAGCTCAATAATAAAGATACTCCTTGCACGTCTAATGTTTTTATTTTCTTTTTCTTTAGACTGAAACAGAAGACGGAAATGTGCGTACAGCTAGTGAGTCAATTGTTTTGCTCTCAATTGTATATTCTGAAAGAGAGGAAGATCGTAATTTGGCACAAATGACCAATCTAGTTATTCATTTTAAATATCATTTACTACAACACCCAGTACATTAATTTTATTTCAAATTAGTGCAACAAAGTAGAATTACATTTTATGCTATGGTAAAAGTTTGATAAGTAGGTACCTAATTTAATTTAGAAAGGATAGAGAAAGTAAACATGCTGGGCCAAAATAAATTATTGTCATTAGAAAACTCACGACCGTAGCTGGGGGTATAAAATAAGATGCAGTTAATTGCGTTTTTGAAGTTCTCTCAGGGGGTTATGGCTCCGCTAAGAAGGGTAGTCGTTACATTTGGTAAAGGTGCCGAATGTTTTAGTTAAGACGTATTTTAAGTAGAACCCCTAGCAATTCAACCAAGAAATTATCTAGTGCCATTGAACATTTAAGAATACGTATAACCTTACACAATACTCGCTGGCACGCGGTTGCAATTTTAACGTAGGATTAAGTTATATCATTGAAATCAGAAAAAACAATTTTTTTATGCAAAAGTCAATATGGCTGCCATAAGAACTAATGAAGTTGATGATTATTCCGAAAGAATAAAACGTATTGTTGCTCAATATTTATCAGTTCTTGTCACAAATCTGAAAATCAAACCAGATAATTGAATCACGCTAGCAAAAGCGAAGGGCACGGTAGCCGAATGGGTAAATGCGTCCAAACATACTCCGTTGCAGAGATCGGTAATTCTCCTAAGGTAAATTAAAAAGATAATAGTTATTTCTGATTTGTTTCGAGATTAGATGGAAAGAGAACTGTCGAAGTCCTAGATGTAGTTTGGATTCCACAATAAACTGTAGGACCTCGTCTCTCTTACCTTACACAAAATTCTAGGATTTTCCGTGGGTTATTGCGGTATATTACGCAGCTTTTCTCTAATTTAATATATAATATTGTAAATTCAGAGCTGGGCATTATTTGTATTTACAAATACTCAAATGTATTTAAATACTAGAAAGTATTTAAATACCGAGTATTTAAATACTTCTTGCAACAAGTATTTATAATGGTACTTACAAACACTCTGTTTGAAATATTTACTACTCAGTATTTGTGCAAATGATCCTAGAAGTATTTAAATACTTAAAGTATTTAAATAACTGGAAAGTATTTAAATACTTTTCCTGCAGTATTTAAATACTCTCAGAAATATTTGAATATCCTAAATATTTCAATCTCAAAAGTATTTAAATACATTTTCCAAACAAAATCAAATACCTAGGTACATCAGGCAGGTTTTGGAATTGTCAAGACATGCATTGATATGAAGTGCGCAGTGTGCAGCTAATAAATACATCGCGATCGCGTCGCGTTTTTTGTTAGGCACGTGTTGTTTACAGTTTGATTTAATTTGAAAATTTGAAATAATTCATAACTGCAATTTCTTAAGCCGGGCTCAGACGACTGGTGTACTTGGCCAATATTTGTTAATGGCGTATACTTGCCATGTTGTCTGAGTGGTTTACTTGTACAATTATTTGTCATTGGTGAGTATTGGTCAGTTTCCCATCGTCTGTCGGTAAAAATGGCACACGTCAAAGGGATCACAATTATTGGTACACTTGACAAGTGCATACTTGTCTATACTTGTGGTTGCGCTCACACGAGTTGTTGTACATATAATTGTACCTTGCTTCGCTACTAGTCATTTTGTATAAGCGGATGGAAGAGGTTCATTGTTTTAAAAATGCTTTTCTGATTATTATTTAAATACAAAAATCAAAAATCAAAACGAACCAGTCATATGGTGTGCAAAACATTTGAAACATAAAAACCGTAATGCAATTAACTATGGCTTGGAAGAGAATCGAAGAAAAAATTAGTATTCTGTGTTCCATAAAAGAACTTAAAAAGAAAAAGGAATCTTTGATGTCAACATTTCGTCCTCTGATGAGTAAAGTAGTAAAATGAAGTAGTTACCACAAAAGCTGCACACACGATGACATTTTCAAGACGACCGATATCCATGAGGGTCAACAATCTTCTTTCATTCCACCAACATTGTACCAATTTGCTGGTGTATTTAAAAAAAAAATGTACACGTCGTGTGAGCGCCGTTGCTTGTTAATGGCCTAAATGAGCTGGTACACTTGTCAAGTATACCAATATTGGTGTATTTGTCAAGTACACCAGTCGTCTGAGTCCGGCTTTAAGTTATGGCCGGGTAGTCCGTGAAAAACACAGCAGTATATCTGCCTTACCACTCTTGTCAGCCCCCAAGTGAAAGTATTTACCATTTAAATACTCTAATAATATTTCAGTGATATCAAAGTATTTAAATATTCTGAAAGTATTTAAATATTTTGAAAATATTTAAATACTTTAATAATATTTCTGTGTTATCAAAATATTTAAATATTCTAAAAGTATTTAAATGCTCACTTTAAAGTAGGTAACTTATTCCTTTTGGTATTTATTATTTAAATACTTTTATATTTTGAAAAGTATTTAATATTTAAATACTTCCATGTTTTTGAACGTATTTAGTATTTAATATTTAAATACTTTCTTAAAGTATTTGACCAGCTCTGATTTTAATTCTTAAGATAAACGAGATTTCCATACTATGAAAGTTAAAACCAAACTCCTATATGTATACATATATAAAGTTATTGATATTATGCTCGACTTTCTCCTCATCCTGTAGGTAATATTAATATATCTACGTATATTATGAGGACCATAAGACTAAGAAATGGAAAATGAAAAAAAAATCAAATTGTACATATTCATTCACACGTTTTAAAACAAAAGAGAAAATGACAATAAATAGCAACATTTAGAATTATAAGTAGAAGAATCACGTAACAGATCAAGAGTTTTCACGTTATTGTTCGAAAAAAATTAAAATTAAATAATCAATTAAATGTTTATAAATAATACATTTGTATTATAATTTAATCGTTACATATAAAATAAATAATTTGAATTACGAGTCTGAAGATCCAAATTATAAATAGTATTCTAAAGAAATGAACTGTTTTTTATTTCTCGTTAGACTACGCTGATGTAATTATTACTACTTTACTGTTTATGTGCTTCTGATACTAATAATTGGAAAAATCGTTGTTAACTGAAATACCCTGTCATTTTAGCATATACATATTGTACAAATTGGATTTTTTCCATTTCCACTCTCTTATAGCCTTCATATACATATTATGTATTTTCGCTCTCGTTATTGCAGTTTTCTATTTTACATTTTCCTTGACCACACAAAGCTATAATAACGTTTCAATTGACCAACCATAAAATTATTAAATTAGAAATTGAATAGAAAATAAATTAGAAGACAGCTTCTAGTATATTTTTTATTCAAATAGTATTATACTTATTGTGGATTAGTGGTTATTAATCATTATTTTTACGGTTGTATTACTACAGTAATAACAAACTATTTATGCAAAAGTAGTAGTTTGGCAAACTAAGTACAAATTTAATCACCTGAAAATGCCCGCACTAAGGAATAATGCAAGTTTCACATCACATGTGTGTTTAGGAAAACTAAGATTTATGCATAGCTATAAATATAACTTATTAGTAATTATATATCAATGCCCAATGGTAAAGATTATTGGTGCGAATAAACCTTGCCAATACCAAATTATTCTGCACATGTTTATTGGCCATGGAGAAAATATGTCAATATTCAATAAAAATGACAATTCATTGTATCTAATCCTAATGAATAATGCCCGGTTTCTTTGTATTCGTAATATATCTGATAAAACTTTTACTATTATAGTTCCATAAATAAAGAAGCTCTAACACCAAATACAAAGTGATATTTTGTGTTCTAACCACACAAACGTATATTGATATTGGATAAAAGTTTAGTTTACTTTTGCGGTTCTGGGAATTTATTTCAAGATCAGTAGCGGATTTACTATGGACGGAGTGGGTTCTGCAATCGAGGAGGCTCCCGACGCCGACGGAGCCTTCCTAAATTATTCTCTTTTACAGTATGCAAATATTTTTTCAATAATCTCACATAACACGTAGGTATTCAAATCACCAGTCGCCACCAAAACAAGAAGTATTTCGAAGTTTTATTTTATTTTACGTGAAAATATTACGTTTGAAACAAGCTACCGTTTTACGTTGTTAGTGAAATAAGTCCATGCGAAAACAAGTACCGTTTAATGTTTATGCAGCAGTAGAAAAATTCCAAATTTTTGGAAAATACATTAAGGTTAATGTATGTTTGGAAAAATTTTGCCCACAATTTGGAAACAACTATAAAAAAATAAGGGCCCCAGCCTGGGCTTCCATGGCTATAAATTCACCACTGCTCAAAATGACGTAACGTCTGATAATCACCAGACGTTTTTCTAAAGTATTCCAAATTATAGTTTTCTAGGGGTTAGTGTTACGGTCTTATAATGGGGCATAGTGGGCCTTTTTTGTTATGCATAGCAACAAGACAACAAACATTTATACTACTTTAGTCAAAAGTTGCTGACACAGTTTACCTAAAGTATTAACATTTTCAAAACTCTGGTAAACATACTGTATAGTTTACACATTGTCTCTAGTAAAATCCTACCGTGCTTATCAGGAAATTATTAGGCAAATATACATTGATGTAGATTATTATTTTACAAGGTGCACATTGTATCTGGATAATTTGGTAGCTTCAAACGTGAATCAAATCTAGTGAAAAATAGGTGTAGTTTGTCAAATAAACAGTAGGTTTTTTGATTTCCTCAATCTCGACTTTGTCATAAAAAGTAAACAAACCTCGCATTGAACATTTACTTCTATATTTATACGAAATATAGTCTAAAAGATTTTCCCGACACGAAGACGCCTATAAAATACGACGCCACGCGCCGACACTCGCACGGAAAAAGTCTTTGAGGCGGAAAAGTACATAAAAAACACACGAAATTAGAACGAGTCTGCCTGATCACCGTAATTTTTTATTTACCGACAGAAAACTTATTTTCACCTTCCCCAACATCCAAGGACTTCCCTTCATAAATAAAACTTGTTTCTTTTGACTCGAACTAAACATTTTTCAAGAAATTACCCGTGTCGTGATAACTTGAAATTTGGTCGAGGGCTCTCCTACTATTAGTAATATCGCAAAAACTTACGTAATATATTTTCTTCAGGATTAACGGAGGATTTCGAGGACTTCTCTCAAGAACTGATACATATTCGAAATCCTCAATGAACGATGTAATAAATATTATATAAAAGTAATTTGCGGCATTGTTTAATTTTGTTTCTTTTCTTATTTGGGATTTTTTATCATATACCACGAGTGTGCCAAACTTTGGAGGGCGCTAATTTATTAAAAAATAAATGGACTTCCATTAATAAACATATGTCCTAAACCACATAATAAGGGAGCTACAACCCCTTGAAGGGGGGGATGAATATCATAATATCAATTTTCGATTTTAAATCTAAGTGGTGACAAAAAAAAAATGAAATTTTCATGCATTTCGACCTCGATGAAGGTGCATAAAATTACAATTTTCATATTTAACAGCTTGCTTAATTATGGTAGTTTTGAGGGGCGAGGGGTAGTTTTTTTTACTCCAAAATTTTTTAAACGTCACTTTCGAAGGAAAATTTTAAAATAAAATTATTTCCCGCATGCAATGGACTCAGAAGTACGTATCTTTCAAAATGTTTGTCACACCAGCCGCTTTTGAATAATTTGTGTTGAACGGACATAGGGTTTTTCAGCAGTCTATTGCCGTTCAACGCAAATTATTCAAAAACGGGTAATTTTATTATTTAAAACTTATGTTTCGAAACTGACGCCAAAAGTTTAGGGTAAAAAACTGCCCCTCGCACCACTCAAAACTACCCCAATAAAGCAAGCTATTAAATATGAAATTTGTAATGCGCCTACATCGAGGCTGTAAATATATGAAATTTTTCATAAACCATATCGGACTTGTCATCGAAAAATTGATGTTCATCATCCCCCTTTAAGGGGTTGTAGCTTCCTTATTATGCGCTTTAGGAGATATGAAAGTCCATTTATTTTTTGATAAATTAGCAGTCTATGAAGTTTGGCACGCTCGTGGTAGATCACACTGTATTGTCAAAAATATTTAAAATCCTGTAATTCTAAAAAAAACCGCTGCTAATTATGGGATCAAAACTTCCTCACCGTGTGGTGGAGTTTATAATAAAAGTAATTTTTGACGTATTTTGTTTTTTGACGTATTTTGATTTTGTGTATAGTCATAATTCGCCGAGAATCGTCCAGAAATGCAATAAAAATTTTCAAAATTTTTTTCAAGAATACATACCTTCCTCACTTTTGGTGAGGAAGTAATAGCTGGATAGCTGGATTTTTTCTAAACAACTTCAACGCTTGTGACTTTAAGTCAAAGGAACATTTAAAGGTTAGTTTTTTGACATAAAATACAAATAAAAAAATATATTTTGCAGACGTTTCGGAAACTCACAACTGTTTCTTTTGATATATATATATATTTTTTTTTTGTCGGGTATTAATACACAAGAGGTCTTTTACCGGGCAATTTTTTTTTTTAAACAAAAACCTGTTTTTGCATGAATTTGATTAGAGAATTAAGGGCATGGAAATATCGCGACACGAAGTGGAGCGATTTTTCCTATGTAAAAAAGTAACATAGGTACATTCTTTCCATTGATCGATAGCCGTTTTTTTTCACTTGAAAAAAATCCTGTTGGTCGATTTTCTTGAAAATGTACGTTTTGATTGGTTAATAAAGTAAGAATATATTAATTAACAAAAAACAACCTTTAAAAGTTCCTTTGACGTAAAGTCACAGGCGTAGAGATTGTTAAAAAAAATCAGATATTTTTCAGATTAACTGAATATTTAAAATAATCAATGTTGTATATATAAATAATAAAAAAAGGATTTAGCCCCCTAAATTTACGCCTTTCTATTATACTTGATGATGCGAATGAAACGTAAAGAAACCTTGCGGTCTGTATCTTAAATGGAAACATTTCTGTACCTAAATCTAGATATTTGACAAACACCATCTATTTCTCAGTCTACCATTTTATTTGACACCGAAGCGAACTTATCAAAATAAAATCTGTAACACCTTTGAATTTAGTAAATTTAAAATGTTATTAAATCAAGTTTTGTTTCAATTTCAACACTTTACCTGGTTAATTTTTATTTAACATTACGAAATGAATTACAAAAGGAGATTATGTTAAATTTTGTAATATTAAAAAGAAATATTATTATTATTATAATTTCGCAAATTATTCTATCAGATATAATACGAGTTTAATTAATGAATTAATAATAATAATATGGAAACTTTAGTATTTGGTTTAAACATATTTAATATTAATATATGTTTCAATGTACATATTTAATAATTTTATGAAAACGTTATTTTAGCATTTAGTGTATTTTACAATACGATGTTATATCGCATAATTAAAAATAACCAAAAATAAGAAGGTTTATGTGCAGTGAGTCATAAAAAGTTTTTGACTTTTTTTATTTACTTTAGTATGATTAAAAGCAATCAAAATATCTCAATATTTTATATATCCAACTTTTAATGTGTAACCATTAGCTATAATATATGATCGAGGAAAAGTTTTTGTTTTATCACTGTCCGTTTCTAGAAAAAGTCAGAAACATGATAAGACAAATATTGTAAATTATATTAAACAGACCATTAAGTATATCCTCGGTCAGGAATATATTGAGGAACACGGGTTATGCATAGGTGGCGCGGAATCTTCTATTGGCAGTATCTCCGCGAGTTTCCATTTATCTCTAATTTCTTCCACTTTTTCAAATACCCTCAGTAAATTAAGTCCAGCAAGTGATGTGATATCCTTCTCCGACCAAGCAGGATCTGCGAGAAGTTCAGCCAGCAGATGTGGATATTTCGATACGTCTTCAAGTCCAGTTGGTGTCATGTTGATACCGTCGTATCCCGCGCCGATGCCTACATGCTCAATGCCGGCAACAGTTCTTATGTGATTTATATGTCTTATTACATCTTGTATAGTGGCAGTATCGTTACACGTAATATGAAATGTATAAAAATTAACCATAATCACACCTCCATTATGTGCAATAAGTTTTAGCACGTCGTCTGGCACATTTCTAGACGAGTTGCATAATGAAAAGGCGCTTGAATGTGAAAATATAACAGGCGCTTGGGACACATTTAGCGCCGCTTTGGCAGTGTTCATTGAAGTGTGGGACAGATCAATTATCATCCCCAGTCGGTTCATCTCTTTTATAACGCTCTTTCCGAAGACCGACAAACCTTCTTGGGTTTGAGTGTTGGTTCCAGTAGCCCATGGCGTATCACAAGAGTGTGTAATGGTAAGGTATCGCGCTCCGAGGTTATAAAATGTGCGTAACACAGCCAAGGAATTTCCTAGTGCATGTCCACCTTCCACTCCTATCAAAGAGGCTATTCGTCCTTCCTTGTGAATGCTCACAAGTTCACTAGTGCTTCTAACTAACGCGAAATGTTGCGAATTATAATCCACCAGTCTCTTTATTACATCTATTTGTTCTAAGGTAATTTGCACTGCATCCAAATGCTGTGCTTTACAAGGCACATAAGCTGACCAAAATTGAGCACCTAATTGTCCAGCTCGAAGTCGTGGAATGTCCGTATGAGACCAATGGCTTTTTGACCAAGGCTCCTCCTGATTTATCGCGCTAAGATTAAGTTTCAATAATTTATTATGTACAAATTTTCTAAGGTTCCAAGGCAGGTCGTTGTGCCCATCAATAAGGGGCGCCTCTTTTAGGAGCTTCCGTACCACATCTAACCGTTCCTCTGGAGTTTGCGGTTGCATTTGAGGATTCAACGCGAGGGGAAGACCTAGGCCAGCAGTTAATGTAGCAACTACTACACATACTACAATGCATATACACCACGGGCCGCGAAATGAGGTCCTTGACGAATCGCTTCCAGAACTACACGAGCAGGATTCAAGAGATGAACTAGCATGATAATCGTATGGCTGATAATGGAAATCTCGAACACCATTGTAATATTGAGGCACTACATTGAAGGATGTTTCTCTTGTAGGGAGCTCACGATGGCATGAAGGAATCTGAAACAAACGTTTACATGTATTAAAAGGCGTTTATAAAAATTTTTTTTTCAAGATGTAGAAAAACAACTCCACAAAATTTCTATGAACTTTTACCTGAAATTTGATACCTGCTAAAACTAATATATAATCTTGGGTCAGTTTTACATTTTCATAAAGACCTACAGATTTGATTTATTGTCTTTCAAAACACCCTATATTTTATACAAACTAATTCAGCTTCGTTGGATGTTAAAATAAAATAAAAATAGAATTTTAATTGAAGCCTTATTTTAAAAAATATATTCTCCCAGTCTATGATGTATTGAGAATCTTTAAAGATATTTTAATAAAAATTCACAAATGTATCTGTAGATCTATTAGCTTATCTGACGCTACTTGTGATACCCATAGAATTAAACTACTTACGCTAATTGCATGTTTTTTAAATTGTTATATAAACCGCTGAAAAAATATTGTGTGTTACTCGAACAGAAAATGCCTTTGTCACCCTTGCATTATTGTAGCTCTCGCCTTCGGCTGGTGGTGCAATTACCGCGCTGAAGCGGCAATGTATCACTTTTCGCTCTAGGTACACAAATAACTATTATTTTGTTTGCGGGGTTGCTATAAGCGGCTTCGCCTCGTTCTCAGACTTCATACACAAAATAAAATACACTTTTTATACTTGTGTCATAAATAACAGTTAGAAATATGGCATTTTGTGTATTATATTTTAACACCTACCTAAATCTATTTAGAAGATAACACCTTTTCTCTATTTTATAGAGAGATTCAAATATTTCCTCAGAAATATAATTAGTGGTTTTATAATTGGGTCCAATAACAACCAAAAATATTCTGGCAGTTGCGCAATATTAGATAATTAAAAGATATGTGTGTAATTATTTGAAATTATGGATTTGAATATTTACTATAAGATGTCGAAATAGGACAGTCGAAATAATAACGAATTCGTAAAACTGCTACGATGATTACGTTTATTTATTAACATGATTACTATTAATCAGGTTTAAAAACAAACTAAGTCTACTGATAAGGGAAGATTAGTTCCGGACAAAATTTCTGCATTAACTGTTGTCCCAAGTACTTATCGAACTCTAGCCATTGAACATGATCTAATGAAAACCAACTACTACAAATGTCTCTTTATAATGGCATTTACTGAACAGCCCCTCAACGATTTTATGTTAAAGTATCATCAACTCAATTGTTTACAAGAGATACTGTTGAATAGAAACGCGGAAGACAAGAGACAAGTTTCATTATCTGTGACTCTATAGATTCAGGCCATTATATGCTTATAGGTAGACATACAAAAGGCGAATCACGTAGTCAGTACCTATTCTAGCTTATCTTGTTCTTCCATATGCAGCATTTTATTTATAACTTATTATTTTAAAACAGGGTGTCCCAAAGGTGGTCAATACTCTTTAGAAAGACAAATACTTATTAATTTTACGGGAAAATTCATTCATAGTTATAAAGACGTTTTTCGGTTTTTATTTTTTTTCTCGTTAATTTATGTGTGCAAGATTTGAGAAAAACATGTTTTTGCTTCGTTAAATTCTACTTTTTTCCGTTATATAAAAATATTTTAGAGAAAAATTTTACAATTCAATTTTATAACATTGTGTCAAATAGTGCGTTGTTATTTATAAGTCTTGGTTCTATAAGTGTGCAATGCTCATATGTACAAATAAAATCATCCTCAATAGAAAAATTAATATAAAAATATATTAATTATTTCTATATTTATAGAAAAACATTTATATATTCTGGCACACCCTGTATATTTTTATTAAAATTAAAGAAATGAAGTTTCAGAGTTAAATGTACGTTAGAAAGTTATGGATAGAGGACATTTTGGTGGGCTTCAATTCACCCATTATTAATCGGTCCATCGTTCTTTGCTGGTAGATAAGATAAAGGACTTTGACTAAATTTTTTTTTCGGACGTAACTTTTGCATCACATTTTATTTTTTATTATTATTTATTATTTTTATAATCGGTTTATACTTCGTACGTATATTTCACTTACTTTTTTTTTACTTAAAACAGCTCGATATACACCAAAATGAAAATCCAGGTCCGTCTTTATAAAAAACTGGCAATTTCTTAAGCTGCTGCACCAACTCGATAGCACCGTGGGTTAAGGTACTCGCACATTTGTACACTTTTATGGCGCAAGTTTTTATAGCGCAATTCCAAAATTGCGCGTTGTATTCACACATAGCAAAAATATGTCTTAAAATGGCTCCACAAATGACTTGCGCAAGTTAAAAGTGTCAACGCCATTTTTTAAAGTTGCAGAGCTGTTCACACGCAATGCGCCACTTCTTATTGCAAAACACAAGCTGCAACTTTTATTATACGAGTACAGTTGGTCTTCCATTTTCAAATAGTAATATTGTGTTGACCGTGCCTCTCAAATTTTAATTAATTTAAAGGGTGATATAAAATTTAATGAAATGTATTCTGATGACGATGAGAAAATTCGGATGGAAAGTATCATCAGACTTCCATTTATTTTTTAAAGTCGACATTATTTTAATTAACCTTTCACAATCAGTGTTTTTTTGTGATTATTATTATAGTCGAGAGCTAGTACTGTAATGCTTGAGATCTAGCAACGTCACATACAGGGTGGAACAAAAGTATCAAATAATGGCTTTAACTTTGTTATTTGCCAAGTTACAACAAAATTTTCAATATAAAAGTTGTTTGGTTCTTTACCGTGCATGTTTTGAGTTTTTTTAGTTTGTTGATATCTTCTTCTGGTTTGTTCCTATGGCAACCAACTTTTTCTTTTTAAATGGCACCCATAATTTTTTTTTTTGTCAATTTGAAACAAGCAAATATTTATTACGACTCAATCGGGACTAAATTAATTAATGTCACAACATCACAACACTAAAATTTAGTTGTTTGTTTGTAAAAATTTAAAAAAATTTAATTGTCAGACATTAGAGGATATAGGCGTACACTTTGACGTAAATAGTAAAATTTACTTTTACTATTTTATTTTCTATTAAATATTTACCTCTATGGATTTCTGATTTCTTTAGATTTCATTTTACATATATATATGTATATCTTCAGATCCCTTAATTACTGGATATCCCAGTGTACAATTTTACGCAAGGTTTACTATCGGAAATACCTAAAACTAAATATAAATACATAAAACTTAAATACATGGACGCTAAAAATCAGCGTCGTAAACAGTCAAAATTGCACTAAAGCAGATATTGCGCCACATTATTGACCAACATGTCGGTTCATATTTATATTGCGCAACTCCAGTAACTTTAACTGTTCATACTTAGCAATTTTTCAAGTGTACGCAACTTGAAAAATGTCGCGCAGTTTTTGAAAATTGCGCAATTATTAGACTTGCAGCGTTATTCACACCCTGCAATACCAGAATGGCGCCATTTTCCAGGTTGCGCAATACAAAAAGTGTACAAGTGTGCGAGTAGCTTTAGAGCCTGTTATGGCGAGCATGATTATTTACTAGTCATACTGTCAATCGTGGACTGGGTACGATTCCCAGCTCAGACATTGGCAATGTCAGTGGGTATGGATATATTTCTGTATCTTTCCAAGTTTGTAACTTCTATCCCTACAATTTTGACTTTGAATTTGGGGGTTGTCTAGTTTAATGGTGTATTTAACAATAAGCAAATATAATGTTCAAACCCTGAATACTGGCGCGTATCGTTAAATTATCTATATCTACAAATTAAGGTTTTATAATTTTTTAAAAACACAAAATTTTATCAATACGATTTAATTAAAAAATATTCGTGCGGCAATAAATTGATACGATTGTGCTCAAAAACTACGATAATATCGTACCTGCTTAAAATTTTTTGATTCAACACTCTGGTTTACATCGAAACGTAATTTAAATTTTAAATTATTTTCAATTATTATTTAAGAAAATAGTTAATTATTGTAATATTTCCACTATACCTATTTACCAATGGGTACTTTAAATTATTAATTTCTGTTGAGGATGTAGATCGGAAAGAACGCGACATTGGCATTATGCACAACCGACTAAAACTATCTTGATACCATCAGGATAATATTATCCATTAAGCAATTCCTTTTATCCTTCCTTTTCGTTGCTCGGAAACCGGAATTTCCTATTTATTTAGCTTTTCCCAAAGAGAGTAACTTTTGAGATCTGAATATTTTCATATGCATGATATGCAAACGTTAAGTATCAGTCTATTTAACTAACTTCTTAGTATCAAATGTAATGGTACCAGAATTATGTATACAATTAAATAGCAATATTAACAAATAATAAGCTAAGACCGAAACCGGATAAATTTTGTTTGTTTATTGACATACTTATATAGGGTGTTAAGGAAAAGTAGGTCAGGCCGCTAACCATAAATTCTTTGGACGAAAATAATGGGACTTATATGGTGTGATTTTTTTTATTTTGACACGTAGTTTTCCTTATACAGGGTGTTAAAGTTTCGAAAATTATTTTTACTAATTATTTTGTTATTTTTTAAGATTTGTACCTAAAATTTTGCACACAGTATCTTATTCAGATACGGTTTTGTACAATTTTGGTCAAAAAAGTCAAAGAACGAAAGAGGGAAGGAGGGTTGTGGTACCCATTAACCCTCTCAACTTTTTCATGCGTACGCCTATGGTATCTAGATATTTATTTTTAGTGTAAATACTGATTCCCCTAACTTATGTTACTTCTATAAAATTTTAATTTAGGGCTTGGTTAACAAGATATTCCAATAAATTCAGATGTATGATATTAATTCAAGGTGTTTTCACTACCGTCAGTTGGTGTACAAATTTTTGCTATTAATATCTACGAATGTCATAAAAACGTCTTTAGAGTGATTTCAGTTGAAGTAATTATGATTCTGTATAACGTCACATCTCTAAATTAGCACTTAAATTCAGGTTAAAAAAATATTTTAAATTTTTTGTTTTTGGAGAGTTATGAAAGATTTTGTTTATTCGGTCCCAATTTTAAATGAGAACGAGTTACAGAAAGTGCACGGCAATTTAAGCAAAAATAATTTCTTTAAATTAGTATTTTTAATTGCTTCTCTTCAGTGGCATATTTAAATCAAAATTAATTTATGCTTTCTAAGCAAAAATATGTACACCACTGATTTTTTATAGTTTTTATTTTATCGAACTTTTCTAACTATGCACAAAAAAAAGATCCCTAACATTTTTTAAATAAAAATAATCGATTTAATGAAAATCAATGATTACTACAAACGACAATAATAAAAATTATAAATTCCAAAAATAAGATATTAAAAATGAATCTGAATTTATTGGAATATCTCGATAACCAAGTCCTAAATTAAAATTTTATAAGAGTAAGAAAAGTTAGGGAAATATATTTAATCTAAAAATAAAGATAGATAAATTAAAAAATTAAAATTTCAAGTAAAAATCTTAAAAAATAACAGAATTATTAGTAATAATAAAATTTTCAAAATTTACACTTTAACACCTTGTATAAGGAAAACTAGGTGCCAAAATAAAAAATCACATCATAAAAGTCGCATTATTTTCGATCAAAGAATCTGTGATTACGGCTTGACCGATTTTTTCTTAACACCCTGTATAGACATATTCATAAACTTCATGATCCAATTGAAAAGAACAACAATTTGATAGATATAGTTGTTATAACGATACTGAAAGTTTCCATTGTATTTAAATATATGTCCAGGTTTATTATACACCGATTTTTACACGCGTTAATTAAATTAGGCGTAATCACAAGAAACAATTTTGTCCATAAGAATTTATTCTGAAATGGCTTATTTAATAGCTCTCAAAATATAAATAAATAGAAATAGTGTGTAGATTTTACGGAAAAAAGTCAGAATAAATTAATGTTTGTCCGTTAAATGTAAATAAAAATGTGCATTGTTTTATTGAAACAAACAAATTTGATTTTCAAAACTAGAAAAAGTAAGTTTGAATCAATCTGTGTACTGTAAACATAAAAGGTATTTTCTAATGTCTGCCCATAGTTCCCTTATTTGCCCCATCGTATTATTTAGGGTTTTAGGATTTGCTCTCTTTCTTACAAATTTTAAACCTCCATTTTTCTCGAAAAAATTTTTGTAAAACTCACTTGTATATCGTTTCTACAAGCAAAACTAGTAATAGAGCTGTACAATTCTCTTAGTCTCACACATGCACAATTGTGACTTTCTTATTACTTCCTCACCAAAAGTGAGGAAGGATTTTATTCGTGAAAAAATTTTTTAAAATTTTTATTGCATTTCTGGACGATTTTCGACAAATTATGACGATACACAAAATTTCAGACAAAAATTCAAATTTGGTACACATGTTCTAGAGGTTAAGGAAAAGATTGAGTTGGTTGATTGATGAGCAAAATCGGTCCACTGGAATGGGGTCTACCGGACCCCAACATTTCTATTTCTAACTTTACAAAAAAATTTATTGGTGATGAAAGATTATAAATAAAATCTGATATACAAACCCATTATAATATTGTGTCTAAATGTTGAAATAAACAAAATACGCCAAAGAAACAAAATACGTCAAAATAAACAAAATAAGTACGTAAAAAATTACTTTTATTATAAAATCCACCACACGGCGAGGAAGTTTTGATCCCATAATTGGCAGCGGTATATTTAATGGTAATAAGGCCTAAAATCTGAATTGACAACCTAAGAACAAAGACGATTAAGAACAACATCCATGATCATGACAGTGGTTTCTACGACATGCGCACAGTACAACCTTCGTATTTGTTTTCATTAGTATATTGACGATTTTCATTGTTTTCAAAGTGGTCTAATACCTTTAGACTTGTATTAGTCGAAACGAGTAGAGAGGTGATTAAATTATTCAGTACCGCTATGACATGGCGTTTACATTTAATAATAATAATAATATTTCAAAGATTCGTGTGGATGAGTTCTTGATAAAAATGCAGTTCCTAATGACTGATGAAGTCTATTATCAATAACGATGAAGAAGAAGATGATACTATATCGGATGGTGAGGACAATTTGCCATTGTCAAGTTTGCAGATGCTGGGTTGGAAGAACGGTAACTTCAACTAAGGAGCCGCTTGTAAAAACACCCAAAAAATATTTCCAAGAAGTATCGAAGAAGAAAAACAACAATTAATTTTAAATTAATCAAAATTAAAAACACAAAAGACAATGTACGAGGACAACAGATTAAAATTTAAAATAAAATTTTAATCTGTTGTCCTCGTACATTGTCTTTTGTGTTTTTAATTTTGACTAATTTAAAATTAATTAATGACATTAAATAAATTCAAGTACATGTATTTTTACATAATATTTATTAGTTTTCTTAATAATTGGACAAATTTTTACATTAATGTTAATTAATAATATTGACAAACCTTTGGTATTTATAGAAATGTAAGTATATTTTCTATTTTAACTTATTATATATTCATAATTTCATTTGTTTTTAATCTCTTTAGTATCTTTTGTTAGTAATTTCTTTTATCTTATTTACAAACATATATTTTTTATATATAAAAACAATATTTGATATTATCGTAATAGTTTTACTTGTTTAATTAAATTTAACTATTTGCATTTTATGAAATTCTTAACTTATTATATTAATGTAATATTTGGATTGTTATAGTTTTTTACATAAAACAAAATTTTCCTATTTGTAGTCTTGTGGCCTGATGATGTGATGTAATGTATTGATCACGAAACCGGTTGCAATTAAAGAATTTTGTGGGAACAAGACCTTTGTTGTTTTTCTTCTTCGATATGAACAACCCACATGGGATTAATTCTACGTTATTTCAAAAAGTGTTTGGACGAAGATTTATTTGTTGTTAGCAACTAGTCATACTACGCAATATTATTTGAAAACTAGCAGGAAACACTCGGGAGAAACTAGAAAAAAAATTTTTTGTATGCACACAGTAATGGGATGTCTACATTTTCCAAGAATACATTTTTGTACCTACTGGAATGATGAATTTAATATTCAATTAAGTATTAGAAAACGTGACCGATTCCTACTTCCTACGTACAAATTTTGAAGTGGTTGATAATCTCAGTGTTAGCAAGGAAACAAAAAGATGCAAAAATTGTGGAAAATACAGCCCTTATCTGATCGAGTCCGAAACCACTGTGTTGCAATAGAACAAAAAGAAAAGGAAGCGACTTTGAAATTTATCAGGACACTACCACCCCAATTCAAAACAGAGGTCTAGGTCCATCAGTAATTCTCCGTTTAGTTGAAACATTACCAGAAAATAGCTACCTGTACTTTGACTTTCAACAGTAGCTTTGATGAACAAGTTATTGTCATTAAATAGGAATGCCACTGCCACTATTATGGCTAACAGAGTTAAAGGTTGCCAGTTTAAGAAGGATAATGCAATGAAAAAAGGGGAATCAGAAGAAGTCGTTAGAAGTGATGGCAAACTCTGCGTTACCAAGTCGAAGGACAAAACATCCGTATTGATGTCGTCTACGACTTTTGGAAGAGAACCTGAATCTGTAGTGGAGAGATGAGACAAAGTGCACAAGGAAAGGGTAAACGTTTCATGTCCCGTAGTTGTAACATCTTACTACAAACACATGGGTGGCGTGAACCTCTGTAACTATGTAACAAATCGGGGGTATAAATTTTATAAACGAAGAAAATAGCTATTACTAATGTAAAAATTAATTTTAATTTGTGCCACGGGGCATATAAGGAGTAATTGATTGAGGTTTAGTTTATGTCTGCTGCAAAATGGAAATCATGTAGATGAATTTATCTTATCGCCGGGAGTCAAGAAATTTCGATGGGAACGGACCATGCGAGTCGATTCCCAAGAAAACTGCTGGCTACGCGAAATTGCGAATGGACTCGCCTGAAAGTATATAGGGTGAGAGAGTGCTGACTCAGTGGTTCACCAGGGGGTACTGTTGGAACCACTAAGTTCGCCTTTAGCCGCGGGAAGTGAGAGTTGGGCCTTAGCCGCGGGGAGTGACAGTTCGGCCTTAGACACAGAGAGTCCGTCGAGCGCTACCAGCGAGAAGATATAGTCCGAGCGCGGAAATTGTTCGGGTAGCGTAGCGTCGGGACGGCAATTGGCGATTTTACCTAGAGGCTAGTTTAAGCGCCGCGATTGCGTAAGTGATACAGTTAGGGCGGGCTTAAAGTGATAGAGTTCGGCGTTTAATTTCGGTGAAGGTATTTGTGAAATAGGATTATTGAATTTTAGAAGTTTTTGGGTAAGTCAGTTTGAGTTTACTAACCCCATATAAGTTTCATTTTGCGAGTGAACCTGAAATAGGGTCTCTGGTATTAGAAAATACCTAATTGGTATTGGTACTAAATGTGAAAGGGTGGCTTACGTATATTATATTTATATAGAGAGACCCAGATAGGGTATGTAATATTTTCTATTGCTAATAATTTTAGGGGTCCTAGAGCGCGTATTTTTGTAGTAATTAAATTAAGTACTGTAATTTGGTTAGTAACTTCTTGTTTGTTTTGGAAGTAAATTACTATAATTGACGGTAACGTTTTGTTTTGTTTTGCAGTAATTAAATTTCTGTAATTTTGTATGTAATAATAACTTGTTTTGCTTATTTTGGAAAATATTTACGGCAATTTTGTACGTGTGGTTAAAGTACCAATCATTCTAAAATTTTACCATTTATTTTTCTGTTTTGCCTTGTTTGATTTTATAAATTTTGAGTAATATATTCGCTTTTATTTTTCTTAATTGCTAGTATTTTATTCCACCACTATTCACCCATGCCAAAAGACCACGCATGTTAAGCCGTGACCGGATTCTAGCCTTTGAAGGGATTCTCATACCAGTGGCCAGCTGATTTTGCTTTATAGGTGTTTTCTATTGTTTCTCTGATCAGGGGGAAACTAAAATAAATCCTGATCTGGTGGTAGCAACACGCTACCTCTTTTAAGTACCGCACCCTCGATATCATAGGTATCACCAATAAGTAAGAGTAAAGTTGTAGCAGTTTTATTTTTTTTGATATACGACGGGTGTGCGTTATAACTAGATGCTCGAGTATTGCCGCTCCTTCTTCAGGACTCGGGAATGGACCGTAAAAGACATTCTTCATTTCTTCGATTTGGCAATAGTTAACAGCTGGATGAAATATCGCCGAGACTTCAAAAGTAAGAAAGTTAAGGCTAAAGATACTATGGACTATGGATCTTCTAAAATTTAGATTAAATCTTGGTGAGTTCTGCTTTCTGGGACTAAAAGGTGTACTGATGATATTGACAGCGACAAAGAAAATCATTTGAATGGAGAAGATGAAAGAAGAAAAGGAACGGTTCCAGCAATTCTACCATGCGTAGACAAACGGTTCAATACCTTGGCCGAGCAATGATGATATGAAAAACAATGTAAAGTGCAGGTTCGAAGGGTGCGACAACAGATTGAGAATCGGCTGCAAAAAATAGAATATGTTTCTGTGCTTCACTAAACATAAGAATTGTTTTCGTTCACTTCATCGCAAATAAAATATAACATTTTCAGCAATTAATTGTGTATGTATATTTTAACTAAACCACACAATTGCGATGCCAAAAAAAATTTTGTAGTCCAAAAACGTCTAAAAAATTTAGCTTTCTCTTTGAAGTTATTTTCTTGTAGGAAAATAAATATCGACTTTAAATATTAAAATTTTTACTTCAGGAGCGTATAAGGAATAAAACCTCAAAGGCTATTTAAGCATTGTGCATTGGAAATCATCCTATTTCGACTCGACTTCTATCAACAAACAAAGTCAACTGGACCAGTATTGCTGTTCCTATTTAGGCAGATCGATCTAGTAGATGTTTGCTAACAAATACTAGGAAACTAATAATTATACCTATTAGTAGCGACTATAACTATTATTATTTCGCATAATATCTGTTTATAGAAAAGCAGTCATACACCACTGAAAAAGTATAGTTGATACATGCCCGGAAAGGTATTGTAGCCTTTGAAGTGGTACTGACTACAAAGAAGTTTCAATTAAACAAAAATGAAAACGCTAATATAACCAATACTCAACGCACGGTAACCAAATTGGCATCAAACTAAAATTTATTAATGCAGCCTATTTATATTCAAACTATTGCCGATTAACTCGTTATCCACGACTCCATCGTTTCTCAACCTTTTTAGTGTCAGGACCCCCAGAGAAGCCCAAAAATAAAGTGAATTATCTCACGACCTCCTTACTAAACAACGTTTGGTTAAAATTTATTAATTAATCAATAAAATTTAAATTTATATTGTGTTCAAGTGTTTAAGTGTGTAAGTTCGATATTATTTGTAATATTTTAAATGCTAGGAAACATTCGACTCATATAAGTTCTTTTATATCTATAATAGGCTATATTATACTCCTTATAAAACTAATCAATCTCGTTTGTCCAATATATTTTAATTCACAATAATTATTTATGATTGACCTGGTAATTCTCCTCCCCTTCCCCGATCAATTAGTTACTCTACTTTATACTTTTAGTTGCCTAAAAGTTGTAATATACATATATTTCCTGAAAAGGGAGTAATTATTGTAGTATTGATATCTTTAAAATTCTACTAATACCCTCGTAAGTATATCGAAGTTCTTACGAAATTGATTTTAAAACTTCTCTTCTAGTCGATGAATTTAGAAATTTCGCCGACATAACAGCAATCAGTCATCAGGAATAAAACAACCACTTTTACGACCCCCCAAACGATACAATTGGAATAGCTAAAAATGAGTAGACGAGTTTTCAAAAATTAGTTATAAATATTATTATTAAAAATATATTGGACAAGCGAGACAGTCAATTCTAAGGGTTTTAGGAGCAGAATGTGGCTCATCTCAGATAGGTATAGAAAAACTGATGTCTAGTATATTTAGAAATTTATTGAAAATTTAAAATTAATTAACACTATTAATAAATAGTGTTATTTCCTTACATTTTATTACGTAAAAAAATTTTAGTAGTGAATTAATAATCCAGCCCCTGGGGATCAAACCCCGTGACAATTATGCATAATTTTACATCTATATCAATAATAGTTTAAATTAATTTTACAGACATGATATCCATTTTATTTTCGAGTTAGAAGTTTGTATACAAAACAAATACAAAATGCTTTATTAAGTGAAATGTAATTTGTGAAGATATTATCCCCTGTATCCTATAAATTTTTTTGCGAAAACGACGTAATAATAATAAATAATTTTATTTGTCTTAATACATTATTATTAAGTTCATAAAGCTTTTACGAGGTTATCGTTTTATACTGACATAAAATATGATATATTACTGGACGGCAGCAGCGTGTACAAATTTATTAAAATTAAGGCGAATGCGCTGGTCACAAAAGTAAGTGTTATTACTTTCAGTAATTTGCGCTGTTTAAACACGTTTAATTAAATATGCACATCGGTTTAGGATATTTATTATAGCGGCTTATCGTACCCCAGTTTCTCATAATTTTTTTAAAATTAAAATATGTGAAAAATTTATAGCTGGTTTTTTCTACAATGTTTTTTTATAGAATGATTCAGTAAATACCATTAGTTGCGATTGGATATTATCATTCTGTTGTCGATTGTCATGCAGAGAAAGCATTCATACTGACATAAAATATGACATATTACTGGACGACAGCAGCGTGTACAAATTTATTAAAATTAAGGCGAATGCGCTGGTCACAAAAGTAAGTGTTATTACTTTCAGTAATTTGCGCTGTTTAAACACGTTTAATTAAATATGCACATCGGTTTAGGATATTTATTATAGCGGCTTATCGTACCCCAGTTTCTCATAAATTTTTTAAAATTAAAATATGTGAAAAATTTATAGCTGGTTTTTTCTACAATGTTTTTTTATAGAATGATTCAGTAAATACCATTAGTTGCGATTGGATATTATCATTCTGTTGTCGATTGTCATGCAGAGAAAGCATTCATACTGACATAAAATATGATATATTACTGGACGACAGCAGCGTGTACAAATTTATTAAAATTAAGGCGAATGCGCTGGTCACAAAAGTAAGTGTTATTACTTTTAGTAATTTGCGCTGTTTAAACTCGTTTAATAAAACATGCACGTCGGTTTAGGATATTTATTATAGTGGCTTACCGTACCACAGTTTCTCATAAATTTAAAAAAATTAAAATATGTATGTGAAAAATTTAGTTGTTTTTTTTCCACAGTATTTTTTTTTAGAATTATTCAGAAAATACCATTAGTTTTGAGTAGATATTATCATTCTGTTTTCGATTTTAACTATATGCAATCATTTAGATGGGGATGAAATATTAAGGGCTGTGGGCATACTAGAGATTGGCGGACGACAGGTTGAGGTAGCGTAAGTGGTACCTTTTAGAATGTAACTTCGAGTTAATGGAAACGATATCGTAAACATCGAGATCTGAATGAACAACATTTAGGCGCATGGAAATCGGTAAAAGCTTATGCCGCGAAACCAACACTATAAGAAACAAGCTACATAAATCTGGTTTAGCAAATAGACGCCTCCTGATATGACACAGTCGCGGAGAACGTTTGCGTTGGGGACGAGAACACTAAAGTCAGAACTCTTGACTCGAGGAACGTAAGAGAGTGAAGACGACTAGGGTTGCAAAGGGTCTTGGAGAATATGCAGGAAGTGCATAGTAACAGCGGCGTGACTATAAATGTAGACTAGAATTTCATTTGGTGCAAAAAACTGATCTAATTTTAATGAAAACATTATGTTGATGAGAATCGACAATTGGTACTTTGTTGAAGGAAAAATTAATCTTATGTACAATGCTATCAGGGTTAAAGAGTATATTAAATTTTACCATGGCACACATGGACATACTTCACGAAAGAGTTTCCATAACGATTCTTATTTTGAAAGCAATCAACTTTTTGAAGCTTTAATTGGATTGGCGTTACACAAAGAGTTGGGGCATTTAGTCTTAAGTATGGGTTGGGAGATCTGTGCAATATAAAATTTAAAATTAAAAGATAGAGAAACTAATATCTATTATTAAAAAATATATGCTCTTAATATTTAAAGGTTACAGACAATCCCAGTTTAAAACCTTTATTTGAAACGAACGTAGAATAAAATTTGAAAATCCTAATTTCTCCGTTTTCTATTTAATCATATTTTTACTTTTTTAGAGACATATAAATAATATAGGTACCTAGACCAACACGGTGTATGTATTTTACGTTATTATTGTTTACTTCGCGCGAGTCTTACTATATTTATCTTGAGAACGTTTAAATTACGAAACAAAGAAAATGTTTCGACGAAAAATTCTTTCTCGTAAAAAAAATTCTGAATCTTGGATAACAATAACAGGTGGATAACTAGTAAAAGCTGTCCTAGAGCAGCAACCTATATCCTACTTTAAACATAGATTCTAAATAAACTACACAAACAAAGCAATAGTAATAAATAGAGGGGCAGTTACCTGATAATCTAAGTAATTCCCGTAGCCCATATGGTTGCAAGGACATGGGCAATTCTGGATATGATGCCGCAGTTCCGGATCCAGCACCCACGGGTCCGGTTCGGTCCCGTGGTCCCTGTTGACCATCGGGCCCTTGCATCACGGCTGCATTGATCACCTCGTGCTACCTGCACTGACTGTCGAGTGCCTGGAGATGCTGTCCTCCGTTACCATGACAGCAGCGCGCGCTGCGCCGCACGTGATCTGCCAAAACGGCCTCACTCACGCGTACGTATTGTGGTCAGGTGTTAAAGCTTCCAATACCGCCGACTTTTCAATTACCATTCAGGCGGACAATTAATTCCATGATCAGTTAAAAAGCTTCAAACGACTCGGTTTAGTGATGTAATCGAGCGTTGTAAAAGTACCTGACCGCGCTGTTTGTACCTTCATTCGAGTGGAGAAGCATACAAGTCGAATTTACATAAAAAAGGGTTTATTGTGCACGTTATAAATAGACTGGGATATGAAACGATGTTCATAAATACTTTATGGCTGTCGATTGTGATGGGAAATTGCTTTTGCTAGTGAATAGCATCTTTTCGCAACATCTTTCAAGGCAGAGTCGGTGTGCCCGCGAGCGTCGGTCGATATAGTTGCATTGATCTAAGGCGCATGATTGTACCTGTTGCCGGTGGTCCATAGGGATGTTGGATGAATGCTGTTATCATTATTACATTTATTTACAGCATCATGGTAATTAGGAACTACTTAGTGTTAACTGTGATGTGGCAAGAGATGAATAAGGAATATCAGCCCTTCCTTCTATAGGCGATTGAGGCTTGGAGACTTCCAGGTAATTGGCCTCTTTAAGTGAATCTTTTTGTAATTTATTGTATAAGAATTTTAATAACCTATTGTAAGTCTATTGCGAAGTACTATGGGACATTTACAGTATATATCGCGATAAGAAATTAATATCATGTTCCTATACATGGCTAATATCAGTATTAACGTTAACCTTTGGTATTGCAATTAAGGCCCTAAAAGTTCTGTGTCTCTCTTTGGTTTGGAAATTTATTATAATTTTAAAACGCATTTAATAGAGGTTACACGTAAACGTGGACTTTTGAATGATTTCTTTTACTAAAATGTGTTTTAAATAATGAATCAGTCGAATAAAGTAAATGCATCAGGATTGGCATGCTAAAAACAAAATGTTTTGTATGTATTTCAAACATAGCGACCAGTTTTAAACACATTTGTTTAAAACATGTCTTTTGCATTTATTCATTTTACTCCTAAATAATAAAGCAAGAATCAAAATATGAATAGGTATAAATAATTGCTATACATAAATAATTATAGACGATTTGTTTTGAAGCCCTGATCTCAGGAGTTTGCATTTTGTTAGCAACTATTTGAGAATTTTTCTTTCTATCTGAATAGAGTCGGTCACGATAAAGGAATTATTTTGTGAGCAATGGATGACATGTAGGTATGTTCTGACAAATTGTCAAGTAAGTCCCTATATCGGTAAATATATCGATGAAAGTGATTATGAATATTATCTAGAATTGAGCATGCTTTCATTTCGATGTACCATTATTATGGTATTTCAATAGAATTTTTCCAGAGATTCAGTGAAAAATTAAGTTTTTTGCGTTTCGTTAATTTATGTTACCTCTTATAAAATCAAAAACATTTTCCTAATAGATATTTTCAAGCCCTATTAAGGTTGCGATTTACTCCTCTGATGTTAACCGCTATTTCTTTAGGAGTAAATTTTGCAGAAACTAATACACGGATTTTGAAAATTAATGTATCTAATTTTGCAGAAAAAAGTGTAAATGGCCGTGAGGTATTGAAATTACCATTCTTATCTATAATTGAGAAGGAAAAATAAGACTGTACATATTGGCAATACGTAGGCAACTCATTCAATCGCTTGTATTTACAATTTTGTATTTTTTTTGTAAAAATAAATTATCTTACGGCCGAGTACAAAGTGTTACTTAAAACCTCACCAAATATTGCCGCTCAAATTAACGTATCTTTCGTGAAATTGACCCTCAAAGGAGAATTTTCACATTTTTAGGTCAAGTAGTCATTTGCATTGCTGAAATAGCGCCCGAAACTAGGCAAATTACAGAACAATATTGCATTACAACTTGGTCTATCACTCTGGAGATGTCAGCATGTAGTAGTAGTAGCACTAGTAGTACTTTATTAGTCCAAAAGAGCACAAATACAGGCTATAAGCATTGAATATAATAATAATAATAATAAATACACCACATATAATTACGACCCCCTTTATCCCAGAAGGCTGAGCCTTGTGCGGGAGGAGGCTACACATTTAAAGACAAGGGACACACATCCAATATCCGTGTATAATGGAAAAATCCCTCTCACAGTATTTTCCATTGCCACGACCGGGATTCGAACCCGGGACTTTTGGGTGAGAGGCAGGTACTCTACCATCTCGACCATCAGTCATATTTTGAATATGTTCCTTTATTCAATGCTATAAGACAAGTCATACAACAAACATAGTGGTACACAATATTATAAACACGTTACGTGCCGGCATCTGACGGCGAGTAGCGTGAACCCTCAAAACAAAACAAAAATTTGTTATCTGCATTGTCTTCCAGGCCGGACCAGCCAGTGATCGTCTACCCGCGTTAGGCAATCATACAAAGCATATTAGACTATTAAATCCTAGCCTTAAGCAAACTTTTCCTATATGAAATCGGACATGCCATTCGTGAATTATTCAACTTTCTTGAAAGTCAAATGTGATCATGAAAAGGTCATTTCCGATCGTTCCAACGAAAAAAAAAATCACTATCTGTAGCTTATGACCTTCCCTTTTTAAGTTTCATCTAAATGTTTTCAAAAAGCGTAGAGGTTATTTCCCAGTTTTTGAATATTTTTTAGATTAATCAACTTTTTTTGGATAGGAATCTCAAGAAATGTGGTAATAAATCCCAAAAAAAGAAAAGGAAGAGAAATTATCTTGTTTATTTGTACAATTTTCCAAAAACGCTGATCTCGAAAATATCCAATTTTCTTTGACATTTTCGGAATAGAATTCATTATTTTTTTATACAGTAAGCCATGAAATATCTTTCGGTCTTCATCACGTCTTGGTCGGTAAAGTCGTATTTAAGTTACAACGGTTTTTACGAAAATTTCAAACGCTATAGTATCTCCACTTCTAGTTGATCGACTATTTACCGTCTCCGGAGAAAGTTTTTTGTGAGTTTCTTTCATTAGTGGGAACTTGATAAACATCGGACAATGAATTCGGATACTTTTTTGACAAGTGGACAGTCAGACTGACAGACAGAATTTCCTACAAACAATTAGAAGTCGATGTATCCAAGTTTTATCGAGTTACATTGAATATTTTGATATTTAACATTTTATGAAAATCTTAAACATTTGTGTCGTTCCTTCCCTTCGCCTCATGACACCACTGAAATAAAAAAAAGTATGGTCGTTTGTTCAAAATAAAAAAAAAAGACTATACATGTTTACCTATTCTGAAATGAATATTTTCGGATTGCAATAAAATTAGTACACCACGAACGCACACTTCAATTTAAACTCAGGTAAATGAGTTCTCAGGATAATGATTGGACTTGGTTGGCGAAACGTGCGTCGAGTGCAGTGTTAGTGTTTGGGTGTTTGTAGAAACTACGTCAGTGCTACCATCATATAAAGACAATCCCAAATGTTCGCCATTTAATAATGGGCCCAAAATTGTAGTGTCAACAATTCCTGCACATACGTTGATTATTAGTGGAAACTCTACACAATTCCATCATCCAAAAGCCCAGTATTGACAATTCTGTCTATTCATATATCCATTTAAACAAAACTCTGCAATCAAAATCATATTAATTCAACTCCTAAAAATAGTGTGCCTTGTGTAGATTTCATTTATTTAAATATTTAAAAGAGCAGACAACTGAATAACTGTCATTGTCACCAAAATTTTGATTTCTTGTCTCACTTAAACGTGCCATTATTTAGTTAATTTAGTACAATTTGATAGTTATAAGTATACCGTTTTGCAGTCTGTTGAATGCACATATCTAAGGAAATTAAATAGGAGGCAAAAAATTATAAGCAACAAAAAGTTAAATTCTTAAAAAAAGGGAGCCTCAACCAGAGTCGGATTTTATGTAAACCATAGAAATAAATGTTATATAATATGCCAGAAATTGTTATGCTCTGCATAAAAAAGTTTGCTCTTTCAAATGGCAGTATCAAAAATAATGATGTTACAGAAAAAAATTAAATTGAAGATTTTATGTCTATTTTTAATGTGTAAATATAGTGTGAATAGTGACAAGAAACCTATCTTAAATATCCGCTCTTTTGGATAGCAGTTTAGGTATAACTAGGCTGGATTATCAAAGTAAAAATTTTAATTATCTCCCGACGACATACCTCTTGGTTGACGAAACATGTGTCGAATGATAATTATTCAAGATCTTGGTGGCCAATAGAAAATACCTCAGTGGGGCTATTTAGATAGAAATGAAAAATAGCTATTTGTGCCTTTAAATGATATATTTTCTACTAGTTTAGAGCCCAAAATAGGGGAAGAAAATACCAAGTGTAAAATTAGAAAATAATGTTAGTAATAACGGAGAAAAATACCATTTCTGCCTAAAAAGAACGAACACACGACGCACGGCAGAAAATACACCGCACGTGGGAATTGGTGTTCGATCAAATTTGATGAATTTGTGGTATGTTCTATGTCTACGACCATTTACATCGATGCGTATTATAATACGCATCGTATAAAAATATACATTTGACAAACGATTTTATAAACATCAATTAAGATACCATAATAAAAAATTTTAAAACATTAATGCCGTTGTCAAGCGCAGCTGTGCAGATTGTAGAAAGAAGATATAATATTCCTGCTCTTGTTGCTCTTCGGGCAGTAAATTTCGCCCTCGCCCACTGCAGAAAATCATACACCTCCCTTCCTAGTTAAACAAATAGCTACTTGGTCCCACAATGAAATAGCTGACTTTTCACCCTTACATACTAAACGAAATACTTCACGGGCACAGAAAGAAATTATATTTCATTTCTTACGTGCTGAAATGTTATTTGTGTATTTTTGTGTCATTTTGGCCAAGTGACTAATATATGTATTTTCTAAGAGGGAATGTAACAAATCGAATAAGCGAAAGAGGAGAGAGAGAAAACAAGTTCAATACATTTCTGCGTACTATAATGCAAACTTGAATTTGTATATAGTCTAGGGGGCTCGAAAGCAAGCAGAGTTTTTTGTAACGTACGACTTTATTCCATAAAACTGCAAACAAAAAAGTTCCTCCGTTTTGAGGCTCCATCCGTGGACACATACTGTATATTTAAAGTATTTATGCTACAGCACAAACCAACCTTGAACTCTGATGTCAAATAATAATTGCAATCCTTTAAAAAGTGTCTTTGAACTCTTCTGTTCTCATCAAGAGGACGTTAACAATACTAGACATTACGGCGGTTTGAACTTAACAAACAATGCACTCCCGAGGAAATCACGCGTACGTTTTTTAATTTTTATCTTGTATATGTAGTAAGAATAAAAGTTGAAAATTGTGGTACCTATGCCATTAGAATTGATTCAATAAAAAAATGTTACTACATATTTGTAACATTTCATATCACGAAATTAATAAACTTATGATATTATTATGATTATAGCTGAAGTAGTTTTTTTTACTAAAGTGACTTAGGTATTTTTAATAATGCGTATATTACAATATTTTCTCCTTCATTGAAAAATATAATAGTTGCAAGCAATTTGTTTGCACTCACGTATTTCTAGTACGTACTTACAATGGATCAACATTCAAATTTAAATCTCTTGCTCCCTACAAAAGAGCCAAATGTATATTACTGGTTATACAACATTGCGAAGCTCCGCCTCACTTTGGCCGGATTGTGCGTAATTTTTTAAATGAAGGTACTCTGAAGATTGGATCGGGCGACCTTGTCCATCAGATTTCAACTCATTGATTTTTACGTGGGCCATTTAAAGCGAATAGTTTAGTTAGCGCCCTTAATAGAAAAAGGAATTATAGCAATGCTCATATATATAACTAAAAGGAATTATAGCAATGCACATATTTAATAATATCTATCTTTTTATATTGAAATATTTAATTTAATGTAATTTTATTACTTACTCCATTGAAGTACATTTATTTGCCCGTAATATTGAGCGATCTAAAATTGAATAGACTGCCAACGTTGATTGACAGATTTGTCTTTTTAAATTAAATTATAATTTAGAATCGTCTCCAATTAGTTTTGAAAGAATACAGCCGGAGATATATATGGGGGTTTTCTAAATGCATGGCACAACATGTATCATAATAAGAAAAGTTTCTATGAATCTGATAATGGGCTCTTCCTCGAAATTTTGCAAATAATATCAGACTATAGTGTTTTTTAAAATAGCTTTGACGTATTTTTTCTTTTTGCTATTATTTTTCATTTAAGGCCAAAAAAAATTAATCAATTAAATTTTTGTGACGTCAAAAACTGATAGTCATTGGTATAGGTCGTGTATATCATATGACTCACATAACGTTAAATGTTCTGTTTTTGTAAATTTATTTTCAATTTTAATTTCAATTTTTGTAGTTTTTACATGGATCCATTACAAGATTTAGAAACTCGCAGACAGAAGATATATAAAGTTTTAATATTGTAAATTATTAAAAATAGGCGGCTAATTATAGGTTGGACAAAAATAATCTTATTTTATTAGATCAAGGCAATTAAAACTTCATTAATAATGCGCTGAAAAAGGTTTTAGTAAAGTTGATAGTACAGGAACTAAGCAGAAATTTCGACAAAAGGACATAATATTCGAAAATCGTAAAAGATGCATATTTTTGAGGTTAGTATTGTGACATCACGTGCATAAACGAATTTGTTTGGAGTTTAACCAATAGCAAGACCGTCCGCTTTTGACGTCATTAACGGAAAACTGGCGGGACTTTTGAAATTGATACAACTTATTAATATTTAAAGCAACTGTAATTTATTACATTATTATATTTAATATGTATTCAACTTTGACATAGATCTATTAAAAACCTTTAATTCAATTGAGGTGTAAGAGCCCATTGGTCTCATTTCTAATATACAGGGCAATGAAGGGTTGTCAGAAAATAATTTTTTTCTGCAAATGTTTCGAAATGGGAGGCACCCATTTTGCACAGTTTCTATAACATCGACTTATGTAACAAGTACAAAATATTGATGTTATTGAACGAGTTTTTCATTCATAACCGAACGCTTGCTGCCAGTGTGAGTGTCAACGCTAATGAGGCGAGTTTATTAGATCCGATTATGTACTAGTTACGTACAAAGCTTTATATTGGATTGATAAAGTATTTTTATATTGTGCGTATATGCTTTTGCTCCTGAGCCTTTAGTTAAGTTTATTGATAGGCAGAAGAAAACCGCATCTTGAATCCTATTATTCAACTATTTTTAAATTGATAATGTTGAGACTGGGATAACAATATACGCAAATATTTTTATACAAGAGAACTGCTTGTAGAAAATTATTTCTTTTGATCCGTTTGGCATTAAAGATTTACTTGGGTGTTATAATTGTTCATTGAGTGCAACGGAAACTGCGTCTTCTACTACAGTTACATCTTCAGCCCCTATTTTAATAAGTGGTGCTGTATCTGTATTATTGGGTACATCCAATATAACAACTAGAAATTTGCAATGATCCAATTAAAGATCAAATGGTCCTGCGTCGTACTAAACAAGACTTCAATTAAATGGAACAGTAAGTTGTGGTGTAATTTTTCTTGTACAATTATTGGCACTAATCAAATTGTAGATGAAGAAAAAGTTACCATGTTACTTTTAGGTGAAGAATATGATTCGTTAATCATGGCAATTGAAGCCACTCATACTACAATATCAAGTGAGATGATCAAGACCAAGCTCCTACAAGAAGAGCATAAACCAACAGAGGAGGAAAGTGGTTAAAATGAAACAACTCTAGCTGCAAAATATACTAATAGCAAAAAATTTAATTTAAGAAAGATTATTATTTGTCATAACTGTCGAAAACCAGGTCAGATCAAACCTAAACGCCTCAAATTGAACAAAAAAAGCCAGAACACAAAACTGAGAGTAAGCAAGATCAAAGATATGTCAAAAAAGAAACCCAACGAGTTTTTGTTGTTGACTACAACTTTAGCTACTACAGTTTTTAGTGACAGTGATAGGTCCTATAGACTGAGGTTGAAAATAGTAATTTTCGTTTTAAGTCCGCTAGGTGAATTGTTACAGTCGAGTAGATATTATGGACAAGGCAACGAAGGAGCCGAGTCCAGAATATCTAAACAAGACTGGAACAACACCTAACGGACGTGTATCGAATAATGTTTTATTTCATCCCGTCATTCATTGTTTATTCGTATAATTTGACTTGTTTATTTTCTTAGATCATTTGACATTTGACAGTTTTGATACTATTTTTTAATTTAAGGTTAAATCTTATTTGTCAAATAACTGTCAAAAGATATAATAACAGTTTGTGATTGGTTCGTAATGAATTTTCGGTGGCTTCCGGTACATTACAGTCTCTAGTACCGTAATACCTCACTTCCCGGCCGCATATGAGTACTGTAATGTTGTACTTTCCGGACGGGTTGAAATAAACTCATATAAGTAATCACAAAGATTGGTTTGATAATTTTTTCAATGATGAATCCAGAGAAATTAATGTGGCTAATAATGAGAAGCTGCTTAGCAATGGTACTGGCAATATTAAGGTTAAACTAAGGAACATAATGTAGAGAAAACAATCTCAAATGTTTTGTATGTATTCAACGTTGCAGCAAATTTGTTATCAATTAACAGAATCACTGGAAAAGGATTAGTTGTAGCGTTTAATAATGAAAAATGCATACATGATAATAATTACTGTGAAATTGAAGGTCAATATAAAGTTTCAGCCTCCAAGTGTGTAGACTAAATCAAGCTATAGAGGATAAACTTCAAAAAGAATTTACTATTGCGATGGCGCGGCACCCTGTTTCACAAAGAGATCAGGGCAGCTAAGTCTGAGGAGTATGAATCTATTAAGAAATTGTGTATTTTGTTCAAGAAGAAAAAAAGCAAGGGAAAGCAAGAAGAACAAAGGAAAAGCTATAATTTTTCCACTCATACTTCTGTGACCCCATGTGTACGTCATCTTGAGTTGGCGTTTGCTACTTGTTGACATTTAAGACATGATTTATGAAGAAAAAGTTTTGGATATTTGTTTAAATCCAAAGTTTTGGATTCTTTTACATATTTCAAAAATCTCGTTGACAACCAACTTGAATTAAAAATTAAGAAAATAAGAACCGATAACGGGAAAGAATTCTGCAATAAAATGTTCGAGGGATTTCTTAGAAAATATGGTATAGTTCATGAAACTACCATTCAATATACTTAGTGGAAAAGACCAGATTTATGTTGCAAGACTCTGAGTTAGATTTACGTTATTGGGATGAGATGAGATGATAATGACTTCAATTTATTTGAAAAATCACAGTCCTACTGTTACCTTTGATAATGCGACACCAGAAGAAGTTTGGTCTAGCCGTAAAGTAGATATAAGCAACTTAAGAGTTTATGGTTGCAAAGCTTATGCTCATATTCCTTAGAAACTTAGATCTGAAATAAAAAATGTAATTACATGTAATTACGTAATTACGACCCCCTTTTTCCCATATAATAATATTCTAATATGAACAAACGAAGGGCTATAGACTAACTGATCCAGAACAACCTGGTAAAGTAATAAAAAGTAGAGATGTGATTTTTATTGAATCCATACCAAATGATGTACAGTCGCGATCATATTGTCATTAGCAATTTTCAAACAAAATCGCATGCGGTGGACTCGCAGACTGGCAAGTCCCCGCCCACTGGCGGGGATGAATAACGGTCAGAGGCCCATACGTGGTCCGCTAGCTGCTTAATGTGTAATTTTTTATATTATAGAACAAGGAGCAATTACTCGCAAACAAATCTAAAATGTGTTTAAACTTGCCTAAATAATAAAAAACTCTGGTCACGTTTAAGTTCATTTTAGAATAGGTAAATATTCTTCACTGCGTGTGAATGATTGTTGATTTAACTTTTTTGTTAAGATCTTATTCATTTGTTACTTTTATTGTTAAGTAATAAACAAATCTAATTTGCTGACTATTTGTCTTTTTTTTTGATAATTTTGAAGTAACTTAACCGAATTTAATTTCCTTCGTTTGATTTATGTCCATTTTAATAATTTTAATTTAATTATTTCGGTCAATTTCACACATTTACCTACGTAGTTCATGGAGAGGACGTGACGTGGACTTGATTTCAAAACACCTCCATCATATTTTAGCAGAGACAATACTTTCAAATTTCAAATGCAGTCTGTACCAAAATAAAACATTTAGGATATCTCACGAGTTTGCAATTTGTAGCGGAAATCGGCACGCTTTCGGCTGTGGTCGGAACATAGCCATCCTAATTGGTTGGTACGCGTTAAAGAAAATTGAACTTTAAGGTGCTAATGACAATATGATCGCGACTGTACCTCCTTCAGTAATTGATGATGATTCATCAGAAGAACCTGTTACATACATATTGCAGTTCAATCGATGTAATTGAGGTTCATCCTGAACAAAATTTTAATAACGATGCTGAACAAGAAATCCAACATTCAGGAGAAGAACAGGGTCAGATGAGCTTATATCCGATTGTGATGGCTCTTCAGATGAAGATTATGTAGCAATATTGGAGGACAATGAGGATGGTGCTGACAGGCTAATGCGAGATCATAAAAAGTCAACCTGGATGGACGATTATGATAATATATCCTATCAAGTATTTGTTGAATCAACTGAAGCACCACAGACAATTATTCGAGAAGCACTTTCGGACTAGAATGATGACTTTGAAGTACAATTCAATGCTTTAAAATCAACTATGGGAGTTAGTTGATCGTCCTAAAATTGACAATGTGATAAAATGTAAATTGGTGTTCAAGACTAAAAAGAATGTTGAAGGTTATTTTGAAAAATATAAAGCACGTCTACTCGGATTGGTATCTGATTTATCCACTAATTGTTTTCTTGCTACACTTCGTCGGTTTCTTGCAAGTCGTGGACGATGCAACCACATCTACAGCGATTGTGGCGCCAATTAGTGGATTGTATACAAGTATGTGTTTCCTATACTAAGACCAAAGTTCCTCGCAATGTTACAGTAACTGGCAGTCTTTGCAATTTTGTTTAAAAATATGGAAACTTCTAAGGTAAATATACAATATTGATAACCCCGTACAAAATGGTAGGATTTTGGACCTCACTGAAAATGTCTGAAGTTTTTACTTGTCATTTTATGATCTCTTGATCAAAGGTCCTCTGGTGCAAGATCGAAAAATGGACAGTTTTTGCAATACACAATACATTTTGGCAGCAAAAAAAGAAATAGAGTCGTTAGGCATTTTCAATATATCTTTATTTGCACAAAATCATTGTAATTTTTGAGAACATTCTATTCCACCAATAATAATCAATATATCCTTTTCCTTACATTTATTGTAAGAAAACAGTTGCCTGCAATGGCTTTTAGAAACAGATTACCTTGTTTTATATTATGCAATAGGATATTTCTGCCGGTACACACGCATAGACAAAAACAAACACACAGACGTCTATTTTTCATGCACGCCTAGTTGCCTCAGAAAATGCAATTGGTGACCTTCCATCCCGCATTTTGCAAAAACTGTAAATTTTTCAATCTTCCACTCATGAGGACTGATTAGGAGATAATAAACTGGCACATAAAAAATCAAACATTTTCAGTATGAGGTCCAAAATCCTATCATTTTGTGTGAGGTCTTTTAAAATATAGTTAATTAAATATATTTAACAAAAACAGTAACATCATCTTTATCAAAAACTCTTTTCCCATCTCAAAATAATAATAATTTTTTTGGGCTCAGGTCAAGTAAAAAAATGATGTAGGTGTAGAGGTATAGTTTTTTTTATTTGGATAAGCAAACACAATAATTCAGTTTCTAAGCCAATTTCATCTTCTGGGATGAGTAGAGTAGTAATGGCGGAGCTGGGTCTCCCCCCACCCTTTTTTTTTTGTGGTGGGGGGTAACTAGGGTAATTCGAGTAATGTAGGTAATTAGACTGATGTAATTGCAATAGAGGTAATTAGAGTATTGCAGGTAATTAGCCTGATGTAGTTGCAATAGAGGTAAGTAGAGTAATGTGCAGTAATTAGACTGATGTAATTGCAATAGAGGTAATTGGAGTGGTGCAATGCAATTGTAGTTGTAATTAGTGTATGTACTGATATGTGTATGAGTATTTCAAGTAGAGGTGGTGGGGCAGCTTCACTCCGTGTATATAAATGAGGATGAGGAGCACACAGCCATTTGTGGTGCTAGTCTCCCAGAGTAAAGACATAAAATGTATATTTGTACTTCTTGTGGTGTAAGTTTTACACGTGGTGACAATTTGCGAAGACATCAGAGGCAATCTTGTAAGAAGATACATGATAGTGGTCCGCAAGCAAAATATCCTAAACTGGAATGTAATCCTTCAACATCTACAAATATGGAAACTTGTAATTGCTGTAATGTGACTCTAAGCACAACCCAAATGAATTCCCATAGAAGGACATTGCAGCATAGGACAAATTCATGTGTTCCGTTTATAGAAGGTGTAGAAATTGTGCAGAGCGCTTTCAAATACAGGATTGTAACCTATCGAGTATATAGCGAAAATAATCACCAAGACTATGTAATGTTCTTCAATGAAATTAGATCAAAAATATTAAATCTCTTCGAGGAAGTGTTACGTATTCATAATACAGTAAAAGTAAATATGGAAACGTTTGCTACGTACGTATTACAGACACAGGAACTATCTGAAATGAAATCATTTAACACTTCCAACAAAATCTTGGATCAAGCTATGGATTTGAACAATACTTTGGACACCTTTGTGGATGCTATGATTACACAAACTACGGAGTTCCTGGAACGTGATTCAGGTATTTAAACATACATTAAGGTGGAAAGAAAATGACTAATTATAATTTAATTTTAGGATGGGCCCTCGAACGAATTGCTTTTGTTGAAATCAATGTGAATAAATATAGTCCTCTGGGTGGTTCATCATATGTCAAGTTGCCAAAATCCATAGAAAACAAGAAGGCAGTGGTAAATGTAAAAAACCAGGATCAGTATTGTTTTGCTTGGGCTGTAACTTCAGCGTTGTATCCTGCAAATGGCTGCACATCTGAGACCTCATCATATCCACATTTTTCAAGAGTTTTAAATTTATCAGGTATGAATTTTCCAGTAAAATTGCGGGATATTTCAAAATTTGAGGAGATGAATAATATTTCAATTAACGTGTACGGGTTAGAAGAAAAATTTGAGAATAATAGAATAAAGTATGAAGTTGTTGGGCCTTTACGTTATTCTGAAAAAAAACTATTTATGCATGTAAATTTGTTACTACTTTCCGGTGAATGTGGTGTAAATCATCACTGTAAGAAAGATTGCGCTAATAATCACTATTGTTGGATAAAAAACTTGTCTAAGCTAGTTTCCGCTCAAATTTCAGCTCATGATCATAAAAAGTACTTTTGTGATGGTTGCTTACTATATTTTAATAATGAGCGTCAGTTATTCCAGCATCAGAGAAATGACTGTAATCATGTTTATACAACAACACCATCGACACAATTTCGGATTGATAAATATGGTAAACAAGTACCTGAAAATATATTAAAATTTGAAAACTTTGAAAGACAAATGCAAGTACCATTTGTAGTGTATGCAGACTTTGAATCAATTCTGAAACCTATTCATACTTGTGAACCGAACCCCGAACGTTCTTATACAAATAAAACTTTTATACACGAACCTTACTCCTTCGCATATTTCATAAAATGTTCTTTTGACAATTCTTTATCAAAATTTGAACTCTATCGAGGATCTGATGTAGCCAAAGTTTTTGTATCGCGTATTGAAGCCGATGTAAGGGAAATCTATAACAGATATATGAAAGATATAGTCCCAATGGCTAAACTCACAGCACAAGAAAGACAAGACTTCCTGAATGCGACCGTATGCGGTATATGTGAGAAACCATTTAAAGTAGAGGATGTAAAAGTTAGAGATCATTGTCATATAACTGGTAAAGTAAGATTTGGTGCCGCACACTCTGTATGTAACTTAAATTACAAATTACCAAATTTTGTACCTATCATATTTCACAATATGAGTGGCTACGACAGTCACCTATTTATAAAACAGCTCTGTGCACATAAGGACAGAGTTGATGTTATAGCACAAAATAAAGAAAAATATATATCTTTCACGAAACACCTTTATATGCATGATTACGTCAATAAGAAAGGGGAGAAAAAACGGAAATTTATACAACTACGATTCATCGATAGTTTTAAGTTCTTATCAACATCGTTGCAAAATTTAGGGGGCAACTTAACTGATAACCAATTGTTTGTTACGGGAAGTTTCTATACAGATAAGGAAAAATTTAATTTAATGAGGCAAAAGGGTGTATTTCCATATAGTTTTATGGATAGTTTAGAGAAACTAAATAATGTAGAGTTACCCTCGAAAGATGAATTTTACGATAACCTAAATGAAGAACATATAACAGATAAAGATTATCAGAGGGCTAACGATGTGTGGAACTTGTTTGATTGTCAGAATTTGGGCGATTACTCAGATCTTTATTTAAAATCAGACGTACTCCTTTTGTGTGACGTATTTGAAAATTTTCGTAAAATTTGTTTGGAAAAATATAAACTTGATCCTGCTCAGTATTACACTTGTCCGGGTCTCTCGTGGGACGCTATGTTAAAACTAACCAAAGTGGAGTTGGAATTATTAACGGACATTGATATGATCCATTTTTTTAAAAAGGGAATACGTGGTGGAGTAAGCCAGTGTACGGAAAGGAAACATATTGCGAATAACAAATTTCTCCCTAACTACGACCCCAAAGAACCTTCTTCATTCATCACATATCTAGATGCCACGAACCTATATGGGCATAGTATGTCGCAACAATTGCCGACAGGTGGATTCGTGTGGCTGTCCGAAGAAGAAATCATGAATTTAGATATTACGAGCATTTCAGATGAAAGCACCCATGGGTATGTTCTCGAAGTAGACATACATTATCCACAAGATTTACACGACTTACACTCAGACCTACCCTTTTTAGTAGAAAATATTATTCCACCAAAATCAAAATCGAAATTGACAAAACTGATACCAAATTTAAACGATAAGAGGAGATATATTGTGCATTATATAAATTTGAAACAAGCGCTAGATAACGGGTTAATGGTTATAAAAACACATAGAATACTTAAATTCAAACAATCACCTTGGCTTAAAAAATATATTGACCTAAACACCGATATGAGAAATAAGGCTAAGAATAAATTTGAAAAAGATCAGTATAAATTATTAAATAACGCAGTATTCGGTAAGACAATGGAAAATGTTGATAATAGAATGGATATAAAATTAGTTACCCACTGGGAGAGCGTTAGGCGGAGTATGGGTGCAAATGCATTAATAACACGCCCTAACTTTAAATCATGCTCAATATTTACTGATGATTTTGTAGCCATCCATATGGGTAAACTAAAGGTAGTCTACAACAAACCAATTTACGTTGGTTTTTGTATCTTGGAGTTGTCTAAGACAGTATTATACAACTTTTTCTACGACGTTATCAAAAAACATTTCGGCGATAATGCTTCTTTGCTGTATACAGATACGGATTCGTTGATTATAAAAACATTTACAGATAACTTTTATAATTTCATAATACAGAATCCAGACAAATTCGATACATCTAACTACGAAGAAATAAATAAATTTAATATTCATAAGGGCTTGTCGGTGTTAGGTAAAATGAAAGACGAGTTCCCCTCTGATCCCATTATTAGTTTTTATGGTACGGGTGCGAAAGCTTATTATATACAATCGGTGGATAATGAACTCAAAAAAGCTAAAGGTGTGAAGAAATCTGTTATTAGAAAGCAGCTGTCAATAGATGACTATAAGAAAATCGTTGAGCGGGGAGGTTTAATATTTAGAAAAATGAATACGTTTCGGAGTTGCTTGCATGACATTTACACAGAAATAAAGAACAAAGTGGCCTTGTCCCAACACGATGACAAACGTTTTGTTATTCCTAATACTACTAAAACATTACCGTGGGGGCACCGTGACATATCATTTTTTCAGAGCGAACAAGAACAAAATATAGAACGACTGATAGTTGCCATAAATAATATGGAGAAAAAAAATGAAAACTTGGACGCTTTACTTGCAGCAATAGCTGATTTAAGCCAATAATTAATTTAAAATTTTTATTTCATCTTCTAACGTAAAGGTCGAAAATTCGAATACATGAACTACTAAACTGGAAAATTCAAACTACAAAATTTCACCAATATTTAATTGTAACATTATAATACAAAATTATTGTGATAATTTTAAGTACTTTCAAATAATAGAATAAAAATATCTAAATAAAAATCACAGTGTTGTTATTAGTAAACCTTTCTCCCAAAATAAGTTAAATATCGATTAGGTTAAATCGTAAATTATAAATAATGTAGGTAGTGACTTGAAGAGGTGTGTGTAATGATACAGTTTTACAATGTAAGAGTAGGTGACGTTGCTAAAACTAAAATGTCGTTTTATGCTGCAGTCAGGAATGTGATGTCATTTCAAATAGAAAGTTGTTGCGTCAGTTATTCGATGTGCGCATGACATTTAGAAAAGTTTGACGTCACTTTGTAGCGGGATTCTGTTGAGACAAAGAAAATCAACAGTGGGGTGAAAGCTTGGCTTGCATAAATCACGTGATGTCGTCCAACCAATGAGAGACGAGAGTGGTCACCCACTCCCTACCGTTGGAGGGGGAAGTTAGCTTGGCTTGGGTTTGAGGACGCTTACAAGATTCTTTCCGTCTTCGCCTGTGCTAGTGTGTGCAAGTGTGCTCTCGTGAATTTCATTGCTCAGTTTTTGTGAACAAAATGGTAAGAACCGTTAAAAATGTATCATCTGCTGGTGGGCGTAAAAGGCGCTCGTCGACACCGCCACCAACTTTACCGCCCTTGACTTTAATGACGTATTTGGCTACGTTTAAACCATCACCTGACGCATCTACGGCGTCAGGTTCCGCCATTAATGGCGGTGCTGTGAAGTCAGCAATAAAAAATCCATCCTCTGGCAGGGTTAATGTTTTAAACAACATTATTGTTAAAGATGGTATTGCTGCTGACGTTGGGGGCGCTTCGTGTTCTAACGAAGGCGGTAGTCAGCTAGCGTATCATGGGCACCATCAGCAGATGCACGGCAATATACATCCTGGCGCAGATTTACCTGTTTTGCACCTTGAAGATGGTGACCTCGGCAATACCGTCAATGTCACCGTATCCAGGAGTAATGCAGGTAAAGCCGTTCATACCCCGAAATTACATGGTTTGGCTTTAAACAAAAAATTTAAAGTCACACCATCTACTTCAGGGTGTCAGGATGTACGCGCATCTCATCCGCGCAAATCATCTATGTCTCTGGTGGCACATGACTCCGATGACGACTTTTTGCCTAGTAATGTAAACAACAATAAAAACACAAAGTCGTCGTCGGCGCCATCAAAAGGTAAAGGTAGACGTACAGAAACACAATCCATAGACTGTGACGCGACTTTATGGGACGAGATAATGGATTTCGCGCAGACAGTTGTACCTGCCCCTCTAAGTCCGCTACCTGCTTCACCAAAAAAAAATAAGGTTTCGGCAGGTAAAGGGCAGGTAAAACCGTCTGCGTCGTTTGTGGCTGTACCTCTACCTGGCAATAGCGCATTACAACAGCCAAGCTGTTCTAATGCGGTGTTGCCACCACCACGCAATGACGCATTAGAACAACCGGGTTGCTCTAATGCGGTGTTGCCACCGCCGCCAGAGGTAGCTCCGATTGTTAATGAGAATCCGCTCCCAGCACAAGCGGACTCTGATTCTGAATCGGAGGTGTTCTCGCAAGTTGACACCAAAACATCTGTTAAACAATTTTTTAAAATATACGGTCAACTTAAGAGAACACATGATTTAAATTTGAGGCTTTGTCGGGATCATCCGAAAATCTTGCGTCGTGCTGCTGATATGCGGGAAAGAGCCGCAAAATTAGAGGCCGACGTAAAGAGACAAAGGGAGGCTCTCGACAAAACTGCAAAGCAGATGAGGTTTATTTCGGATCAAATGGGTGGCTGAGCACTTGCGCACACGCGGCGGAAAGTTATTTTAAGTTAGATTTTAAGTTAGTTAAGAATATTGTTAGTTAGATAAGATTATTGTTAATTAGGTTTAAAATATAGTATTAATAAAAAAACATTAAAAAAATAAATGCCAAAAAAAATTTAAAATGTTTGTCAAAAAAAATAAATGACAAAAATAATTAAAAAAATAAATGCCCCAAAAAAAAATAAAAATTTGTCAAAAAAAATAAATGACAAAAATAATTAAAAGAGCATACAAATAAAGGCAAATTAATTAAGTTAGATTTTTAAGTTATTTAAGAATATTGTTAGTCAGATAAGATTGTTAATTAGGTTTAAAATATATTATTAATAAAAAAATATTAAAAAAAATTAAAAAGTTTGTCAAAAAAATAAATGACAAATAATTACAAAAAAATGATACAAATAAAAGACAAAAAATGATAAAAAATAAATTACTGTGTATTATTATGTAAGAATATATTGTTAAAAATAAATATAAAAAAGTTTAAAACAAATTTTAAAAAGTGAATAAAAAATGATAAAAAAATTAATTAGTTAATAAAATAAATACACCACATGTAATTAATTAATTGTGCATATTATGAGTACATGTTTGACATGAATAAACACATAATGTAAAGGTTAATTAATTTAAATAAATAAAGAGTTTAATAGGTTAATAACAACATAAAAAAAAAAAAAAAAAAAAAAAAAAAAATTAAAAAAATCGAATTTTAAACACATGAAAATCAAAATTAATGGTTAATTAGGAAAGGTCAAAGGTCAAATTTAAAAAAAAAACCGGAGAACCACCACCTCCTTTCTCCGGGGGGCGTCCGAGGATTCGATCCTGTGGTCTTCTGAGTGACCACAAGATCGACGCGTATTTGCCCGCTCGGCTACTCGGACGCCCCACAAGAGTTAGGTCTATTTCCTAATTTCAACAAAAAACTACCTGCTCATCGATCCGTATTTACCAGGCAGGGTCGCATGGCCTTAGGCTATAAAATCAACCCAAGCTATCGGCTTTATACATTTACAACTGTATTATTTTGAATCAGTTTATATCTTGAGATATTTTAATTTAATTTAAATAATAATAAATAAAAGATAACCATTTTTTTTTCAAAATACTTTTTAATAAAATCATTCATATGTTCATTTGTTTTAATATTTATATGATTTACTAATTTTCACAACTTGTAATATACAGGGTGGCACAAATATTTTTATTAATTAAAAAATATATACAATTAAACTTAAAAATAAAATGAAATATAAATTTACATTAATAAATACTACTTATAACGAATCAAATTTAGTAAAACACGTTGTATCGTTCACGCAATTGTTTTATTTACATTATTACATGTATGACATACTTCAATTCGATGCAATTGCACCAAGTTTGTGCTGCAACATTTACATTTCGTTATCATTGCACCATCCAACGTCGTCGTTTTGTGAATATTTACATGCTGGTGACGTCCGGACACTATCCGTGTATAGGATATATAACATAGCCCACACAGGAAGTGTTTGGTTGCATCCGGCCTGGTTCTGATTATGACAAAAGACGCTGACGTGCAATATAGTCTCCGCCGATCATCATAATTGTTTAATATTTTTCCGGAGAAGGCCAACTCTCCCGCTTCGTCTTCCACATCATCCCCAAGACCTTCATCTACACTGACGGGAACCAGGTTGCCATCTCCCCAGTCGGCACCCTCTTGGTCGACATTGATATTTTCCACGATGATGGGATCCCCCCTGTGGACAGCATCTTGATTCAAGTCCTGAAGCTCTTGATTTACACCATCTCGGTGTAACACCATTGCACCCATATCATTTTCTGCCAGTTCAGTGAGGAATCGTCTATAAGCCATCTTTAAATGTTGGAACTCAACTGATTTGATGTTAAACCTCCTCCGTTTTATATTCTATAATTCGTGACGGTGACGCCCTTCCTATTGCGTCAAGTTTACTATTAGCTATTTAAACCAAGAGTGACCACAAGAGGAACGCATTCAAACTTCTTACGTAACACAATCGTGTCTTAAAACAGAAGTGCATACAATGGTCCTACCAAGAGAGTGGAAATTAAAACCAATAATAGCAGTACAACCGTATAGTTACAATAATTCAAGAATTTGCCATAATTGCTATACTGCATGGAGGAAGCAAATTATCAACCCATGCACTGGACTGTGCAAAAAGTGTGTAATTCAGAACCCAGTGCAGAAAAAAGAATTTCGAGACAATTGTCCAAATGAAACACAATGTCGCAATTGTCTTACCATACTCAAAAGAACGAATTTTGGTATATATCGAGACGTATGTGAAGCTTGCAAAGCAGACCAACCACAATTAAGACAACGATGCGTGTACTGTAGTAAGTACGAGGACAATTGTTGGAACAACATTTGCATAAAATGTATGTCAGGGGCACTCATCTTGTGTGATCGCATTGGTGTGTTTTATAGTAGTTGGACTCACCATAATAGGGACTGTTGGTGTCTTAATTATAAATAAATTATATTATTTGTATATATGTATGTGTGTATGTAATATATATTATAACCATAAACTGTAAATATATTTTTAGTATTGTAATAACATATTATTTTGTAGGAAACTTTTAAAATTATACAAAAAAAAAATGATTATTTTTAATTTTTTTACAATTTAAAATGAAGGAAATAAATTAAATAAATATTTAAGAGTTTATTAAGTAAATAAATGTATTAAATGACTTACAATTAATTTATTTACTAAAACTATTTATTAAATTATTTACAATGTTTAATTTATATGGATGCCTAATCTGTTCCCTCGCAGACATTATCGCACTCTATCAAGAGCTGATAATCTGACCAGTGGCTCTGGTCAGGTGATGGCTGGCCGTCTGGATCGTAGAACACCGTTTCCATAGACCATGCTGATGGTGATGTTGCCCTATCAGTGATGCTGTCCGGGGGGTTATCTTGGTCCTCGCCTAGATTCTCACCTATCCAATAAGATGAAGGTGATATTGGTCTGTCGTCAATGCTATCTGGGGTAGCTTGGTCATCCTGGTCCTCTTCGTCTTCCTGGTCCTCTTCGTCTATCGAATACGATGGAGGTGACCGTTCCCACCAATCACTGCTGTCTGGGCCGTATTCACTAGGCATTGACCAGGTCGATGACGTTGATTTTGAGTCGGTGCTGGAGGAGACGCAATTTACTTGAGAAGTGTCCATGATGTTAATAATTTTAAATCTGACAAACAAGAGCGTTGCTGTGTGTTATATAAAGCAAACTAATCTCCACCCCCAGCAGTGGCGCCTCCTACAAACATTACTTTACAGGCACCTCTATTATTGATGATGGAGAGGGGGTAAACATTTAATGTATAGTGTTTTACTGAATCAATGAATAAGTCAGGTTGGCCGAGTGGTTAAGGTGTCAAACTTCACTAATTAAAATTCATAATAACACGTATCCTATGATTGGATATGAATACCCCCTCTATTATTTTAGAGTGACTCCCTCCCCACACTACTATATATATGGGAGTAATATTAAACCAAACTTAGTTGCATTTACTATTTCTATCTATATACCACGTATCGAAATGGCAAATCCATCTATTATATCTATTCTAAGACGGTTGGCGCAAGAAGATTCCAATAATTGGATGCTGTTTAATCATGAGGCTGCGGAGATGGGGGTACCTGCTGAGGCTGTGGAGATTGGAGCACCTGCTGATGTTGATGCCAATGGTGCCAACATCGATATCCAGGAAGTCATCGAAGGCGGCGAAAATGGTATAGTGGACGATGGAGTCGACGAAATGGTGGACGATGGTATAGAAGTCGATGTTGCGGACCTCATCGAGGAAGACCAGCACGAGATGGCTTTCCAGATAAAAGATATGGTGGCTGGTACAATGGACAAGGTGTGTGCTACAGCGGCCTTCGTTGTGGTATGCAGCATTGACCAGGGAAAATACTTTATGTGCACTAGGTGCTACGTATCGTATTCTCGCATGGTCGTAGAGGGGGCTGTTCACCAACACGCAAGTCTGCACAACACGGTTGAGTGGTGGGACGTACCTACCATAAAGTGCAAAGCTTGTGGCGATGACACAGTGACAGTCGGTGCCATCGAAGGTTGTTTTGTGTGCAATAATACTGGAAAAAGAACAGTACCCATATAATAATATTAGATTTTCTAGTGTGTACTTTTTATATTATTTTTTATGTTTGTTTAATGTTTAATTATAATTTTTAATTATATTTAATTAATTTTATGTTTTATGTTATATGTATATTTGTATCATTCTTATAATATAGATTGTAGGAAAATAAAAAGGAATTAAAACATTTATGTGTATGTTTATTATCTTTCAAGTGTTAAAAAAAAAAAAAAAAAAAAAATGATTATTTTTAATTTTTTTACAATTTAAAATGAAGGAAATAAATTAAATAAATATTAATAAAGTATATTCATTTTATTATTCATTTGTGACACATATTAAAATATTTCAATCGACATAACTATATAATGATACATTAATATATTTTTCTAGTTAATGACAATTTTAAACAATAGAAGCTATATCAACCCACGAATTGTGTTCTACAGATAGCCCCAACCACTTTACCAGCACTTTATTTCCTTTCTTCTTTAATACATTTTCAACTAGATACACATCGGGGTATTTTGCTTTTAGTAGCTCCATTTCATAAAAACATCCCTTGATTGGGTGTCCAAACAAGTCTTCTATCAGGTAAGTTGTGGGATTTGTTATGTTTATTTTGGTAATTTTAAAAAGTTCTGTTGAAAAGTTCGGTGTAAACCCTTTATCAAATACACCTTTATACTTGCTAATACGAACTATATCACCGAGATGAAATTTCGGTTTCAGAGCAATCTTAATATAATTATATACGTTTAAATGTGTAGTTGGTTTGACATCAATGGGCTTTCTGCCAGTTGTACGATGGACTTTGTCATTGTAACTTTTTGTAACGTTTGGTAGGATATCGAGCCATTTATATTTACCCATAGCTGAGAATTCTTTATACAACCAATTTTTTAATGTGCGGATTACTCGCTCAACAATTGCTGCTTTTTTTGTGCTATACGTAGAATAATGATTAATTTCGTGCCGCTTCATTAATGCGGAGAACTTTCTGTTATAGAATTCAGTACCATTATCGGTCTGTAAATTTCTCGGTGAATAATTTGCTTCTTGAATAATAGTCTGCATAGCCTTGGTAACTTCTACAGCTGCTTTATTTTTAATAGGTTTGGTCCATACGTACTTGGAATAGCAGTCAATCACTACAAGAATATAACGATACCCTCTATTTTTATCAGCGTATGGCTGCATTTCAGCTAGGTCTGCTTGCCACAAATCACCAAACCCCTTAATTATGGTTCGCCTTCTACGAAAATTTCGTCGAGCATTTCTATGTAACTCGTTAACAACTTGTAATTTTTCGCTGCTAACCTCCATTATAAAATTGTCTTCAGCTATATATCAACTTCAGGCATTAGTTCTGGTGGAAATGCTAGGCCTCCGGATTGCACCTTCTTTGGTTGGAGTTCGGTGGCAATATGCTCTAATTTAGAGATTCTAGTGATTAAAGTATTGCGATTGTTTATGGCCGAACGTTTAACTTCAGAAATTGCTTTATCAACATATTTCCTCATTTCTATTTTCATTTTCTGCATCATCTCATTATTTTGTTTATTGAAAATAGCGCGATTTTCTTCTCCACTTCTTATAAGTCCCACATCAACATATTTTTTCATTTCCCCAATAATTACATCGGTTGTATCAAAAATAGCTTTGGCAGCATTTTCATCATTTGTTTGTAGACGCTTGTTAACGTAATTACATGTTGCACCATCTTGATCATCGACAGGTTCCCCTAAATTTTTTAAACGCTTATTTTCAATATCATAGTGATTATCTCTGGTAAGTTTAAAACCCACGCCAGGTAATCCACGATGGGCTATTAACTTACTCGCACTAATTCTTTTGCTGCGTCCAAATTTGTCGATAGTGTTTACAGTAGACATTTCTGACTGCATCTGATGCGGTTTATAAATTGCAGACTATATAATACTTATTAAGTATAATGATACTATGTTTTATTTCATCTTTAATACACTATTTTTTCTTCCCTAAGTTCTGATATTATTTCTATTATTTCATTGTCGTGGTTGTTATTTCCCGCTATTTTCGAACTCCATAGTAGACGTAGACGATCCACGAGTTCGCTGGGTTTATTCCAAAAAATATATTCTTTATCTTTATTTCTGTACAATTTGTGGGTAGGTACACGTTTTAAGCCGTGACCACTTGTTGACGATCGTGTCGCAATTGTAGAAGATGTTAATGGTTTGATAATTTTGTGAAATTTTCCACGCTTAGTAGTGTTATAGCCATTCGCTACATCGAATTTTTTGTAAGGTGCCTTTGTTTTTCTTAGTATTTCTCCATATATCTTACTCCATTCATCATCGAGAACACCCTCTCTATTATCATCTAAAATTGTTGGGCGTTTTAGAAATATTAGATCGTACAATTTAGGACTACCTAGATACACGCCAAGTTTCTTATTGCCATACCATAGCGTAATATTTCCATGGGAAAAACGTATTTCGGCATTGCCCATCAGCAGTTTGCCTGTCTTGGGATCTACACGCACTCCATATAAACTATCATACTTGGAATCACCAGATTTTAAATTTTGTATATGTCTTTTTACAACCTCATGTCTTTTTTCTAGTTTACTAGCTGGAGAAGTTTCGGATACAGGGGTTGTTCTTATTGACGATGGTGGTGTTTCCATAATGGGGATATAATGTGGAACATCATCACCACCTACATACTTATCGGATCCTTCTTCAGAAGCACTCTCCCATGATACAGCCCTCTGGGTGGACACCCTTGATGATGATGGTTTTGAATGTAATTGTTGGATATGAGATTTGTTCTCTGCTGCTGAAGATATAACATTTAAAGGTTCAGTTATCGGTTGGTAGATCTTTTCAAGTGTTACGTGCATCTCCATATCTTTGTTCTTGATATAGTTAAACTTCTTCCGCACAGCATCTGTTGCCTCAATCAGCTGTCGCTTGAGTGTTATTTCGCTACTGGGATGTGCAAGATTGTTATATTTTTTATTATCTTTGGTAACCTTCATCTTAGCGCATACGTAAACGAAGTAATCCTAACGACGTATGTAATTCAAGTGAAGTTTTTAATAAAATGCATTATGGATATATGAAGCTATCAAACCCTTTTCTATATCGCCCACCTTGTACTTCTCTATCCTTATCAATCACTAGAAATCCATATTTGTCATTCCAGCACTTTGCACACATATTTTGAAATACTGTAAACGTTACATCAGGTGACACATGATCGGAAAAGATGTGATGCAGATTCATGTCGTCCTGTTTAAAGACAACAATTAAATTACTATTGTCTCTTATTAGCTGCTTCGGGATTCGAGAGTATGTCTGGCCAAGATAAAAACAATCCACATTTCTATGTCGGCCCATACTGAAATATCCCCTTATAACATCTTGTTTCTCACATATTACATCGTCAAATATAAACACAGACTCTGGCTTTGCCTCGGATGGTTCCACTATTTGCGTACCATTACTAAATGTATAAAATCCTAACCCCTCAATCGGCGCTAATACATTACGTAGATACTCATACTTGGGTTGATTTATAGACTTTGAGTATAGGTAAATATTTAAAAAACGTAAACCTAAACGATGCGTGATCAAAGATATTAAGACATTTGTTTTCCCACAATTCGAGGGTCCTATTATGAGGGCACGTACAGTTGAAGGTAGTAGTGGTCCATGGCGATTATCAGCACTTAACCCACGCCCAACTTTTTCATCCAAATTATCTATAGAAAGCGTTTGTTTCTGTTTCACAATGTGCATTGTACCGCGGCTAAATGTTATATAAGTAGATGTGTGATTTACAACTCTTATTTAAATGGTTTCTACGATACGATACACACGTGAAAAACGTACGAAGCGCGGTGGAGGATTAGTTAATTCCCTGATTAATAAGCTCCCCGTCGAGTTGCATTTGCCAGGTTATCAATTTTGTGGTCCAGGCACAGATTTAAATAAAAGGTTAGCACGAGGTGATTCTGGCATAAATCAGCTCGATAAAGCGTGTAAGCAACACGATATTGCATACGACAAAAATAGCAGTAATCAAGCAGCCCGCCATAAAGCAGACTATCAGCTTGAACAGGCTGCGTGGAAACGGGTGAAATCCAAAGACGCAGGACGTGGAGAAAAGGCAGCTGCTTGGTTAGTCACAACTATAATGAAGGGAAAACAACGTCTTGGTATGGGATGTAATTCAACAATATCTCGCAATCCAATAAGGAAACGAATCATCAAGAAAACAAAGAAAGGTAAGAAGAATGTTAAAAAGACAGCGTTTGGATCTGGGATAGTACGAAAAGTGCGTGACACACTGCGAAATGCTGGAGGCAAAAAAGTAAAAGACCAAAAGAAGGTGGTTGAAATTGCTCTAAAAGCTGCACGTCGATATATAAAACAGGCCGGTGGAAAACGCAATATTCAAACACCTCGAATTATACCAATTCCAAAAGTTGGTGGTATTTTACCTCTAATACCCATTTTTGCTGGATTATCTGCATTGGGTAGTTTGGCTGGTACGGCTGCTGGTATTGCTAAAGCTGTAAATGATGTGAAAAAGGGTAGAGAAGAATTAGCTGAAGCAAATCGGCACAACAGAAGTATGGAAGCAATAGCTATGAAAAGTGGTAAGGGGATGTATATGAAGCCATACCGAAAGGGGATGGGTCTTTATCTAAAACAGAATTCAAAAAACTAATAGACTCCCTACCTCGGAGACCTCTTACCGACATTGATCTTAAATATTATGCTAATAAAATGAAGGTAGCATACTTTCGAGGTGTATTTATGCGTGACTCACTACCAAGACATGGGCCACATTACAATGAATCCGCAATAATCAATTTGGATAGTATATATGGTCCTGGGACACATTGGGTGGCATATAAAAAACGAGGTAGTTTAGTAAATTATTTTGATAGTTTTGGCGACTTACCCCCACCTATAGAATTAGTTACATATTTCAATAACGATTCAAGGAGGGCCAACCAAATATTCTATAACTACAAACGTGTACAGAATTTTAACACAGTGTTGTGTGGACATTTGTGTTTAAAGTTTCTCTCTACGAAACAAATATAAAACGCCATGGAACTGAAATCTATGACCCCAGCAATAGATCGAGAAGGTATCAAGCGAATGGGTCACTCACTAATTGCATTCTCCCGTTTGCGTAGTCTGTTGAAGATGAGCAAACAACAACTAGCAGATATGCCCAAAGAGGTGATGATTGGGTTGGCTTCACATGAAATTGCATTAGTATGGGATAAGCTACCTACACATCTTCAGAACGATGTCGATATATTAAAATATCAATATTGTACAGAACATTACCTTAATGATTATGAAAGCAATGTTGACGTAAATGATGGTCCAACACCTAGAAAAATGTTTTGCTGCTATTGTAAGGTAAACGATGTAAATGTGGCATCCAATAACAATGTAAATATATTACCATCAACTTCTAAGAAGAGGAAATTATACCATTATTGCTGTAATCCACAATAAATTGGGTAACACAATTTAATTATATCAGTCATGTCGTACACGTTCACACTAACGAGCCGCTTAAGTGAGCTAAGTGTCAACTTTGATCCACCCATTGAACTGGATAGGAGCAGTCGTCATGGGTTAGGTTTAATTGGATTCTACTCTTACAACTCCATATACAATGTGGATGAAACAAATAACATCTTCCAATATAGGGTTAGTGCTAAAGATACATTCACTACTGTTCACATACCTCTGGGGGCTTATGAAATTGATGAAATCTATGCTGCAATGTTGAAAGCTATGAATATTGATGGAAAGGATTACACGCAAATATTCACTTTAAGGGCAAACAACAATACCTTAAAGTGCGAGATTTTGTCAAAGTATGAAGTAGATTTTAGACAACCAAATTCAATAGGAAGTCTGTTGGGATTTGGACAAATATATTTACAACCAAATAAAAATTACGAATCAACACAGCCTGTTGATATTATGAAAGTAAGGATGATACGCGTAGATTGCAATATTATTTCTGGAGCTTATCTGAATGCAGAAGAGTCACACACTCTCTTTGAATTTGACATAGACGTTGAGCCTGGCTACAAACTTACTAGAGAACCCAAAAATATCATATATTTACCTGTTAGACCTAAAGGGTGTCAGTTAATAGACAACATCACACTACGCATACTGGACGACAACGGTGATTTGATCGATTTTCGAGGTGAGAAAATTATTGTAAGGCTAGAATTGAAGAAAGTCGGATATCACCAACCAAATGGGTTTTAGATATAAACAGCGACAGCAAGTACATCACCATCAGTATGATACTGTAGCGAACAACAGTATGGATAAAAAGAAAGGGAGATGTGGAAAGCAATTCATTCAAAGTCTATACCTTAAACAGTTAAGACATAGATTGTCAGCTGAGGATCAAGCCTTTTTAAAATCTATTGGATTAAAACTGCGAAAAATTGGTCATAATGGTGGCTACTGCAACTAGTGACAAACTTGAGGTGTTTGATGAACCTGTGTTAGATCATTCCCTAGTTAGCCTACATGAGCATACATATAAACCATATGGATCCCCATATTACAGAAACTCTGATGAAATACGTATTCCCATCAATTTTCAAGATGTTATACTCGACATTTCAGAAAGTTATATATACATAGAGGGAAAATTTACTCCTAGCGACACCACAAAGCGTTGTTATTTATCCAATAATGCACTAGCATTTCTCTTTGAAGAGATACGACTGGAAATGGGTGGTGAACAAGTAGCAGTAGTCAGAAGACCTGGTATTACTACCACAATGAAAACTATGGTGTCGTATGGGCAAACGCATGCACGCTCATTAATAACAACAGGTTGGGGTCTCACTGAAAAGAGACAAGATATTTTAGATACCGCCAGTCACGTGTTCAGTGGCAAACTACCCCTTAAGTTCCTTATGGGTTTTGCAGAAGATTATACCAAAGGCATTCTGAATGTGAAGCAAGAATTAATTATGATAATTGCACGCTCATTTAAAGACTCCTATATCGGTGAGGTTGATGCAGAGTTGGAAATCAGCAAAATTGAGTGGAAGATAAGGCACATTGTACCTGAAGATCGACAAAAGTTAAAATTATTGAATCGAATTAATAAAAGTGGTAATAATACCAAAGTTAAGATGGTCTACCGTGCGTGGGATTTTTATGAGCTTCCCTGTCTACGCGATACTACCTATGACATATGGGCTCTTAAACTCTCCACCCGTCTTGAAAGCCCACTTTTCATCCTTCTTGGCTTTCAAGGCACTGATCAGGCCAATGATAGAACAAAGGATGTTACACAGTTCAAACACGCAGACATAAATAATATTCGACTATTTCTAAACTCTGAAGTATATCCATATGAACGTTGGAATTTAGATTTCGATAAGAAGCTCGATTCTGCAGCATATTATGCTTATGAGAACTTCCAACGTAGTTACTATGATAAAGATATGAGCGAACCCATGATGGATCTTGGGGAATTCAGGAAGAATCCTTTGTTTGTCATTGATTGTTCACACCAGCCTGTTGCAGTGAAATCATCTACTGTCGACATAAAAATAGAATTTGAAACACGAAAAGCGAAATTTCCGGAACAAACTCGAGTGTATGCACTTATACTTCATGATACATATTTAAGTTATAACGCATTAGATGGCTCGGTTCAGAATGGTTTTCTCGATGTCAAGTAAAAAAAGAAAATATTTATTATTGTGGAATTAAGTAGTGCAACCTATTTCTATCAAGATATCTGGATAATTTTATCAACAATAATCATGATGTACTTGCAACTGTTTATTTTCTCAGAATGTAATTGTAGAATTAAATATAAAATTAAAATAAAAACTGTTCTAATTATACTATGATTGTATTTTTTGTTGTGTAATAAGAAATATGAAATAAAATGAATGTAATCTTTTAATGTGTATTTTATTTATTCAGTTTTATAATATAATATAAAATACAGAATATTGTTTACTACAGATACATACAATATTTGGTGTAATAAATATGACAATAGAAGATGAATATTATTTATGTATCTACATTGTTATCTTCTACATCAGACTGGTCGAGTTGATATTTTTCAATAATATTCTTAGGTAGGTACTCCATTATCTCGTATAGAAAATGTTTTAGTTCCACTCTGTCCATATGCTCACAAAACTCATCCAAATTTAAGAAGCCACGGGAATATCTACCACATAGATTTACACCAATGCTATACGCTTTAGAAGCTTCTTTAACCCGTCGAACTTCTTCAGCGTCGAAGCAGATATTCATATCATAATTTAATGAAACCAATGCATCCCTTATTAAGTCATCTAGTTTACAAGACAATCTCTCAATGGCAGATTTAATGTCTTCTGCAGGGGTCCATGTTTGGGTTGAATATTGCATCCACATCTTTGCTGCGTACCTACAAATAAAAAATGAAATGTAAAAAAATACATAAAAAACAGCACTAAATGGACTTACGTTTGAGCTATTGGTGTACACGAAGTAAAAATATGTTGTACAAATGTCAATTTAGATATATCAGAATCTTTATAGGCTAACAAGTGATACTATTCTATAATACTCCTAGCATTCTTCCACAATATTCCATTTCTACTTAATACTTAAACTTAGCTAACTTAAATACTTTACGATTATTTTTGTTTGAGAATTAAACACCGAAACTTATTAATGGACTAGATTTTGCTCCAGGATAAGCTGGAGAACTTTGTCCTAAATATGTCAATGTAACTTTACCATTTGACGAATTTATTTTATCGATAGTGTTCTCACATATAATTTCCACAAACCGTTTCGGTAAAAATGATTTAAAAGTCGTAATTGAACTTTCCTCAAACAAAGTTACTATGATTGATTTTCCAAATCTTGTATTAACCAAAGATATTTTTTTTATGATATAAGGTTTATTTAAAATTAACGCTGAAATGGATCTTTGCTCTAAAACCTGCATATCTTGATTTATTAGCTCATTAAGTGCTAATAAGTCAACTTCGGAAATTGCCATATTTAAAATGAATATAATGAAAGAATTATAAAGAGTAATATAAGATATTGCTCACTTGAAATAACTGAAGTCACTGACTGCACTAGGCTGATTTGTTAGCTGTAGATGGTTCACGATAGAACACGATAGAAATGATTTTGTGTTGCGACTACATCTTCTTTATAGCAGTCTAGCTGAGCTACCCCACCACCACTACTTGGAGTACTCATACACATATTGGTACATACACTAATTACAACTACAATTGCATTGCACCACTCCAATTACCTCTATTGCAATTACATCAGTCTAATTACTGCACATTACTCTACTTACCTCTATTGCAACTACATCAGGCTAATTACCTGCAATACTCTAATTACCTCTATTGCAATTACATCAGTCTAATTACCTACATTACTCGAATTACCCTAGTTACCCCCCACCACAAAAAAAAAAGGGTGGGGGGAGACCCAGCTCCGCCATTACTACTCTACTGGGATGCCTTCTCATATCTTAATTCACCGCTAATGGAAGTTTTAGAAAATACTATTAATATATTAAAGTCTATTATTAGTCTTTGGTTATAGATAAAGTAGCGTATATGACTCGAATATTATAGCTATATTACACTCCGGTGATTTCTATACTCGCCTCAACTTCATTCGCGTGTAATATAGCCTATATTATATGCCTGTTAAATAAAATACTATACAAGGGCGCAACATATTGACCATATGTGCAAAATGTAAAATAAATCATATTTGTCACGTTTCAGTTAAAAAACATTAAATAAATCCAGCCTCCTGGAGATATGAATACGCTCCCATGTGTTTCAATATTTTGGTTTGGGATCATGCCATAATTTTTATTTTTAAAAAAATTATAAAACAGATTTTTATTAATAAAATTAAATTTAGTGAAAAGTAGATATTTCTCTTTCTTTTCATTTTTTATAAATCTCTAATATATACTAAAAATAATATTACTAAGTGATAGCTCATTCGTCTTCATATTATTATGACACTAGGAATATAGGTAAATCAGTTAGTTCAATCAGCACATCTTTAAACCTCTACAATTATTATTAATTAAATATTATCATCACTGTAGAATCTGATTGTTTTTATAATGACAATGTACAATATTTATATTATGTTAAGTGATAAATACCAACAAAATAGAGTAATTAACTAAAAAAACGTTGAGTAAATAGAGAACATTCAGTGTTGAACATTTTTTGGAACACCAGAAATTAAATTCCTGTTACGTTTTAAAGCAAATAACGATTGAATAGTTACGCATCACTTTAAAAAAGTAATTATAAGGGTCTGAAATTCGCTCATTAATCATGATTTCTGCAAGTATGCACAGCTGTGGATGCAAACTTAATGGATAATACTTATTTTAATTGCAGTACAGTGCCGTATAAACAAAGCGCAACCAACCGTACAATATAACAGGGAGCATAAATATGGAAAAAACTGTTTCAAGATATTGCAGTCTCAGTAACATATAGGCGGCTGTATTTGGGCAATTACTTACGTATTTAAACCAGTGATTATTTATATCTGGTTAAAATGAATGACCTGGTTCGTTTAGTATTCACTTAATTATTTTGTTTTCGATTTTAAAAAATATAGTGATGATGTTTCAACTTTAGTACAAGGTGGTACCATCAATGGTCTATCAGATCAGTTATGTTTATGGGATCGAGTTTACTTTACGTAGTAATTGACGGAGTATCCTTCGTGACGCCTACTACCAGCTCTCAGGTTCCAATAAATATGTTACGTCATTCCATGCAAACTTATCCTTTCAGAGATCAGTTTATCCGATTGATTCGAACACTTAAGGCAAGAATTGGATTAGAAGATTTGACCCTAACTAAATAAGTGAAGTTAAATGTTGACTTCGATCATGAAGCTATTTTAAATACTTGACCGTTCAAAATATTTTTCACCGAGAATACATAAGCATGCAGAATTTCTGACAATCTGGACATCATTAAGTTGGAGAAATTCTATAATCCATTAAACCAGAAATACATTTAACAATAGGATTAGATACAAATTCAAATTGACTTGCCAAATGTACATCTACTGTATCGATTATTGGTGAATAAATATCTTATCTTATCTTATCTTATCTTATCTTATCTTATCTTATCTTAATGCTAAATTCATTTGTAAATGAATAATAATATATAATAATAATAATTTTTAATAATAATATTTTTTTGTGGCCCAACAAAAAAGTCCAATAACAGGACAACTTACAAGAGTATAATATTATAATACATAGGTATAACAGAAGGAAAATTAAGAGAAATATAAATTAATAAATAAAGCTACAGATTATTACTTGCAACGCTGAAAAATTATTCAACGAACATATGTTAATATCACATACTCGTAGATCAGCTATTTTGTTGATGTCACATATTACATATATGGGAAATTTCAAAAGAACATTGGTTCTAACATTACTACAGTAAAAAGAATGATTTATTCTTAAATTATGTTTTGTAACTTGAAAATTGACCATTGCCAAATGTGAGACTCGATACTATTCTTCTATGGTCCAAAGTTTGTATGTCAAATCTGGCAGTTAATAAATTATGATCAAAACCATGTACGGGATATACTCCATCAACTTTGTAAGCTAAAAGTTTCACTAATTTCAGGAAGCGTCTCTGTACACATTCTAACATATTTACATGTACCTATATCATAGTGAGGATGCCATACCAACGCACCATATTCCAACTTAGAAGGCACAAGTAAGAAATATTGCGTTTTAAGAGCAGATAGATTCCTAAATGTTCTACAATTGCGTAATGTAAATCCTAGCATCTTCAGAGCAACAGTGGAAGTTAATAGGTGTGTTTGGTATGCCTCACTAGTGTGGATCTAATACCACTGAACATCATGTTATCCTTTATTAACATATACAGGTAATAAAGGATAAATTCGCGCCAATGGAGGATACCAAACAGACCTAAGGTAATGTGTTCAATAAAGATGAACTTACTATCAAAATTTATACCTAAATCCCGGGTAGAACTGCAACGTAACAGCCAAGTGGAATTAAAAGAGTAGGGGTAACATATAGGATCATTTCTTCTTGTAAGGGAGCAAACTTTACACTTAGAAACATTCATAAAAAGCATATTACTATCACACCAAACTGAACTAAATCTAATTTTGACTGTAACTCAGAGCAATCATCATAGGTATTTATTACAGCATATAATTTTAAGTCATCTGCAGATAAAGGCTACCGCAACTTAGGATAGATGATAAATCATTAATGTACATAATAAATAGTAGGGGGCCTAAGTTAGACCCCTGCGGAACACCAGATGTTGCCGTATACCTTTTAGAGCTAAAACCATTGTACCTGACATAAAGCTCTCTATTCTCGAGATATGAAGAAAATAAATGAACCAGGGGATTGCTGAAGTCGTAGTAACTAAGTTTAATAATTAATATTACTATATGGGACGTATTATTTTGTAGAAAGCCTTTGAGAAGTCCACATACAGTAACCGGCAGCCAGATAAGTACATAGGTCCGAGTTTACATGTGAAATAAATGAGCAACCGACTTGCAGCCCACGCAGATTGACGCTAGCGCTCGCGTCTCCGCACCAATATACATCGTTGCTTACTCAATCTGTCGCACCCGTGAATATGAAATGTCTAGTTACTCATAAGTTCCTACGTGGACGTACTTGGCTGCCGGTTACTGTATAAAGCAGCGTTTTCCTCCACGGTCGCCTACGACTGGCGACCGCGACTAAGTAGCTACGACCGATTCGCAATGACTTCTGCAATGCTTTTTAAATGTGTTTGTTTTCCTACGGGCTGCTCAGTCGTTGCTACTGGACTTCATTCGCCATTCGCTCGACGACTGGTCGCCTGACTGCTCCGGGAGCAGACAAACGACTCTTTCGCTGCGAATTTCATGTTAAACAGACCGCGATACGTGTGTTTTGCCGACAAGTATTAATAAAACATGGATGTATTTTCACATGCAGAAGACGAACAACTTATTCATTTAATATCCAGTCATCCAAAGATTTATAATCCTAAATACAAAAGTTATAAATTGCAAAATATAAAGGAATCTATTTGGAAAGAAGCAAGACGTAAGCAAAGTTGTAAAATTTCCTCATCTTGGTAATTTAATAACAATAATAGAATCGTTTTCCATCTATCCATATTCATTTTTTCAAATCATTGTGTCGCCAAGCCAAGTAAATTCTCACTGGAGGAAAACGCCTCAGCACTGGAGAAGTCGTCGCGAACCGGTCGTAGCTACTTAGTCGCGGTCGCCAGTCGTAGGCGACCGTGGAGGAAAACGCTGCTTAACGTCCACTTGACCCTGATTATCCTAAATGCAAGTTATTCCATGAGGAATCATGAAACATACAAATAGCGTTTCGTCTCGTCGCAATTCTGCCTAGTGCGCGATGGTCTTTAGAGTTACGATAATATGAACAAAAAATTCTTTCCGAAATAAGCACCGAATGTGGTGGACACTCCTTGTGTACAATAATTTTGGAGGGTAGGCAGCATCAATGAAATTTTTGGAATAATCTTATTTAAAAAATATCAGAAAAATAATTTGTAGCAATTTTCCATATTAAGTACTTTTAAGTACATACTCGGCTTTACGTCAATTTGGGAATAATGACGTAGGTAGTTGGCGATTTTTTTCAATAAATTATTGAATACGTACTTTCGTTGAATTATTAATGCAGAAATTTCATAGAAACATCTGAAAAGATTATGAAGTTATTCAGTATACAAACCGATAATTATTTTTTTTTATTCAGAAGATAGCGTTGAAAGCATAATAATTCCATTGAAATCTTGTTGCAGATATTTTTCATGATCACCATACTTCCCTAAATAATTTTATTATAGGTAAAAGGAATTAAAAAGGAATACAGTATTTTACCAAACATTTATTACTCACTACATTTTCCAGAACTTGACAAATAATAAAGAATCTCACTCCAATCATTGAGTAAAAAATAATAAATCTCAAGGTTTCGAGATTTTAGTGTTTCTTTACCATTAGCTTCCTAATTGTCTTCAATTTTAAGAGCCACATTACAAATACCTTCCCGTAGCACTAAAATTTTTTGACAATCATGAAGTTATTTGCAAAAAATTCAATAATAATTTCTCGAAACCTTGACAGTTGCGCCACTTTATTATTTTTTGCTCAATGCCCTAATTTACTAGGTACTAAAAAAAACAATAAACAAAAAATGGTGCATTAAAAACAGGTTCAATTTTATTGATAATAATCAACTTAAAGATATCGACGTTTACAAAGTTCTTTTTGCTCTGATGCCAGAATGATAAATTTCGCTAATAAAAAGCGATTACAGAGTTTTTTAACATTTCGACCAAAATACTATCATGTCGAATTCCTCTTGAGAAGAGATTTCAAACGAGTGTGTGTGTGTGTGTGTGTGTTTACGTTTAAATGGCTTTGGCGTAACCAATTAGCCAGTCTTTTTTTTTTGTAGAGACGGAGATGATGTCTTCATAACCAGTAACACTACATTAGTTAACAATTTAACAAATAAGATTATTGGACTTATGTACTATCCTACGTAATTAACAATAATTATTAATAAAATTATATATTATAATTAACATATTTTATATATGTATTTTTTTTATATATATATACATATAGTTTTATCATTTTTTTTTTCTTTTTTTTTTTTTTTTTATTATTCTTTTTTATATCTTGAGCTTGAAACATTTTTTTTGTTGTTTAATAATTGACTTTTTTCTTTTTTTTTTCTCATTTTTTCCCCTTTTTTCCCATTTTTTTTTTTTTTTTTTTTTTCATATATAACTTACAAGCTACTAACAAACAGATAATATACATGTCTAAATTTCTATTTTAGCATTTTTCACAAATTGGTATATTGAGGAATAAACGTTTAGGTTTGCATTATGTAGTAAGGTATCTAAGTTTATTGGGAGATTTATTCCTTTTCCTATCAGTTCCTTGTAGAGTGAGTTCGTGTACAGTGAATATTGTGGGCAACCTAATATGATATGTTGTAAGTCGCCTGTTTCTCCACACAAGCAGTTCGGGGAGTCTGAAAGCCCTATTCTGTGTTTGTGTTCTGGGCAAAGTGCATGTTTTGTTCTTATTCTGCATAGATATTGGATAAAACGTCGGTTGGCAATTGAGTGAAACCATGGTTTTTTGGGGATGCGGGGTTGGATTTGTTTGTATCTAAGTCCTGTTGGGCTGTTTTCATATTTGGACTGCCACTCATTATTTAATTGTTCTTTATATATGGCTGTAATGTCTGATGGTGGTAGGATTTTTGTTTCTATATGAAATCCCGATGTTGCCGCCGATTTTGCTAACTGATCCACTATGTCATTATTGACTATGCCTGAGTGGCCTCTTATCCATATTATTTCTAGCACTTTGGCCTTTGAATGTAGTTCTTTGTAGATATCCATTATTTCCACGATAATATTATTTGAATATGTTGACTTATTTAAGGATTTTAATTTATCTACCGAGCTCTTGCTATCGGTAAAGATGGCGAAGTCGAGTTTTTGATGGGTCAGAGCGTACTCCATAGCTTTCTTTATTGCAATAAGTTCAGCCGTATATACTGATGCCACATATGGAAGTTTGAATTTCTGAGACATAGATTCGTTGGAATGGTAAAAGGCACAACCAACTTCATTATTGATCTTAGATCCATCTGTAAAGATGTACTCAAAGTTATTCCATTTGGTTTTCAATTCGTTTTCAAAATATAGATTTCTTTGTTTTTCTGGAACATCATCTAAGCCTAAATAATGAGTGTTAATATTTTGCTGATGTATTTCGTAGTCTATCGTAAAGAATGGCAAATTATTATTTTGATAAATGAATTCCGTGAACTGAGAGAGCCGGGTGTAACTTTCAACCATCAAAGGTAGCTTCTTGTTATGCCAATATGGCGCTGTTAAGCCTAATATGGTGACTTTATAGAGATTATCCATGCATCTGCTGTTTTTAGAATACCACTTGGTTGTTAGTTTGTCAGACAAAAATTGTCTTCTTAATTCCAAAGGTGGTTCGCCGGATTCGGCTTCGATAGAGACTATTGGGGTACTTTTTAAGAGTGCTAAGCATACTCTGAGGCATTTGTTTTTAATTATTTCGATTTTTTTCAAATGTGTGTCTGCTGCGTTGCCATAAAATATACTGCCATAATCAAGAATAGACCTTACCAATGATTTATAAAATATAAGAGCTATGTTAGGATCTGCGCCCCATTTATTTTTGCAAAATATTCTTAAAATGTTTATGGCATTTTCACTTTTTTTATTGACACTGTTTATATGTTCTTTCCATAGTAACTTCTTATCGAGTGTAATTCCTAGGTACTTTACGGAGCTTTTATAAGGTATTTCTAAAGAGTCTACCTTCAGTTTGTTTGGTTGCTGGAATCTTTGCCGAGTAAAGGTACAAATTGCTGATTTTCCTTCGGAGATTGTAAAGCCGATATTGCTGCACCATCTATTTACTTTTCGCATTTCGGAGATTAATTTTGTGGTACTTACTTCGATTTTCCGTGCTTCAGTATAAAAGCAATAGTCATCTGCGAATATTAGTGTTTTTGTATTTGGATTGAAAATGTTTTCAAAGTCTCTAGTATATATCATAAATAGGAGTGGGCTTAATATGCTACCCTGAGGTAGTCCTAATGAGGTCGTTCGGGGTCCTAAAATATCTTCATTAATTTTTAAGAATATTTGTCTGTTCTTATATAGTGATATTATGTTGTGGGAGATTTTGTCAGGTATACCGATATCCCTTATTTTGTCTGCCAATATATCTAAGACAACGCTGTCGTAGGCACCTTTGATATCGAGGAATATTGCTGAGATGGAGTTATTTTTGGTAAACGCCAGTTGGATGTCCGTAATTAATATTGCTATAGCTTCCTGAGTAGATTTACCTCTCCTAAATCCATATTGTGATTTTGGCAGCAGATCTTTTTGCTCGTTCTAGCCTGTTTTTAATTAGCCTTTCGTAGGTTTTTAGTACACATGATGCTAGTGCAATTGGTCTATATGAGCTCTCCTCATTTTTGGGTTTCCCTGGTTTGAGTATCGGTATGATTATATAATCATACCAATCATTTGGTATTGATGTTTGATTGGTCCATATTTGGTTGTATAAATTTAAAAGCTGGTGTTTCGCACTAGAAGGAAGTTGGAATAACATAGAATAATTAATGTTGTCCTTGCCTGGTGAAGAGTTGTTATTTTGTTTCAAGGCTATATTTAATTCTTGCATTGAAAATTTTTTTGTTAGGTGTATATTTGTATTTGGTGATTGTTGTTGTTGTTTTCCTTCTGGCTCTGTGTTTGCCCAATGTGGCGTAAGTCTCGAATAAAACTGTTCAGTCCAATTAGATGATTCAAGTGGTGTCCTGTTGTCTTGTTTTCTGTTTTTAAAACGGTTTAACTTGGCCCATACTTCTTTGATTGGTACATTTTTATTAAGTGATGAACAGTAGTCTTTCCAACTTTGTCTCTTGGTATTTTTAATAACTTTTTTTGCCATCGCATCCTGTTTCTTATAATTTACCAGGTTTTCGACTGTGGGGTTTTCTTTATAAATCTGGTAATATTTTTTCCTGTCTTTGGTTGCCTTTTCACAATTCTCATTCCACCATTTGGCTTTATGTCGTTGGTTAGGATTCTTGGGATTTTTTATTTTGGGGATGGATCCTAGGGAAGCCTCGTTTATATTAAAAATGAACTGGGTGTAATCGATGTCAGACATACTTTCACTATTTTGTAAATGTAATTGATATGTATCCCAATTGGCTTTTTGAATCTTCCATATTTTATGAGTTCTTTCGGTGTGATTATATGTAGTGAATTGGCATGTAATAAGGATGGGAAGGTGATCTGAGCCATGTGGGTCGTTGATAACATCCCAGGTAAATAAATGGGCTATTTCGGGTGAGCAAAAGGTTAAATCGATGGCGCTTTTTCTTTGATGTAAGTCGGGTACTAATGTTGCTGCTCCTGTATTAAGATATACCAGATTTTCCGAATCTATAGCGTCCATTAGATTCTTGCCATATGAGTCCTCAAACTCGCATCCCCATGCTTGATGGTGTGCGTTAAAATCCCCGGCGATTATACAAGGCTTTGGTATATTTGAGAGAAATGTTGCCCAGTCAAGAGAACTTATTTTAGTTTGTGGTTTTATATATATGGATACAATTGTTAGTTTACTAATTTTTGTGTTATATGTTTTGATAGACACACATTTTGACATAATAAGAGGATTTACTGGTAGAGGGATTTCACAATAGTTTATGCTTGTTTTTAGCAACAAGGCTACTCCTGCTTTGCCATCATCTCTGTCTTTACGGACACCATTATAGCCAGAAAAATTATAATACACTTGTGGTTTAAACCACGTTTCAGATAAAATGGCAACTGAAACGTTGTTTTGTTCTAACAGATGCTCCAAGTTTACTTTGTTAGCCACGGCTGACCTACAGTTCCACTGACATATATTTATATTCATATTTATCGCTGCGAATGTGTAAAAGGATTTAATTGTAACCGATTCTGAATTCAAACGAGATATCAGTTCGTTTCATTAAATTTGTCGATTACATTATTAATCTCACATTGATGACGTCATCTGTACTTAACTTTTTTCCACAACTTTATCGTGTCAGAAACACGAGTTCTTTACCTTCTGTATAATACCTGAATTATTAAGATCAAATTAGTGCTAGTGCAGTAAGTATAATTACGTACTTGTGTGAGAATGCGATGGCACTCTCATTCTAAGTATAATCAATAATCCGTTTATTTTTACACCCTTGTAAAAATTTTGTCGAACAATAAAGCATTATTTTGCTTACAGGCGAATCCTCTTAGGCAAAACATTATACCCGCATCTGATGATACGGGAAATGTCAAAGGAAAGGCAGTCGCTCAAAATATTTTTAGCGAAAAATTCATTCATTAGTTACTTTGTTTTGCATTGAATATGACGCCGTATTACTTTGAAGTATTATACGCTGCAGTATAAAAACGAATGTTGATGCATTGTACTGTTTACGTCGAGGGAAAGAATTCTTAGAGTTGATAGTTGATGAAGATGATCTACTTTAATAATTTCCATGTAAAGTAGGTACACTCTAAAAATTTCATTCCATTTGCAATGTTGTAAATTCAGTGTGTACATTTGTTATAAGCAAAACCAATTAAAAAGAAACGAGCAAGAGTATAACCTATTTTACAAATTGGAAGTAATAAAAATTCAAAATACACGTACCGTAGTTATAAAAAAAGAAATGACAAAAATGACAAATCATAAATATCCCTATTAATTATCATACGGGACTTCCTTTTTTTTTAAGTGTTTATCGAACTACCACTTTCCCCATTTTTTCAATTTGCAATGTAATAATTTGAAGAAAGTTTTTTTATCCTCATAACATCATATTTTTGTTCAATTCTACTCCTCAATGAGTCAAAAATGTATTCTTTTCTCTTCCCAAATCACTTATTTTTGAAATTATTTGGAACGGCACTCATTGAATTAAAAATATATATTTAAAAAAAATGTGTGATGATCTGTATACTCAGTAACTGGAAATGATTTTAAAGCACCAATAAAGTTGTAAATATGACCCATGCCGTTATCTCAGGTTTGGTTAACAGGTCGGCAATATTCGCGTAGGTAGGGAAAAATTTAAAAACAGAATTACACTTTTAATGCTCTACTGATTCGACAAACGTTTTAAAAAATATTTGTCCGTCGGTCTATCTGCCCTGATAAATTAAAAATAAAGTTCAGAGTTGCGAAGAAATGATAAGTAAATATGTTTATCTGTTTCAGGATATTAATCCTTTGTTTACATATGCAAAAGTAGGCTGGTAATTGGTAAATAAGTCATAACTAAAGTTGTACAGTTATATTTATTGCTTGTACGGTAATATTACAAAATACAGATCTGTCAATAACTGTCAACAGATGAAATAATAAATAATGAAACTATAGGGCTATTTATTAATACAAACAGACAGAAAACTCCAAACAATAATAATTAAATACTGAAATCCAACTGAAATGTATTTTCAGGCAATCCAAGGTCCATTTTTATGTAGCCGTTGTGACATTAAAAATGTAAACATTTATGTAATATGAAAAAAGGTAACAAATAAAAACAAACAAAATATAACTGTAACCATGGCGACTAATCAACCCAGACAGACTTGACCAACTAATGAAATTAAAACGTTATTAATAAGAGAATATCAAAAGGTAATATCTATTAATAATGTCTTTATTTTCTGAAACCGATAAACTATTAAACAAATCACGGATGTTATGAATCATAACAGCCTTAGATGTCTTAAAATCCTCGCTCTACGAGCTCGGATTTCAACCCGACATCTGCGGCAGTTATGATAGTCATAACATTCCTTGATATGTTAATAGCTAAAATTTCACCTCATTCAAAAATATTGTTAAATTTATCACTTAATAAACAGATAATATGGATTCTTTTCTTTTACTAAACAGAAAAACTGTACTTATGAAAATCGCAATTCTGTTATAAATAATAAAACTAAACTAAAAGTACAAATATTTGAATTGTCTATTAAATTAAAGAACACAATTTTATGTTGCAATATAAACATGAGGAAATATTAATAATATTTCTTAGTTTATATTGCAGCATAAAATTATTTTCTTTATTTTAATAGACATTCAACATATTCCTGTGAGGTTTCTTCTTTATTAACTCATAAAACTATTTTCAAGTATTTATTAATAAAATTGCAAAATGTGTACATAGATATTTATAGGAAAAAAATGTACCGTTATAAAAATTAACCCATAACTAAATTATTATGTTCACTTTACTGCGAATTTAAGTCTTTAATCTAAATATATTGAGTTGCTTCTCTCGCAAGTGTGATTCTTTTTATATACGGTGATTTAGTTTTAATCGTCATAACAATAAGAATCGTAAATATAATAGAAGTGCTTCAAATAAAAAAATGTCTTAAAATATACCCATAGGGTGTTAAATTTTAAATTTTGGCACAGCTTTTCTTAATTTTTAATGGCTTGAATCTTAGTTTCAAAGAATTTTAAATGCTGGTAATATTTCCAAAAGTTAATATTTTTTCAAAAGGAAAAAACCTTGTCTTATATTGTATCGAAGACTACTCTAATATTTTAAATAAAGTTTTTCAGAAATTTTTTCGCAAATTGTTTTCAAATTTTACCATTTTCATCCCAAATGAAACCTCTTATAATTTAGTATAGGTCCCATGTCTCAAAATTGAAATACCGAATGAAAATTCACCATCAATCAATTATTTATCTTTTTACGCTGATAAAGTGAGCTCCAATAGTTGAAAAAACTTGGGCTTTATAAAAATGATAAGTAAAGAATTTAGATGAGATTCCAGATTATGCTGAGTAAAAGGTGAATGAAAAAAATGAGCTACTAAAATTAATAGCACCTGCTTTATTGTCGAATTCTTAATTTTTTTGCGAAAAATAGTTGGCGTTTTTCCTAGTAGAAAATGTTAGTTTATTTTTCTCTCAACAGTCTCAATGTTCAGTTTATTTTGAAATCATAAATTGTCAAAATTGCTAGCATCACTAAGGAGAAACGAGAACATGGGTCATAAACGCTCTTAGTTCAGTAAAACTGTTTACGGTTTGTCGGAGCATCGATTTTGTAATGCCTCTTCTTTCTGGTCCAAATTCTGAGCACAGTTTGGAATGCCCGTTTAATACGTACACCACTTTATTCTATCATTAGTATGATCAACTCTGAGTTATTGCAGTCAAGATACGATATTGTCCGGGAGATGATTTTAGTTACTGACTTGCCAGTTTCGTGGAAACGAGTGACTTATTGTTGTATAGGTTAGAACCAGATTTGCGACTGATTTTTACAGAAAAATAATTAACTCAGATACATTCTGAATGTATCAATTAAAAATCACAAGTATCTAAGATTAAATAAATATGCATTTTAAAATTCCTCTTTCAGTTTTAAACTTGAGAGACTTAGAGGAGTCTTCTCGAATTAACATTACGCAACTATATCACAACTAAATTATAGGCTCACCTACTTCTATTTAATTAAGCTCTTCCTTAACCTTTCTTTATTGAGAAGAACTTAATAGACGATGAACTGGGAAATTAAGACTCACCGTTTCATGTTTGGTGCAAAGGTAAAAATTATTAGGGATATGCAGGATGTGTGAACATGTGGCAAGTATTTACTTTTGCCGGCCTGAGATTTTCCTTTTAAGCTCTCGACCAATAGATACAAGATTTGACTGCGTCCGTGACTAAAGTAATAATACGTTATTACAATGGCCGTATGTAAATTAACCTCATTGTTTTTTACGTTTTCGTGGTTTTTCCTGTATGTAAAAATGCTAACATACTATCCTTCACCTTAAATTTTGCGAACTGAATGCTTCAAGGAACTAGGCATATACATCGAAGTTAGTGGAATTTACACAATCCAATCGATCCATCTAACTAGTTGATATGGATCTCAATAGACTGGTCTAGGAATGCGTGTAGTCGCACTTACAAGAAGAGGTTATAAATTACTACTGGAGGCAGATTTGAACTGACTCTTTAAACAATACTCAGAATCTGAATTACGGATCGAAGGAAAAAAGACAAATGAAGGGTATTGACTTAATTTTATCGGGATACTATGATTTAGTAATAAATTAGTCTCTATTGGAAAGGTCAGTCTCAATTTTGTTATTTGAGTTCCAATTTACGTGGATCAGGGGGATTTAAAATTTTAAAATTATTCTTATTAAATTTAATAAGTAGACCAAATGGTTTGTCTCTAAAGGTGTAGTAAAAGAACGTTTCATCATAGCTAAGCTAACAATAACGCAGTTGATTGTGTAACAACATATTAGAGCTAGTTCGTAAAAAAGGAAGTGACGACTTGTTTGATCAATTGAACACACACACTTGAATAAGCACTTGAACAAATTAATGGAGGGCTTCACCCATAAGTTTATCCGTACCTATAATGCGTCTTGGGCTTTACAACAACAACTGGATTAACGAAAACGACAATGTTGCTGAAAGGATGTTGTCATATAAACGTGCAAATCCAGCAGTCACTATCTTGTGCAACCATAAGCGTTCGGTGCCAAAGGGATACAAGAAATACATAGAGAAATTAAAAAAAAATCGATGTCAAGAAGGATATGATCAAGGACGGAGAAAAATCAATGAAGGACGGTCAGAGAGACGCAAAACATGGAAGTGTGAAGAAAAAGATGATACTAGACAGGAAGAAGAAAAGCAATGACCGAAGGAGAAAACTGATCAAGTTGGGAATACAAAAGACTGATATGGAAGTTGAAGTATTTGAATCCTCGTATCAGTATGGCTTGGTGTAAAAAAATAATGCCCTTATGAAGAAAATTTATAACAAAACTCAATCAATGTGATATGTTTCTGTAGGTCATCAATGGCCGAGCCTAATTATCGCTTCTAAATTACTTAATTTCAAACTTTGATTTAAACCATACCATTGTTTTGCAATTTATAAGAATCAAGTAGATCATTTTAAAAGTTTAAATTTTCCTTTAGTGAATGGAGGATACCCTATGTGTATTCGTAAGAATAATATGAAATATTTTTCTAGGTAAATGGTAGCATTTATACATTGTATCAATTATCACAGTAATTCCTTAATTACGTTATTTGTATTCAATTTACAAAGTGAACGTTGGAGTATTAGTTTTTATTTTAGGAAATTGACCAATATTCTTGCTGCTTAATTACGACAGCTTATAGCAACCTGCATATTACAGATTTTATTAAATAAAGACTTTTATATTAAATAAAGTTCCTTGGAATGCGTTAGTGGTTGTCAACAGCAATGCTTACAAGACTGTTAGTCCAATTCTCGCTGAAGCCACAGATTTAAGATTTAACATATTCCCACAAAGTTATTTGAAGCCCGTTCACTCAATAAGCTACTTGAAGATGTATTATTCAGGTATTTCTAAACTAAAACCTGAAGTGGACAGAATAACCATCTCTTTGAAATCAGATCACGTTGAATCTTGGTACTATCAATCGATTTATTGAAACAACTTGTTTTGGTAACAACATTTAAATACTATTCAGTATACCATCAATAAACGTTGAGATCGTATCTCAAAACATCTCTATGAAATAAACAATATCGAACTATTAAAGATCATTAAAAGGTTATGTTGACCTCGTGATGCATATTATTCATTAGTGAAAATTATCTTTCTTTTCAATTTTTACCAAAGACCATTCACCTAAAATTGTCCTCAGGAATTATCTGCTAAATTATAGAGTTAATTTATATGTTCTGTCATTCGAATTTGCCAGTTCAGCAATTTCTGTAAGATCGTTGATAGAAGTCCAAATCATGATTTCCTTAATTTAGTTATAATTAGCCGGAACGTATTATCTATTATCTTCTGAAATGAAGTCATTATTTTATTAATTAATTAGGAATTGTATTTAGAAAAGACAAGTTTTTGTTTTGTCTTGAAGTTCCAAGATAAAATGTTCCAAGTCTTGTTTTGAAAATCTAGTCAAGAGTCTAGAAAGTGTATATCTAAACGGCATCACTAATGTTGGCTAATTGTATTCGTTAAACGAATAAAACTAAGTAAAAATTCGAAACTGGAGTGTTGTCTCCATTCCACATGCATTAAACATTGAACAATACCCTAATATAGCAGTTGGTCGAAGATATATTGCATGTTTCTTTATCCAAACTCTTAAAATAATTTTAAGAATTTTGATTACGAAACAGACAATCTTGTCTTGTTATAAAACTTCTACCCAAGAGTTTTGAAGGTCTTATCTTAAAATATAGAAGACAAGAAAAGTCTAGAAAGTCTTGATCTAGATTCAATTAAATGTTGATCATGAAGAAAAAGGCCTATTTTGAAATGTATCAAATATGTCGGGAATTTCATGTATTGAACGATCACTCTAATACTAATTATTTGTCTTACATTAACTTTTTTGTTCTGTTTAGAAATAAACTCTCTACACTTCTGTTGCACAAAAACGAAAAAAACTAAATAATTATATCGTTTTCCATATGACGTTTAAACACAATACAAAAAGTTGTAAAGATATCTTACTGGAAAGATTTTATTTATTGATTTATTCACTCGGGACAAGTTATCTTGTATTATTTATAGCCGCAGTCGAAAAATTTAAAACTACTTACTTCAATTCCTCATCAGCCTGTTGCGTCGAGTAAATAATTGAGTGCTCGCATCACGTACATATTTGAGTTGGTTTAAAGACACAAAAGGGACAGAATTAAAATTAATGTATTCTGAAGCTTTGTGGCAGTCTTTAAGCTTTGAATGGCATATGAAAAATTTTCTTTATAGCCAAAACTCCCTAGAAAGACCAAGGCATGCATATCTATCTCCATTTCGTTTAATCCTTACCATTGTAAATGATATATTGTTTTATTTATTTTAGAATTTAGCACATTTCTAAAGATTAAATTGGTGTGTAATGCAAAATAGTAAATGCAAGTTAGAGTAGATAAGCAACGTATACATTTTTTCTTACTGAAAATCGAAAACAATATGGATTAGAAGAGTACAATAAAACCAACCTTTATGTATAAGTAATATTATAACATGTATTTTTTGCTTATTAATAATAAAAACTTGTTATTATTATCCTTAGTAGTAGTAATAATGATAAAATTTAATTTAGAATAGGAGATGAACCAGAGAGCTTTCTTGGGAGGAGGCTGGACTCGAGGTGGAGCTTCCGAAGTAGTTAGAAGAGCACATCCGGCATCTGGAGCTCAATGGAATGTTCAAGTAGTTAGAGGAAAAGTCAATGGAAAATGTCTTTGGAATGCCTGCAAAGCTCTTAGTCTGGGTCTGTTGCTTATGGTTTTGGGTGCAGCGATGGCTACTATAGGTATAATATTTTTACGTTTTAAATAAAGAATAAGAATTTTGCTAAATTTTCGTGTCATGAAAGTAAGTTCACGATTTTATTAAATTGGTTTATTCTGATTCATTAGTTTAGACGCTAACTTTTGTAATTAAAAAATGATTGTCCCATATCCTTTAACGCAATATTTGGCAAATCTCTAAGTTTTTGTTTTTGCTGTTCTAATATGGATTTGTCCCTGTTCTTCATTGAGATATTAACTTCTGAAATATTTGCTTAAATCTCTGGATAATTATCTTGCTGAGTTTCCTTATTGCATGTACTGATGTTTTGCATACTTTTCCGCTGACTCAAAAATCTAGTTGAGTCCGAATCACTCCTTGAAGATACTTTTCACTGTAAGTAGAACTCAAATCAACTTCGTTACATAAATTTAGTTTGCCAGCTATATACGCTAACCACTAAGCTACCATTGCTGTAGAGACCAAAGTAGTTATTTTTCTATAAGACAAAATATTTTTCCTAATCAAAATATGTTTTATTTCGTTGTTTCACCGTGTAAAATTAAAAATATTTTCTTGGTCATCCTCTTGGTATATTGTAATTTTTTTTTGTAATTTTTCCTTCTGAAAAGAAAAGTTTTTGAATCTTCAATCTATAAGTCATGAACTGCTTATTCTGTTTTCTTTTATTTTAATTCTAATTTCATTATTTGATATCAGGGTTCATATTCATTTCTATACATTTGACATATATTAAAGATTGTGGGTGTGCATCTAGTATCAATCAAAACTAATAAAATATATAAGTAAATATACTGTTAAAACTGCAAAAGCAAATTTACCACCCACGTTCATTTTCTTAAGACATTTAATTGCAAGTCGTTAAGCATTTAGTTTATACATTAAATTTAATCAAATATTTTATTACATTTTGGTCGCCAAGGTAATTAAACTGTAAAATAATTGTGCGTATATTTTGGATCAATCGGCAAACTGGTTATATCTTAGTATTAACTATATATATATATTACAATTTTCGAAACATGCATTAAGGTATTTATAAGAAAAATCTGTAAGCCAGTCCAAATGATTAAAATGGTACTCAAAAACGGTTAGATAATTTTTTTTTCAATGATTTAGCCATGGCTTTTTATTTCTCTTTTTCTTCTTTGTCCAATATTTGTCCAAGAAGTACATGATTTTAAGTATAAACTCGTACAATGACTTATGAAACGAAAACACCATAATATATATATATATATACAGATTTTAGTTAAAAATATGTGACCATTTTGAATCTGGACGACTGAAGGTTACGACTTTATTTATTTGATACTTAAAATAGGACTATTTACTAGTATTTACTAATGAACATTATTGACGATACCTGCGGATTATCAATAATCAGGTCTGTAGTAAATAAAAATGGTTAGCTGCTTACGGGTCAACGACTATTCAACAGGTCCATTTATCGAAGAATGAGTTCGTTTGGCCCTCGATCGTATCGACTTCATTTTATGAGTGCCCCGGCGGCACAGAGATGTAATTGGTGTCAAGAATGGGTCCAGTGGGATGAAGGCTGAGGTTATCCTATTCTATGATCCTCTAGTAAAATATCTGATGTGACAGTTTGCTTTGTTTGTATATCAGTCGGAATTACAATATTGTCAACACTTCACTTGAATAATCCTGATATTCTTAAATTTCTCTGTTCCATGGTCTCAGATATCCTCATATTAAAAAAAAATTGTTTCAGAGTTCATTGACGCACAGGATTGAAATTCACTCAAATAATTAAACGAATAGAAATACGAACTAATTAGTTGATCATGTGATTTTGTAGTTAACCTAATAGCTGGTAAAATGACTTCAACAAATGATGACTATGAAATACTAATTCTTTTGCACAAATGTTTAACTAGTTCCATCTAATCTTGATCTAACTTGATTTTTATTTCGGGTTATTGGCATTTTTAGGTAGATTTGCCAATTTCCTTGTATTCTCAATGAGTGCTTGGATTTCATCATCTACAGCTTTTTATCAATACATGTTTTTTCATTAATATCATCAACGGTAAATCATCAACATATTCAAATCAAATCAAATTTACATTTAAAGTGACTTTTAATTTACAGCAAGAACTGTAGGTATATGAATAATTTCACTCGTATTACGTTAATTAGGTAAGTTTCCTTTTAAAGTTTTCTACACAATTCAGTTTTGTCAGTTTTTTTGAAATTCCATTATAATCATGGCCTGATTTGAACTTTTCTTTTAAATTTCCTATCAGGTGTCTTATGTCTAATCTTTCCACAATTGTGATACATCTGAATTCGGCTTTCATACTAAAAGTAAATTATTCTATTTCAGTTTTAATTTTTTTAAAACCATGATTTGACATTTTTTTAACTGCGTCATGATGATTTTTTCTAAAGATTTTAGTTTTGTTTTTCAAAATATAAGGTAGTGGCGGCATATATGGCCCACTTAAAAAAATATTTTTTTTCTCGAAAACTTTATTAAAAAAAATAACAATGCTTACAGGAACTTAAGCGTAAACACCTTCGCTTTCAGGAAAAAAATTAAACTTTGTAAAAATCAAACGTAAAACACACAAAAAAAATTTTTTTTTAAATGCAGTCAATGGGCCATATTCCCAACCAGGGTTGGAGTTATGGCCCTAGAAAAATTTATTTTAATTGAACGGTTCATTAAGAAAACTGAGCTTAGACATAATAGACAAATAGACTGACAACAAAAAAAAATAAAAAAGATTGCAAATTTAAAAATAAAAAATAAAATTGTAGAAAAAGTCAATGGGCCATATCATCAAACCCATCTGAAAATATGGCACTTACAGAATTAACATAAATCTGAGCCCTTTAAAAAAATGCAAAATAATTTTTTCCACTAATGTAAAGTAAGTATTTTCTATCAAGATAAAATACTTAAACAATGTGACGAAATAAATACATGGGCCATATGACCAGTTGAGTAGTGCACATTATGAGCAACAAGAAAAAACTCTTTCACAAAATTTTTAAAGTAAAATGAATATGTCACTATGTAACACGTAACTTAGAGTGTCGATCCTCCAAAATTTAGGTTTGTTTTTAAATGTTTCCCGATGATTTCACCGAAACACTTTCATTAAACTTTATTATTCGAACACCTGTTGTGACGCCATAATGTAAACTAGCCGGTATTGCCGATATTGCCGGAAGTTCGGCTTGTTATTTACAGAGGACGCTTAAAAGTATTGAAAGAAACTGTGAACGTCAAGAAGTTGGGTTTGAGGCGGTTGGTTTAAAATTTAAGGGCATTGGGCCATATGACCGTCCGGGCCATATCTACCGCCACTACCTTAATCAATATTCTTGTTTTAATTGCTTTATTATCATGTTCTTATTGTTTTGAATTGCTGTTTTTATATCCTTTTGAAAATATTCTATTCTAAACAACTAATTTGACATGACGAACAATTAGCTAAATATTAAAAAAAAAATCAAAAATAATAACTGGCTGAAAGTGATAAACATGTTGATACATCCATTATTCAATTATAATATCAGCAAAGACTGTGATGAATTTAGATTGGCTTGTAGCATTGATTAAGGAATGAACAAGATACGCGACTTCAATGGTAAAATGCGAGGCTTTTTTTGGCAGCGAGATCTCGGCAAGTTGCGGGCATTCCTGTGCTTTACGTAGTATGCTTTTGACAAACCTGTGTCGTGTCTGGTTTTATATCATTAATAATCTAGTGGTAATAAAAATTTAATGTCCAGATTAATTTTAGTTTAAAATTATTAACGTAGTATGTTCTCTCTGTCAGCTATTTCTCAACGTTTGTTTGACTTTTAACAGTCACATAATTTTAAACTAAAATCAATCTGAACATTCAATTTTTGTTTTCACTAGATTATAAATTATATAAAACCAGACACGACACAGGTTTATCAAAAGCATACTACGTGAATCACAGGAATGCTCGCAACTTACCGGGATTCTCGCTGCCAAAAAAGGCCTCGCACTTTGCCATTGAAGTCGCGTATCTTATTCATTCCTTAATCGATGCTTGTAGTGTTGCGATGGATGGAGGAGAGTTCGTCGTCGACATAGACAAAGTTCATATATTTAGTTTAGTGTAGTCCGGCACTTACCCGAAAGGTAGACCATAACCATTTTCGTAGAATATTGTGTAATGACATATAATAGCAGGAAAAAACATGAATGTACAATAATGCATGAACAGGATCTTGTAGGTGGTTGCGTTACCACATCTTTAACGATTAGAAGACCAACATGGTCGAATTTTATCGATAAAACAAATTGCTTTACTTTCTTAGCTTAATCCGTATTACTTGCAACTGCATTTAGGATTTTACAGGCTAAATTTTCATATTTGATACAATAAGAACAAAATATCCAGTTTGATATATTTATAATGATGTTCTACTTCTGAATATACAAATATGTATAATAATTACGTTCTAAAAAAGTATATTCAATATTTTTTTTGCTTTTGATGCTATAAATTCTGTTATATAATTCAATATTTAATAATATGAAGTTATGAAAAGTAGTTATCTTAACGAATTCGACAATAATTGCTTTCTAGAGTGGCTTCAATAATTTTTATATCCAATAGATTTTTTGTTTGTATGTTCAGAGGGTTTTCGATTTTCTTCGAGCTACAGGTTCAGCAAAATAATACAAGACTGATGTAAATGTTCTTCTGCCAGAAAAACTATAGAATAAGTTTTTAAGTTAAGTTAAAAATCTTATTATACTACATGGAAAAATTCGGACACGCAGCAATTTTGATACCAAGACTACTATATGTTAGAGACATTATTTCAAATAAAGAAACTTGAATGTATTGAAGAGGAAAAATTTAAATATATTGTTAAAAAGTTGAAACAATACAAAAACGTAAGTTATACAAAAATGTATTATTCTTATGTTAGGTAATAATTTTCTTCGCACAATAAACTGATTTTATCAATAATATAATATACCTAGTGGCGGATGTTGCCCCTTCGGAACTCAACTAACTTTTAACTACGGAGTTATACCCCGAATTAACTTGGAAATCGTATCTTGATTCAATTGTTCCCATTCTAAATTGTAGCTCGTCAATTATTTTTGGAGTATTTGCCTTATACACCTCTTCAATTGACCTCAGACGTGCTCTATCGGTTAGGTCCTGACTGTGGTGGACAATTGAGTGAATCCAAGTGCTTGCAGGTGAGCAATAAACTTCCGAATAGTTATTAACCCTTCTTCTACAAGAATCAGGTCTGTACGAGCCTGTCAAGATATGCTTCTTCAGACCATAATACCTGTCTTTAAAGGGTGTTTTTCGGCAAAATTCCATTAGTGACACTCTCTGGGTCATCTCCGGACGCATTCAGGTCCTTCTGGTGCACGTAGGTCGGATTTGATTTGTCAGAGAACGCAACCGTCTCCCACTGGTCTACGGTCCTATGGAAGTTGCCCTGTCTAGCAAATTTTAATCTTCGCCTTCAGTGACATGTTGACAGCCTGGGACCTGCCACTGTCTTCGAGACGATATACCATGTTCATGCGGTCTTCTACGAACTGTTTGGGAAAATACGGCAGCTGCATAAACGTCTCTTTGCTATGCTGCACTATTTATGTGACAATCTCTTAAAATAGTTATAAGCATAAGACGATCTTCCATTTCTGTTGTGCATTGCTCTCGACTAAAACCAGGTATTGTACTATAGGAACTTATTACATAATAGCGTCTCGTTGACACATTATTTCTTTCTAAATTTATCATCCAAAATAGCACACACAACGACAGTCTACGAAGAATTACTTCTTTCTTAAATTTTTTTAGGTCGCATTTTTAAGTCAGCGGTCTTAAAATACCCTTATAATGTAGATACATCAATTACAATGGTACCAGAAATATCAGTTGCTGCGAATACTAGCAAACAAACCGCATGGCACTCGAGATATGGAACAAAATTAGATTAAGAGGAATTAAAAACTCTTTTATTGAAATAAAATTGCATAAAATTAATTTTAAACCAACTAGGTTGGAACAATAGACTCAAATATTCAATAAAGAATAGTCAATTGTTCAATATTTATCTGAAACTATACTGGATACGTGATTGTATTTTAAATAACAAATTCTGAGGTCTTGAGGTTTCCGTATTTATTTGTTGCTGGAAGCTGCTCGTTCATTGATTTAAAAAATTGTGTAATTTTAATAAGTCTAATTCTTTTGCGACCTGCATTCGGGCAGAGACAATGAATCAAATTTGAAGTATTATTAACATTTTTTACTGCGTATAATTGGTACATTTTTTTGCACTAGCCCTTCTCTTTGTCGCCCATTACTTTCAGGAGACCCCGTATCTGATTAAGTGTTACGGAAGCTAACTGCATTAATATTAAATGATGGCCGCGTTTTTGTTGTTCACCATATCTATTTGTTCCACCGTGATGATTAATATTTATGCCTACCGCATCCGCTAAATGATATGTCGCTGGGGGTAAAATAACATCCACAAATTTCAACTTAAAAAGGGGGTTTGAATATCAATATTTATCTTTATTTCGCGTCCTACTGTCACCGATAAATCAATTAATACCAAGGATCTTTCTATGTGCTTTTTTTAACTTTATTTATAATCATTGAATGTATCGTGAACAATGACATCGCCCGTGCAATTTTTAAATATTTATTTAATTTTCTGATAAATAATTTTATTGTTTCTTTTTATTTACTGCATTCACTTCCAAACTATCACTATATCTTTTACCTACCCTTATTTACCTTCGTTTTCAACGGTATTTCCTGTAGAAAATTATAACAAAAATATAGATAGTACGATATATTTATTAAATTAAAATGCCGTCAGAGTTTGTTTCATTATTAATTAACGTATAAGTTATTTTCTGAAAGTTGCAATAGGGCAATTAACAATTAACATAGAATTCGTTTTTAGAGTCGATACTTATACATATAGATAAAACAATGGTAAATAGGTAGATCAAAGTGCGAGTCATGATCCCTTTTACACAGAGCCCTTCACCGGATTTCCGAAAGGGTAGGTAGTCGGTATTTTTCACTCATCACATTTGCCGTTCCTCAGATCCCCATAGGATTTGAATATCGTGCGCTTCCTTATAGGCATATATTTTACATGCAATTTTCATACATAGATTATTCAAGACATATCAATCACTGGGTATTCAGATTTAAATTACCTCGCACTGCCCCATAACCTAAATTCCATTAGGTACCATTTACGTGAAAACTGTTTTAGTAAATTGTTTTTATTCAACTTCCTGATGTCGCATATAATAATAGTAGACCGGTCTTTCAGAATATTGTCTGTGAACCTGTTTTCAATCACAATTCGAAAATCCGGACGAATATCTAGATGAAACAATTTCCTGCGTGTGCTATTCCACAATAAAAAAATAATAATGCAGTCTAATGTTGATATTTCGGCTTGATTTATAAACAAAAATAAACACTGATCTTGCGCCTTTGCATTAAAAAACTACACTCGCATGCAAAAAGAACGCAACAAGTTAATATTTGGTAAAATTTGAGGTTTCATAATTTTTTATTTTTAGTTCAATTTTCATAATTTTTTTAGCAAACTGTAGATAAAATGACTAATTTCAACTTTCATATCCAGTCTTTTGTTACATGCTGGCGTTTTAGTCATTATACAGAGTTAATTAGAAGGTTGTTGTATAACCCTAATTTTAAAACGCCCTGTGGAATAATTTCGTAACCAAATTTCAAAATACCAATTTTTGTAAAGAACAATTCCTTTCCTACATTTTGTTTTTTAGTTCATGTCTTTGGGTGCACTGGTTAATTTTTAAGAGCAAAATGAACTTGTCACCAACATTACTTTAAGAAATGTTATTTCTTGACGTGGTGACTTTGTTCGTTGTTGCCCTAATGTTAGTTTGACAGAGATTTGTTTTTGCGCAAGACCTATACTCCTACCATGGTTTTAAGTGTGGAAAATCGCGCAAAACTGTTGTTCTTGTTGAAGATGGACGTAATTAAATATTAAATATGTTGCAAGAATCCTTCATGTTCATCGCTCTACCATCAAAAGAGTAGTCGCAGAAATAAGCGTAGGGCAGGCAGTGGCAGATGACGAAAAAGTACTGGTATTGATGACAGATTTCTTCACGTACCTACGAACTTTGCGGGATCGTCATTTAACATCAGTGCAGTCAAAGAATCAACTTCAAGAGGTCCAAGGTACAAATGTTAGTGTGTGGACAGTTCGCCGAAGAAAGAAAGACTTTGGTTTGAAAGCTTGTAGACCAGCAACTGAACCCAAATTGCTTCCGCGTCACCGAGTAGCTAGACTGCAATTTGCCAATGAACATTTGCATTGGAACTTAGGGCAATGGAACAATATTCTTTTTACTGACAAATCCAGATTCTGCTTACATTCTCCAGATGGACGGAAAAGAGTATGAAGAAGGACCGGAGAAAGATTTGCAGAGTGCACGTTCAGTCCCCGTCTGAGCTATGGAGGAGGTTCAGTTATGGTGTGAGCAGAAATAACCCGAGAGGCCTACACTGAGTTAGTGGTCATCGATGGATCCTTGACGGTGCACCGATATATGAGGAGATATTAACCAATTATGTTGTACCTTTTAGTGGATTTATCGGCGATGGCTTTATCCTATTGCAAGAAAATGCGGGGCCACATACAGCAATGTGTATTACACAATACCTCGCGGATGTTGGTATTAACAAAATGAACTGGTCATGTTCGCCTGATCTCAACCCCATAGAGCATGTGTGGGACATGCTTGGCAGGCGAGTCGGAGAACGCGAAGTAGCCCCGGCTACGGTAAATGAGCTTCGTTTAGCACTTCAGGAGGAATGGCAAAATATCCCTCAAGATGTTATTCGTAACCCTATTGACAGTATGAACCGACGTATGCAGGCAGTTATAAGAGCTAGAGGTAGTAATACAAAATATTAAGCTATATTTGTTGTAAACAGTACGTTTCTTTAGGTTAGTTAAGTTACAGTTGAATTGGTTTGTTGTGAAGTTTGATTTTGAAATTTTGTTATTTTTTTATGTAAGTTGCAATAATTGCTTATTAAAACTAAACAATATATCATTGCCTTTTCATTGCTAGACTCATAAACTAAACTGTCAAACTGACATTAGAGCAACAACGAGCAAAGCCATCTCGTCAAAAAATAACATTTCTCAAAGTAAACTGTTGGTGACAAGTTCATTTTGCTCTTAAAAATGAACCAATGCACCTAAAGACATGAACTAAAAAACAAATTGTAGGAAAGGAATGGTTCTTCACAAAAATTGGTATTTTTCCACAGGGCTTTTTAAAATTAGGGTTACACAACAACCTTTTAATTAACCCTGTATAATGACTAAAACGACAGCATTTAACAAAAGACTGGATATGTAAGCTGAAATTGGTCATTTTATCTACAGTTTGCTAAAACCATTAATTATGAAAATTGAACTTAAAATTAAAAAATTTTACCAAATATTAACTTGTTGCGTTCTTTTTGCAATGATTTTTATCCATAAGGGAACATGGATGATATCGAGAAGGAACGAAACCAGAAGCGAAAAAAGAGAAATACAACTGAAAAAAATATATAATATAGAAGATTGGCAAAAGAAAGTAGTGGTATCAAAATTATAGGAAAAATATTAAATAAGTATATAGTAATAACACTCAAACTGGAGAGGAAATAGAAGAAAGGCGGAATAAAATGGAAAGGCTATAAAAGTAGCGACCAAAAATAATCTAACGGCAAGTAACAGGCATAAGAAAAAGGGATGGATAAAAGAGTTCGAAGTGAAATCAGGAGTGAGACAAGGCGACCCACTATCGATTACACTATTTAATATAGTCCTGGAAAAACAATAAAAGTTGGCGGGCTAAGCAGAAAATGTACCCTTTTTAACAAAAGTCATCAATGCCTATATGCATACGACATACTGCGAATAGCGCGGACCTAAAGGAGTTGGTAGTAGCAGCAAATGAAATGGGTCTCATAGTTAATACGAACAAAAGCAAATACACGAAACTTAAAAAAAAAGCTAGAAGCGGTCTATAGGAGAACACTTAGGATACAAACAGGGAACGGCGATATGCTGGAAATTAAAGAAGTAGAAGACTACTTCTATCTAGGAACCCTAATAGATAAAAAGTGCTGATAAATAGAAATAAACTTAAGAATAGCAAAATGTAACAGATGCTCAGGTGGAATCAACAGAATCTTAATGTCGAAGTGTCGGTGGAAAGACGGTTGAAGACATTTGGGAACGAAGAACCAACGCAGAAGTTTATGATTTATATCAAGAACCAAATACAGCAAAATTTATCAAAGCTCATCGACTACAGTAACGGTCATCTCGAAAGAATGAAAGACGACAGAAGTGTACAATACATAGGCTAGAAAATACCAGAAGCAAAAGAAAGAGAGGCAGACCGAGGAGGAAATTGAGCGGGGCTGATTTGGAGAAACAACACGTGAACTGGAGGACGTTAGCAAAGGAAGGATATTTTACCGAGCAAATGTAATTAATAATAATAATTTCGAAAATAATGTATTAGGTACGTAAAATTTTGAACGATTCTTTAAAGATAATAATAAAAATTGTAATTTTTTTATTATCTAAATAATCAGAAAAAAGTAATACAAAATAATATTATTAATCTTTATATCGTCTTTATATAAAAATAATTTTAATAATATATTTACTGTCCTTTAGACGACCAGTACATACAAAGGTATCGAACTTCCGAACTCGTCAAAATACAATACATAATACAATGAACAATTAAATAGGAAAAAAAATAAAAGTAGACAATTCTGAACTTATTCACTCAGAATACAAACTAAAATTAATATAATAGGCAGTTTTATTCTACAATTAAATTAAAATAATATTAACTCACAGAACACTTTAACATTACTATAATGTATGACAATGATTACATTAATGTGTAATGCCATAGTCGACGATTTCTTTAAATGTCATATTAGAATACTATTGATTAAAACCTCAATATTAGTTAACCAAATTATTTTTGTTTTCAACTAGTGTTTTGTGTATGTAATGAAATAAAACGTACCGGCTTTAATATAAAAATCTTCATGGTACCAGCAATATGGACAAAATAGTATTTTTGTAAATAATTTTGAAAATAATGTATTAGGTACGTAAAATTTTGAACGATTCTTTAAAGATAATAATAAAAATTGTAATTTTTTTATTATCTAAATAATCAGAAAAAAGTAATACAAAATAATATTATTAATCTTTATATCGTCTTCGAGAGATTCTGTTTTCTCTTGAATTTCTTCAGTAGTTTCTCCTTGAAATAGTTATTTGTGTGCTAGTGCAAAAAGTGCATGAGGCATGCAGTTTGCAGAACGAGCGAAGCGAGAGCTGCAATCATACCGAGTGCAACAAATACACTTTTTGCAAGTGTTACACATCACATTTTTCTACGATCGAATTAAATAGATTTTTTTTTAATTTTATTGAACAGAATATTACATGAACACAAAATATTCAAATGTCAAAGTCAAACTAACAACTAGATAAATTGTCACTCTTCAACGTCATCCATGAATAACTATGAATAAAGTTTCGTTGCAGTAGTGCAAAAAGTAAGTTACTCTTTGCACCAAGTAAGTTACTTTTTGCACTAGTTCAACTAGTTCAACAAAGTGTTACTGAAAAAGTTAATACTTTTTGCACGATCGTAGAAAAATTTTATTTTTTCTCTTATCAAAGGCATCTGATTTGTAGAGGATAATTCTTGACGTTTCGTCTATCTTTTCGTGGTTCTTCGATTTAGAAGAAAACCATGTCAAGATGGTAGAAACGGTAAGAATTCAAAGTAATGAACACAGAAGAGAACCCAAAAAATTTTCTAAAAAGGCATCCATCCGGCGGTGTCTATGGCCTGTGTCTCTGTCATGGAAGTTTGGGAACACTTATAGATATTTTGGTATATGAATAGAACAAGTTATGCATGGTCAATAAGTATGGAAGTGGTAGGCCAATTTTCTTAAATTTCAAAATTAGTTTAAACTTTCAACAAAAGTTTCATATTACAAAAACAAATATCTTTTGCCAACAGATTTTTGTTTATAAAATAAACAATTTAGAAAATATTGACATTCGCCATGTGGTGTGTCAATTTTTAAAATAAAATAAAATAAGATAAAATTGCGTTGTTTTACACCACTTTTTTATTGACAATGACGCACTGGTTTTCTCATCCTGTTATTGAAATTAAATGTCCATTATAAAAACCGATTAAACAATTCTTGTTAACATTTCGACAAAATTGACTAGTATATCACATTTATCTCAAGAGAGCCTTCAAGTAAGGTGTCACTCGCCATATAATTTCCATTTAAAAAGATCGCCGATTATGTCATTACTTCCCACATTGATGGCGTCATCGTCATTACATGAGCATAAAATTGATTTTTCTTTTAAAACGTTTTAGAAATATGAATTCTATTCTTTACTTCTGCAAAGCACAGTCATTAATTCATTAGAATAAATTTTTTCGTAAAAAGTTAATTATCTTTGTTTATAATTTCCTAAAGGTGAATTTTGAATTTAAACGATTATTTTTTTTTTCTGTGTAGATGATAACTATATGAATTGATATTCCTAATCCAGATATCTAATTATGTTTTATTTTAGGGTACTACGCAGATCATCTGTCTATTGCTCAAGAGGTTAGGGGTAACCACACTGTAAGGGTGAAAAATGAATCTCGGGGATTTCATTTAAATAATCTTTCGTATGCAGGACCCATTGTAATGGGAGTCGGAGGTAAGATACTTTTAATGATGCATCCTCTTCTACTTTAATTACTTCTTTTTGAAAAGCTGGTGTCTCTCAAGCTGTCGCGGGATGAATATGAGTGTGGCTTGAAAAAACGAACTGCACATATATGTAAAGAATTTTTGTTTCTTAATTAATTTAAATTTGAAACTAATTTTAGAATACTGATTGAAAATATAGTTAAGTTGGTCAGTATTATACCTGCATTTTGTTAAAATTATACATTAAATCATATAATCCCAATAACAACTTTGTATCACATCTTTTCTTTCACAAATGTACAAGGCGATTATTTTTATTTCACATCCATAAAATTGTATTTTATCTGCAAATATGAATTTCCTGAAGAAACTTTTCGAATTTTTTGTAAATTATGCCAATAAGTAGATGTTAAAAATTATACAATATTCAATAATTCAATATAATATTTAATAATGTCTCCTAGGTTTCATTGTGGTGGCGGCGTGTGTGATGACTTTCGAGGCTCGTGATTCGGCTGCAAAAGTCGTCCCCGCTAGATTTAAATTGAGCACAACGGGTCCTCCTAGTACTGTGTGTGCGGCTCATGGGGGCTACAGTAGACATGGCTCGTTAAGAACTTCAGGATCACAGACTGGTAGTTCAATTCAACATACACATCAACATTCGCACTTTCATTCATCAACCACAGACAGACGTGCGTTAACTCAGTCTTTCATGCACTTTTCAAGAGGCCTTGCGTTAGAGACTCAACGTAACAAAAATTCGCTCAAAGTTCCACAGGTATCTTATTTTATTATATTTTCATTACATCCAGTAGGTATAGGGGCGGTTGGGCCCGGCCTCCGCTCATGTCCCCAGAATGGGGCCCCCGGACACCGTAGGGCTCCGCTGCACCCCCGAGAATGGGGCCCCCATAATATGTTTACATGGTTGCCTAACTCCACTGTGCCTCCAGAATGGGGCCTCGTAGGGCTCCGCTCACGTCTCAGTTACCAAAAGGGCCCCCGTGTTACCCCCATCTTTATAGGCCCCCATCCTAACCCTACATAATGGGGCCCCTTAGGACGCCGCTCACGTCTCCGAGTCAACAGAGCCCCCTTGTAACCCCCATTTTTTATAGGCCTCTATAAGGCAGTGTCTTGCACGTTGTGGGTTATCAGATACGTACATAACCACACTTGTTATTCAGGTGTTCTTACCAATCGTACTAACGTTAGAGGTGCTCTTTTTATTACTTAAACTCTGTCGGTATAGCCATCTACTTTGCATTATATCGAGTAATACCCACAATCTGACCCAACTTGTTGAGTTGTCAAGTAACTACTCTGTATTTTGTATTATTAATATAAAAGCCAGTATGAGAAAAATACAAATTTACTGAGATTTAACAAAATTAATGTAAATGGGTTACAGCGATTTAACACTAAAATAGTTTGTCTACCTGCCAATATAATCTCTGTTACCTAGCAAGAAAAGGCAGTATTTACACTCGGTTATTTCTAGGAGTTAAAAATGCCATACTTTAATGAAACACATGCCGCATATTTTTCATAAACTTTATTGAACAATAATTTTTACTACTCTTGTACAAAGCATACAAAGCTGGTTTTCTTACATAAGTAATAGGATAACATTTTATTCTACGTGGATGTCTTAAAAATTATGAAAATATAGCAGAAAATACTTACATTATATAAAATATAGTACATGAGCGAATATAAAATGAAACTCCTGTAATTTGAAACTTGGAACTAATCAATACAAAAACAAAAAAAAAAAAAATGCCACATATATATTTTTTTTACTAACCTCTAACTATATATAAACAGAGCTAACAATATTAACTGGCCTATAAGTTACCTAAATATTTGGTTCTATTGTCGCTTATCAATCAATCAATTTTTAAATTTCTTAAACCCATAAGGAACAGAGCTATGATCATTAAAGAATTTTCTCTTGGTGGAATTAGTTTTGTATATTTTTCTTTCTATACTTGTTACGACTTCATGCTCTTTTGTTCTTCGAATATTTTTGGATGTAATGTAGATAGGAGCGGATTTGTTAAGAACCATATTCCTTATGCTATCAAAATTTATCAGCTGACTAGTTGCGTAATTCAGTGATATTCCTTTCACCTTGCACATGACCTCCTCGGTTTGTTTCTTTGTGGAGAAAACTTTGTAAGCGTAATTCTTAGGACCTCCGGAGACAAACTCTGTTATGTAGCTATCATATCCATATTTTTCTAACTCGTCAGTCATATCTCCAAGTAAACTGCCTGTGGGTACATCAGGTTCACCTTTCCTCGAAATGTAGATGTACAGTACTCGTTCGTCTAATTTTTCAAGATAGCTGTATAACTTGAGACGAGCTTGGGCCGTAGCATAAGATGCTATGGCTACATTTACTGTAGTTAGACTATCGTTATTTTCCTCTCTATGCTCATAATTAATAATGATGGTATCTTCGTTTATTGGAATCACACCGTTAACATATATATCTGGATTTGACATTACCTACATTAAAAAACTCTCCCGGATCGTTGACAATTTTTGTTTTTTGATTGATTCTCTCGTTGTCCAAACTTTCCCCAAAACGAATTTAGGATAAGCTTGGCCTGAGATCGTAATCCTGAATTTTCAATAACATCAGCAAAACCTAATTTGATATTTTCTTGATTGAGGAACTGTTCTATGTAACGCTCTCGTTCTTCAACAGTGGTACAATCCATCGGCCACCCCGATGCTTGCTGCCTAATTTTTATGAATTTATTCATCATATCAGTGAATAGTCCCTCTTTATTTGTTGTTTTATCAAACTGTTGAATGCCATAGCTCCAAATTTCATAAACCTCTTTCAATTCATAACCCTTCTCAAGAGCCTTCAATTACTTCGTCAACGACCCAGGTATCAACTAGTGTTTTCTCTTCTTCTTCGTGGCAGCAATCATTCTGATTCATTTGCTCGCCACAGGCACGGCATAAAACGAACAGAAGTTTGTTGTTCATTTTTGTAGGAAGTACAGGATGGTAGAGGTTTGTTGGCGGTAAAATTTTACACTTGATCAAACCATCTGTATATGTTAAATTTATTGCTGAACATTCTTCTCCTACGTAAACTTTAGGATGTCCAACTGGAAACTTGCCATATTTGCAGACCCAAGGGTATAAAGAACAGATATCCACGTATTTAATTTTCTCCCCCCCCACCCTGATCTTGTAATGCTCAATAGTGTTTCCAGTACGACCACCATAGAATGCGTCTCTAGGATTAAGTGGCACAAATGAAAGCAGGGGGCGGTTTTCAATAAGAACTCGCATTTCTTTAATTAACTGTCTTTTAAATTCACACTCCCCTTTTTTTCAACAACTTCATAGCCAAGTTCTCGTAGGCGTTCTGTCTTAACAATTGTACATTCGTATCGCAAGTTTAATGTTTCAGATGGATCGTTGTGTAGGGGGTCATCTCTACTATATTTAAAGCAACTAGGGCAACCATGATAGTAGCACCCATGAAATTCGAAAATCTGATTCGTATCCATACAATATCCGTCCACTTTAATGCCATGAAGTCTGGTCTCCTGTCCTTTAGCTGCATGATTAATATTTATATTTCTTTCTTTCTCCTCACAAACAAGCCACTGGACAGCTATCCTTGACTGGTTATCTCGCCACCTATAACCGGTTTTTGATATTATTCCGATACTGTTTGGTTTAAGAAAATTACAGCGATATACTTTGTTACAGGCAGATGCCATCGTGCAAGATTCTGTGAATGGACAGACATTGGTAGTCTCGAGTAGTTGCTGTCGGAATTTCAGACAGGCCTGTGTTAATATTTCAACATCTGATATGCAATAAGTCACTATATCGCGTTGCATGTGGAATTCATCGTTTCTATGTGCTTTGTACCATTCTAAAAAAACTTTGTACGGGCATCTTCTTTCAACGTGTCGGAGTCGTAATATTTCAGAGCAGGTAAACCCCCTATGTCGAGCCCTATGTAGTTTTCATTTTCAGCTGTATTAAATAGGTGTGGGAAATACCCTTTTTAAAATTATCTCCGAGTCCAAATGCATCAGGAAGAGAAGCCAACTTCATTGGAAAATAGTTCATACTATCCAAAAATTTTACGTTTCTTTATCTCCATTAAAATTATTTTAGAACCACGCATTATCAGGTCTGGTTTTAAGTCAGTCTTCGTCAAGATATAATTTAAAATAAACTGATGGTCGAAAGCGCAACCGTTATGAGCTATTACTACGACTTGTTTAAATTTCCTCCATAGAGTTAATACATGGTGTATGAAAGAAGATACAGGGTCTGCACATTTTACAATCTGTAACCTAGGCCCACATTTCGGGCAGATACTTTCTTCGGACGCCATACATTCATCGCAGCATTGTTTAAAAACACAAAGGTTAGATGAATGTGTTAGGGAACCATCATCTCGTAGTAACCACGTTGTAATGGTTTTTATGGTGAAATAGATTAATTTTATTTGGAGCATCAGGGCTCTCATATAGTACTTCTCTACCCTTTGCACCGTACTTGTACTTGTTTATTCATTTCCATGAGCAATGGTGATTATGAGGGGGTGTCGGTAGTTTTTAATTTCTCACACAAAAAAAAAAATTGATGTAGTACAGTTTAATATTTTTAACGAATTTCTAATAAGTATTGATTATTATCAGACAACAAAAACATTCGTGTAAAAAAAAAATTATTTTTAATTTAAACTAGGACTTTTGTTTTCTCACAATGGCCAGTCAACAATTTAGAAGCTCGTGCGTATATACCTGGCTCTTTTTGTGGTGACAGCCCCTTTTGTACAGTCGGTCTTACAGACACCAAGAGTCGGTACTGACCCCATGCAGAGGTGCTTTGACGAGCAGAACTGTCGACTTTTTACACCATCTCAATCAGAGACGATAACCAGTGCATGAAACATATTCTTTATGATTATCTGTCAAATCATCAGCTCAAATAGTTCGTGTTTTTAGGAAAATTTAAATTATTTTAAACTGCTGAAATTTTAACCCCGATAGACTACCTACTACGGTATGTAGCATCGAATCGGAAGTATTTAACAAGAATAACAAAAAAAAATTTTCGGAAAGAAAATATCTACTAAACAAAGTTACTTATTATATTATAATTGATTAATTATCTGAGGAGAAGTCAATCAGTAGTGTAAACCGATTTTTTTTTTAAATTAGATTGATATTTTCTAATAAATTGGATTGTCAACAAATCGGACGTTTATGCTAATATACCAGACTCCTTGTGGTGACAGCCTCTTTTGTAAGGAGGTCTAATGGACACCAAAGTCGATACTATCTCCATGTAGAAGAATATCGCATAAACCGTTTGTCAACTTTGACATCATCACAGCGAGATGAAAACCAATTATTACGCAATGTATCGCGATTTTACATAAGCTTGCGCCCCAGATAAAATTAAACAATTATTTTAAAACATTTTGTGAACAAAAGATTTTGTTAAAATACCTACCTCGCGATACATACCAAATTTTTAATAAGAAAATGACCTGAAGGACTCGATTTCGGAAGTGGGAAATATCTAAAATGACAAACATTATTATTATTAAACTGGTTTATAAGGTATACATATAAAAAACAAAAAGTAAAAAAATATGCTTTTATATAAAACGATGAGCTGAATTCACAGTTACTGTATTATTATAATAAATTTTTTAGTGAAAGGAAAGACCAAACGGCTCTGCCATATAAACTTAAGAGAAAGGTTAGAGTTATCAACGAAGGTGTCAGATATCTCCATAGATATAAATAGATTAATATTACTAAAAGTTACATCAATTTACATCCTCTGTAGTGCTAATCCAGTGCGTACTAGCGCTAGAAAATACGAGTAGTATTGCATTCATTTAAACAAAGTGTAAAACAATTTTGGGGCAATTAAATACCCCCTGCTTACCATTCTTGTTTCATAGAGTAAAAAAAAATTATTGTAAAGTATCAAGACAGTACTTTAATTTTAAGATACCTATTACAACGCGAAATGACAGTAGTGGATTTATAATAAAATTGAATAACTGAAAGTCTACTCTTTAGTCTTAATAGATACATAATTTCATTGCAATAGGGTTATAAGTTCTGGGCTAAGTTAACGAGTCAGTAGTTATATCCTATTGAATGATAAAAAATTTAAGATATAATAGACGCAAGCATAAATTAAAAATCAAAAAAAAAAATATGATCAATATAACCTCGCTGGTCAATTCAATACTAAACAACTTTTTAATAAAATATGTAAGAAATAGTCTATTATTGTCGTTTTTATCTGTTTCCAGGGCATTTGAAATGCAGTTTTAGCCATACCAACTAGGTTTAACATACACCCTAAATAACCATAAATCTATAACGTTTAAATTATTATTATTAGCTGTTTTATATTGTCCATAATATATACAAATCTTACACATGGGTAGATACATTTTTTTCCTTTATAAAACGAAATTAAAAAAAGTGTAGAAATACAAAAATAATATATATTATATATATTTGCGTTATTGAAGTAAATCTGTATTGTATAGCAAAACTACGGGTTGTTTTTCAATAACTTACAACCCCTATTATAATCAATGTGATAAATGATAAATAAAAAAAAAATAACTCACCTGATATTGCAGTGTCATATACAATGCACTATTTAACTATTTTAGGACTCAATAACTGGGAACTTGTTTGTTCAGAACACCCCTAACACAATAACAATAACCACCCTATAGTAGCAGTACTCATACTAGTTGTTTAACCTAACACGACTAAATAACGTGTGGTCTTAAGCCTCAAGTAAAAAAAAACCTTCTTATAAACTGGATATAGTACGTCATCGTTCTTACCCTCTCTCTAACCCCCAAGATCCTTAAATTCATCTTTACAGTCATTAAGATAATATGTTCCCTTATTTTTGAATTGTTATTGTTCCGTTTTGTGTAGATAATTGTATTAAGAGTACCTATATAATTTATCAAAATCATATTTTAATAAAGTAATTAAATAAAGTATATTTAGTAATATGCTACATACCATATAGTAGGTAATTAAGTACCCTTAAAGACTTACTTCAATGGTTTAATTTATAACGACTCACGTTATCATAAAAATAACAAACTGAAAAAACTGGAAATAGTCTATAAGAATACAAATACCAGGGAATATTATGGAAATCCTACAATTCATAGTTTTTATAATTCTTCACCTTCAAACACAATTTATTATCTTATATTCATACGAGATATTTACAACTTATTCTTAATTTAAATTAGTTTTACACTTTTATAGTATTCAACATCGATGCAGCGATTCGCTGATAGTTTAGTATGAGCTAAAAGAAATATTAAATACCTATACGTGCCAACATTATTTTCATTTATCTTAGCAAGAATAATTGTCAAAATCGAATTATAAAATGCACACGGCATAAAAGAAAACATTATAAAAGCTGAATTAAGTACAGATACATGACATTCTATTGCAATAGAGATATTGAGGAACAGAAACTATTTTTGTAACGAATTTAACTAGGTATAAAAATTAATTAAATTAACAATGTTTCATTAATGAGCTTAGAAATTGTTCATTTTCAGTAGTATAATAATTATCTATCGGCTAAATTTTAATGGATTAGCAGCTCACCAACCTGTCATAACAAGTCGGTGATCTCAAGAAATTAATACCGGTGGCTAGGTCTCCCCTTCAGCTCGCGGGGGTGAAATGAATACCAAACTCAGACGTAATGTATAGGATATAATCTCTTGCATCTACCTTGATTTGCCGGCGACGGGTCAAGTAGAGCTTTTTAGTGGCTGGCGCGCGTGCCCCCATAATACGTAGAATGTCTTTTATTAATTTAGTAAAATAAAATATCAAAATCTGTGTCTCCAATAAACACTAGCAATTTACTTTTTTGCCAGTCCTTGCAGTCAAGTACGTGTGTATCTATCAATGTATCCATATGACTACCGTGATCGGTTCAAATAATAGCGGTTTTTTTTTTATGAGAAATAATAATAATCTTGACACACCGAGAGTAGAATACTGCAATATCGTTTAAAATTACAGAGTAAAATAGTAGAGTGATACTATTACCTGCTATACATATTTCAAACAATTATATGCATTAGATTAGACATCCCCACTCTGTCAGCTTTTTAAGAAAACCAAACAGTTATTACAATTATTTGTAACATATCAATATTTTTCATAAGCGAACGACTGTGAAATACCCGGGCTAGGATACATAGATTAAATTAAGATTTATCGATTCGTCTGTCCTGCACTAAAAATTATTCAAAAAATGCATTTAAAACGTCTTTTTAGCTCTCGAAATACAAAAATTATCTTTTTAATTTCAATAAATACCCTCGGAAGTAAATTATAGTACATAATTCTATTTAGTTCTAGAGAGCAATAAGTAGCAATAATTAGCCCACAGATGCAACTACCTCTACGATAAGGTTCCCCGTTCTTCACTTAACACGTACCTAACTATATATCCTCATTCTAGGATCAGGATTTACCCTGCAGAACAAATACATTTACCCATTTATCCTTAATTATCCTTAATTAAGCAAATTTAACATGATTTTGTGATAATACCTGTTAATTACTGCATTTTCTTCTCAAGACGAATCCTCTAATGACCACACTCAAACCATCTAGTAGAACGATCGAGAAATCAATAAAAACTATAAAATATCATATATGTTAGGTTAGGTTGGGGGTAGTCGCGAGCGTCTACCCCCAACCTAACCTAACATATATGATATTTTATAGTTTTTATTGATTTCTCGATCGTTCTACTAGATGGTTTGAGTGTGGTCATTAGAGGATTCGTCTTGAGAAGAAAATGCAGTAATTAACAGGTATTATCACAAAATCATGTTAAATTTGCTTAATTAAGGATAATTAAGGATAAATGGGTAAATGTATTTGTTCTGCAGGGTAAATCCTGATCCTAGAATGAGGATATATAGTTAGGTACGTGTTAAGTGAAGAACGGGGAACCTTATCGTAGAGGTAGTTGCATCTGTGGGCTAATTATTGCTACTTATTGCTCTCTAGAACTAAATAGAATTATGTACTATAATTTACTTCCGAGGGTATTTATTGAAATTAAAAAGATAATTTTTGTATTTCGAGAGCTAAAAAGACGTTTTAAATGCATTTTTTGAATAATTTTTAGTGCAGGACAGACGAATCGATAAATCTTAATTTAATCTATGTATCCTAGCCCGGGTATTTCACAGTCGTTCGCTTATGAAAAATATTGATATGTTACAAATAATTGTAATAACTGTTTGGTTTTCTTAAAAAGCTGACAGAGTGGGGATGTCTAATCTAATGCATATAATTGTTTGAAATATGTATAGCAGGTAATAGTATCACTCTACTATTTTACTCTGTAATTTTAAACGATATTGCAGTATTCTACTCTCGGTGTGTCAAGATTATTATTATTTCTCATAAAAAAAAAAACCGCTATTATTTGAACCGATCACGGTAGTCATATGGATACATTGATAGATACACACGTACTTGACTGCAAGGACTGGCAAAAAAGTAAATTGCTAGTGTTTATTGGAGACACAGATTTTGATATTTTATTTTACTAAATTAATAAAAGACATTCTACGTATTATGGGGGCACGCGCGCCAGCCACTAAAAAGCTCTACTTGACCCGTCGCCGGCAAATCAAGGTAGATGCAAGAGATTATATCCTATACATTACGTCTGAGTTTGGTATTCATTTCACCCCCGCGAGCTGAAGGGGAGACCTAGCCACCGGTATTAATTTCTTGAGATCACCGACTTGTTATGACAGGTTGGTGAGCTGCTAATCCATTAAAATTTAGCCGATAGATAATTATTATACTACTGAAAATGAACAATTTCTAAGCTCATTAATGAAACATTGTTAATTTAATTAATTTTTATACCTAGTTAAATTCGTTACAAAAATAGTTTCTGTTCCTCAATATCTCTATTGCAATAGAATGTCATGTATCTGTACTTAATTCAGCTTTTATAATGTTTTCTTTTATGCCGTGTGCATTTTATAATTCGATTTTGACAATTATTCTTGCTAAGATAAATGAAAATAATGTTGGCACGTATAGGTATTTAATATTTCTTTTAGCTCATACTAAACTATCAGCGAATCGCTGCATCGATGTCGAATACTATAAAAGTGTAAAACTAATTTAAATTAAGAATAAGTTGTAAATATCTCGTATGAATATAAGATAATAAATTGTGTTTGAAGGTGAAGAATTATAAAAACTATGAATTGTAGGATTTCCATAGTATTCCCTGGTATTTGTATTCTTATAGACTATTTCCAGTTTTTTCAGTTTGTTATTTTTATGATAACGTGAGTCGTTATAAATTAAACCATTGAAGTAAGTCTTTAAGGGTACTTAATTACCTACTATATGGTATGTAGCATATTACTAAATATACTTTATTTAATTACTTTATTAAAATATGATTTTGATAAATTATATAGGTACTCTTAATACAATTATCTACACAAAACGGAACAATAACAATTCAAAAATAAGGGAACATATTATCTTAATGACTGTAAAGATGAATTTAAGGATCTTGGGGGTTAGAGAGAGGGTAAGAACGATGACGTACTATATCCAGTTTATAAGAAGGTTTTTTTTTACTTGAGGCTTAAGACCACACGTTATTTAGTCGTGTTAGGTTAAACAACTAGTATGAGTACTGCTACTATAGGGTGGTTATTGTTATTGTGTTAGGGGTGTTCTGAACAAACAAGTTCCCAGTTATTGAGTCCTAAAATAGTTAAATAGTGCATTGTATATGACACTGCAATATCAGGTGAGTTATTTTTTTTTTATTTATCATTTATCACATTGATTATAATAGGGGTTGTAAGTTATTGAAAAACAACCCGTAGTTTTGCTATACAATACAGATTTACTTCAATAACGCAAATATATATAATATATATTATTTTTGTATTTCTACACTTTTTTTAATTTCGTTTTATAAAGGAAAAAAATGTATCTACCCATGTGTAAGATTTGTATATATTATGGACAATATAAAACAGCTAATAATAATAATTTAAACGTTATAGATTTATGGTTATTTAGGGTGTATGTTAAACCTAGTTGGTATGGCTAAAACTGCATTTCAAATGCCCTGGAAACAGATAAAAACGACAATAATAGACTATTTCTTACATATTTTATTAAAAAGTTGTTTAGTATTGAATTGACCAGCGAGGTTATATTGATCATATTTTTTTTTTTGATTTTTAATTTATGCTTGCGTCTATTATATCTTAAATTTTTTATCATTCAATAGGATATAACTACTGACTCGTTAACTTAGCCCAGAACTTATAACCCTATTGCAATGAAATTATGTATCTATTAAGACTAAAGAGTAGACTTTCAGTTATTCAATTTTATTATAAATCCACTACTGTCATTTCGCGTTGTAATAGGTATCTTAAAATTAAAGTACTGTCTTGATACTTTACAATAATTTTTTTTTACTCTATGAAACAAGAATGGTAAGCAGGGGGTATTTAATTGCCCCAAAATTGTTTTACACTTTGTTTAAATGAATGCAATACTACTCGTATTTTCTAGCGCTAGTACGCACTGGATTAGCACTACAGAGGATGTAAATTGATGTAACTTTTAGTAATATTAATCTATTTATATCTATGGAGATATCTGACACCTTCGTTGATAACTCTAACCTTTCTCTTAAGTTTATATGGCAGAGCCGTTTGGTCTTTCCTTTCACTAAAAAATTTATTATAATAATACAGTAACTGTGAATTCAGCTCATCGTTTTATATAAAAGCATATTTTTTTACTTTTTGTTTTTTATATGTATACCTTATAAACCAGTTTAATAATAATAATGTTTGTCATTTTAGATATTTCCCACTTCCGAAATCGAGTCCTTCAGGTCATTTTCTTATTAAAAATTTGGTATGTATCGCGAGGTAGGTATTTTAACAAAATCTTTTGTTCACAAAATGTTTTAAAATAATTGTTTAATTTTATCTGGGGCGCAAGCTTATGTAAAATCGCGATACATTGCGTAATAATTGGTTTTCATCTCGCTGTGATGATGTCAAAGTTGACAAACGGTTTATGCGATATTCTTCTACATGGAGATAGTATCGACTTTGGTGTCCATTAGACCTCCTTACAAAAGAGGCTGTCACCACAAGGAGTCTGGTATATTAGCATAAACGTCCGATTTGTTGACAATCCAATTTATTAGAAAATATCAATCTAATTTAAAAAAAAAATCGGTTTACACTACTGATTGACTTCTCCTCAGATAATTAATCAATTATAATATAATAAGTAACTTTGTTTAGTAGATATTTTCTTTCCGAAAATTTTTTTTTGTTATTCTTGTTAAATACTTCCGATTCGATGCTACATACCGTAGTAGGTAGTCTATCGGGGTTAAAATTTCAGCAGTTTAAAATAATTTAAATTTTCCTAAAAACACGAACTATTTGAGCTGATGATTTGACAGATAATCATAAAGAATATGTTTCATGCACTGGTTATCGTCTCTGATTGAGATGGTGTAAAAAGTCGACAGTTCTGCTCGTCAATGCACCTCTGCATGGGGTCAGTACCGACTCTTGGTGTCTGTAAGACCGACTGTACAAAAGGGGCTGTCACCACAAAAAGAGCCAGGTATATACGCACGAGCTTCTAAATTGTTGACTGGCCATTGTGAGAAAACAAAAGTCCTAGTTTAAATTAAAAATAATTTTTTTTTTACACGAATGTTTTTGTTGTCTGATAATAATCAATACTTATTAGAAATTCGTTAAAAATATTAAACTGTACTACTCATTTGAAATATATTACAACAACACACCACTTTGAAATGCAGTCGCCATTTAATTAGGTATTTTTAAATTTAGTTTTCAATTTTTTTTTTTGTGTGAGAAATTAAAAACTACCGACACCCCCTCATAATCACCATTGCTCATGGAAATGAATAAACAAGTACAAGTACGGTGCAAAGGGTAGAGAAGTACTATATGAGAGCCCTGATGCTCCAAATAAAATTAATCTATTTCACCATAAAAACCATTACAACGTGATTACTAATCTCAATGCGGCGTTTGTATATCGATATTATTGTGAAGCCTGTCATGTACCATATAATAACAGAAATGACCACGCATGAGCCAGGAGTTGTCCTTGTTGCCAAAAACACCTCCCTATGAAAAGACAAGAGAAGAGGTACTCTGTCAAGATTGTAATAGAAAGTTTCGAAGTTTAATATGTTATAACAATCATAGATTAAATTCAGTAAAAATGGGGTATTTTCTTTCCGAAAATTTTTTTTTTTTTGTTATTCTTGTTAAATACTTCCGGTTCGATGCTACATACCGTAGTAGGTGGTCTATCGGGGTTAAAATTTCAGCAGTTTAAAATAATTTAAATTTTCCTAAAAACACGAACTATTTGAGCTGATGATTTGACAGATAATCATAAAGAATATGTTTCATGCACTGGTTATCGTCTCTGATTGAGATGGTGTAAAAAGTCGACAGTTCTGCTCGTCAATGCACCTCTGCATGGGGTCAGTACCGACTCTTGGTGTCTGTAAGACCGACTGTACAAAAGGGGCTGTAACCAAAAAAAAAGAGCCAGGTATATACGCACGAGCTTCTAAATTGTTGACTGGCCATTGTGAGAAAACAAAAGTCCTAGTTTAAATTAAAAATAATTTTTTTACACGAATGTTTTTGTTGTCTGATAATAATCAATACTTATTAGAAATTCGTTAAAAATATTAAACTGTACTACTCATTTGAAATATATTACAACAACACACTACTTTGAAATGCAGTCGCCATTTAATTAGGTATTTTTAAATTTAGTTTTCAATTTTTTTTTTTTGTGTGAGAAATTAAAAACTACCGACACCCCTCATAATCACCATTGCTCATGGAAATGAATAAACAAGTACAAGTACGGTGCAAAGGGTAGAGAAGTACTATATGAGAGCCCTGATGCTCCAAATAAAATTAATCTATTTCACCATAAAAACCATTACAACGTGGTTACTACGAGATGATGGTTCCCTAACACATTCATCTAACCTTTGTGTTTTTAAACAATGCTGCGATGAATGTATGGCGTCCGAAGAAAGTATCTGCCCGAAATGTGGGCCTAGGTTACAGATTGTAAAATGTGCAGACCCTGTATCTTCTTTCATACACCATGTATTAACTCTATGGAGGAAATTTAAACAAGTCGTAGTAATAGCTCATAACGGTTGCGCTTTCGACCATCAGTTTATTTTAAATTATATCTTGACGAAGACTGACTTAAAACCAGACCTGATAATGCGTGGTTCTAAAATAATTTTAATGGAGATAAAGAAACGTAAAATTTTTGGATAGTATGAACTATTTTCCAATGAAGTTGGCTTCTCTTCCTGATGCATTTGGACTCGGAGATAATTTTAAAAAGGGTATTTCCCACACCTATTTAATACAGCTGAAAATGAAAACTACATAGGGCTCGACATAGGGGGTTTACCTGCTCTGAAATATTACGACCCCGACACGTTGAAAGAAGATGCCCGTACAAAGTTTTTTTAGAATGGTACAAAGCACATAGAAACGATGAATTCCACATGCAACGCGATATAGTGACTTATTGCATATCAGATGTTGAAATATTAACACAGGCCTGTCTGAAATTCCGACAGCAACTACTCGAGACTACCAATGTCTGTCCATTCACAGAATCTTGCACGATGGCATCTGCCTGTAACAAAGTATATCGCTGTAATTTTCTTAAACCAAACAGTATCGGAATAATATCAAAAACCGGTTATAGGTGGCGAGATAACCAGTCAAGGATAGCTGTCCAGTGGCTTGTTTGTGAGGAGAAAGAAAGAAATATAAATATTAATCATGCAGCTAAAGGACAGGAGACCAGACTTCATGGCATTAAAGTGGACGGATATTGTATGGATACGAATCAGATTTTCGAATTTCATGGGTGCTACTATCATGGTTGCCCTAGTTGCTTTAAATATAGTAGAGATGACCCCCTACACAACGATCCATCTGAAACATTAAACTTGCGATACGAATGTACAATTGTTAAGACAGAACGCCTACGAGAACTTGGCTATGAAGTTGTTGAAAAAAAGGGGAGTGTGAATTTAAAAGACAGTTAATTAAAGAAATGCGAGTTCTTATTGAAAACCGCCCCCTGCTTTCATTTGTGCCACTTAATCCTAGAGACGCATTCTATGGTGGTCGTACTGGAAACACTATTGAGCATTACAAGATCAGGGTGGGGGGGGAGAAAGTTAAATACGTGGATATCTGTTCTTTATACCCTTGGGTCTGCAAATATGGCAAGTTTCCAGTTGGACATCCTAAAGTTTACGTAGGAGAAGAATGTTCAGCAATAAATTTAACATATACAGATGGTTTGATCAAGTGTAAAATTTTACCGCCAACAAACCTCTACCATCCTGTACTTCCTACAAAAATGAACAACAAACTTCTGTTCGTTTTATGCCGTGCCTGTGGCGAGCAAATGAATCAGAATGATTGCTGCCACGAAGAAGAAGAGAGAACACTAGTTGATACCTGGGTCGTTGACGAAGTAATTGAAGGCTCTTGAGAAGGGTTATGAATTGAAAGAGGTTTATGAAATTTGGAGCTATGGCATTCAACAGTTTGATAAAACAACAAATAAAGAGGGACTATTCACTGATATGATGAATAAATTCATAAAAATTAGGCAGCAAGCATCGGGGTGGCCGATGGATTGTACCACTGTTGAAGAACGAGAGCGTTACATAGAACAGTTCCTCAATCAAGAAAATATCAAATTAGGTTTTGCTGATGTTATTGAAAATTCAGGATTACGATCTCAGGCCAAGCTTATCCTAAATTCGTTTTGGGGAAAGTTTGGACAACGAGAGAATCAATCAAAAAACAAAAATTGTCAACGATCCGGGAGAGTTTTTTAATGTAGGTAATGTCAAATCCAGATATATATGTTAACGGTGTGATTCCAATAAACGAAGATACCATCATTATTAATTATGAGCATAGAGAGGAAAATAACGATAGTCTAACTACAGTAAATGTAGCCATAGCATCTTATGCTACGGCCCAAGCTCGTCTCAAGTTATACAGCTATCTTGAAAAATTAGACGAACGAGTACTGTACATCTACATTTCGAGGAAAGGTGAACCTGATGTACCCACAGGCAGTTTACTTGGAGATATGACTGACGAGTTAGAAAAATATGGATATGATAGCTACATAACAGAGTTTGTCTCCGGAGGTCCTAAGAATTACGCTTACAAAGTTTTCTCCACAAAGAAACAAACCGAGGAGGTCATGTGCAAGGTGAAAGGAATATCACTGAATTACGCAACTAGTCAGCTGATAAATTTTGATAGCATAAGGAATATGGTTCTTAACAAATCCGCTCCTATCTACATTACATCCAAAAATATTCGAAGAACAAAAGAGCATGAAGTCGTAACAAGTATAGAAAGAAAAATATACAAAACTAATTCCACCAAGAGAAAATTCTTTAATGATCATAGCTCTGTTCCTTATGGGTTTAAGAAATTTAAAAATTGATTGATTGATAAGCGACAATAGAACCAAATATTTAGGTAACTTATAGGCCAGTTAATATTGTTAGCTCTGTTTATATATAGTTAGAGGTTAGTAAAAAAAATATATATGTGGCATTTTTTTTTTTTTTGTTTTTGTATTGATTAGTTCCAAGTTTCAAATTACAGGAGTTTCATTTTATATTCGCTCATGTACTATATTTTATATAATGTAAGTATTTTCTGCTATATTTTCATAATTTTTAAGACATCCACGTAGAATAAAATGTTATCCTATTACTTATGTAAGAAAACCAGCTTTGTATGCTTTGTACAAGAGTAGTAAAAATTATTGTTCAATAAAGTTTATGAAAAATATGCGGCATGTGTTTCATTAAAGTATGGCATTTTTAACTCCTAGAAATAACCGAGTGTAAATACTGCCTTTTCTTGCTAGGTAACAGAGATTATATTGGCAGGTAGACAAACTATTTTAGTGTTAAATCGCTGTAACCCATTTACATTAATTTTGTTAAATCTCAGTAAATTTGTATTTTTCTCATACTGGCTTTTATATTAATAATACAAAATACAGAGTAGTTACTTGACAACTCAACAAGTTGGGTCAGATTGTGGGTATTACTCGATATAATGCAAAGTAGATGGCTATACCGACAGAGTTTAAGTAATAAAAAGAGCACCTCTAACGTTAGTACGATTGGTAAGAACACCTGAATAACAAGTGTGGTTATGTACGTATCTGATAACCCACAACGTGCAAGACACTGCCTTATAGAGGCCTATAAAAAATGGGGGTTACAAGGGGGCTCTGTTGACTCGGAGACGTGAGCGGCGTCCTAAGGGGCCCCATTATGTAGGGTTAGGATGGGGGCCTATAAAGATGGGGGTAACACGGGGGCCCTTTTGGTAACTGAGACGTGAGCGGAGCCCTACGAGGTCCCATTCTGGAGGCACAGTGGAGTTAGGCAACCATGTAAACATATTATGGGGGCCCCATTCTCGGGGGTGCAGCGGAGCCCTACGGTGTCCGGGGGCCCCATTCTGGGGACATGAGCGGAGGCCGGGCCCAACCGCCCCTATACCTACTACATCCAGTCTAGAAATTGTACTTTATGGGCCGAATTAAACAGACTTTACGCAACAATAAAAATTTCTTGCAAAGGTACTTTAATGATTCTCGAGTATAATAGACACGTCTTCAAGTACAAATGCAGTTTGGGTATTTTAGGCCGCTCGAAATCAAATTTTCAAAGTAAAAATTGTTAAAATGTTTTACTTGCAATTTGCAATTAAAATATTTCGAAATAACCATGCTTTTTTAAACATGGTGGACGGTGGTGTAATATTTGACAAAACTTTTTCTTTGATCAGCGATCTTGAAATTTAAGGCAAATATCTTAATGTTTGTAAATATTTGTCAAAATTATACCGAAATAAAGAAAAGCAGCAACTACAGAATCGAATAATTTAATTATATTGTGAAATAACAAGCAATGACTTATAAGACGATACAAAAAATTGAATAGTATTTAGAAAAAATAATAATTTATATGTGGCCACCCTTATTGTTATTAACAATGTTAAACGACCTCTGGCAATCTTCTTTACTACTGCAGCTCAATGATTTCTTAATAACTTCCTAACTTCTTTTCTAGCACTAATTTTCTCATATCAATATAGCCAATTAGGCCAATATGGAATGTTAGATGTAACGCTCCAAAAAAACCAAAACATTTTTTTTTCAGATATCGGTCACCTGGGGAGTTTTGTATGAGTTTTCTTATTTGGCAATTTTATAGCTTTTGAGGTATCTTTCAAATTTCTACTCTGCTACTTTGTATCTACATTGTGTTGCACTTAAGACTGAAACACCCTTATAACTTTTTTTATTTTTATCCGATTTGAACCAAATTTTACTCAATGATAGATCCCATTATGATCAACTCATGGCCAAAAAACCATTCACCCCCCTACTAATGCTAAACCACCAGCGATACCAAAATAAACGCAAAAAATCAAGAAAACATATTAAGTATTTTTTTATCGAAAAATTTTACTAATGAAATTGTTCAGAATTGGCTGAAAACCTTAAATCCAAAATGTCATCAAAATTAAAAAATATTCATATTTTGATTTAAAAAATTTTAAATCCGAAAATAGAATTTTACAATATCAATTATCATTCGTATTTAGTTGCAGAGTATTTCTTTAGTTTTTCTTTTTATAAAAAAATAAAATATTACAATACAATAACCCATTAAAATTATATTTTCGACAAACATTTTTTCAAACAAAATATTAAGTAATATTTTTTGATTATGATTAAATTTTGGACTTAAGGTTTCTGAACAATTCTGAACAACTTTCGTTAATAAAATTTTTGATAAAAAAATGCCTAAGTAATAACTATGTTTTTTTTTATTTTCCCCTTTTATTTTGATATCGTAGGTGGCTTTACATTAGTAAAAGGCAAATGGCTTTTAGACCATAAGTTGACCCTAATGTGATCTATCTTTGAGTGAAATTTGGTTTAAATCGGATAAAAATGAAAAAAGTTATAAGGGTGTTTCACTCTTAAGTGAGGCACACTGTATATTGGCACCGCCATGTTGGAAAAATGGCGCTAAAAACCAGTTCTTTGTTTATATATCTTCGCTTTACATTTAAAAATAGCTATATAGTAAAATAAAGTAGAAAACAAGAAAAATGAATAGTGCCATATACCCCAAAAAAGAAACATGATACAGCTACGGACACGTATTTCGGAGTTATTGCTCCTCATCAGAGTAGCGTAGCTTAATGGATCCGTGTGGATAGGATCAGAAACAATAACTATGAACGGTTAGAAACGGTTATTTAGCCCCGCCAAACATCACTCTTTTAAAGTAGAAAACATTCCTTACAATCCCTACAATTTAAATTTCTATCATTCTTTTCGTAAAACTAAGTAGAGCATCATAAAACCTGCTAAGTACGTCGCGTATATTGGCAAGAAATATTATATTCTACTACGCTTTTACACTCAGGCCTCAGGCCATCCCCATGGGTCAAGAATTCCCACTCCTAAACCTCTCTATAAATTTTTGGGTGGTTTCAACCCACAATAATTGTTTTTTTGTCAATATCTAGAAAACTGTCAATTATACGAAATAAAATTAAGAAAAAAATTGTTGTTTGATTCATTTTGTATATATTTTGTTGTAACTGCAAAGGTAAAGACAGAAAAACGACCTGAAAGTCACGCCCTCCAACTGGTAGGTAAATTTGGTTTGACCCATTAATATTCATTCGTTTCGAGTAGTGCAAACGAACGACCACTTGCCCTTCGACTCAATTTAATTAAAAATAGATACAATATGAAAAAGTATTTAAATATATTTTTTCTACTCCCTGCATAGAAAATACTATTTTGCTCCCTCATTTCAGGGAGCAAAGTAGTACTTTTCCTCCCTCGGGAGGAAAATACTTTGCCTCCCTAGAAGCAACCTTAGCAACGTTCCATGTACTTTGATTTTTAACAATATTTACTTATCTAAATACCTATTATGACATTTGACATATTTGGTTTTTTGATTGTCATGCTTAAGAAAATATAATAAAATATATGTAAAACCAATGTAAAACACTGTAAATGGTCGTATAAAAAATCATATGTATTACACAGGAGCAAAGTGTCATTTCCTCCCTTGGATATTGATCAAACTATCCGCGGGAGGAAATTATGCACTTTTCTCCCTTGTCATACAAATAGCTTTATATGCATAATAGTCCAGAGAAATTACACATTGCACTTCGGAAAAATTTCCGGAAAGCTGAATTTTGATATGAACTATGATATCGTGGTTCTAAACAAAATGTTAAATGTCCCCATCGATTCGAGTGCCGCTAAAAATTTTACGTTATAGGTTACCAAAAACGTTTTCGAGCGAATATCTCGTTAACGGTCACTTTTACAGAAAATACACTGATTATCAAATTTAGAGCTTCGAGCTTCCTACAAAATAGATAATATGACTTTTATTCGCAAGAGTAACCGTTTTAGAGATAATTCGACTTACAGAGTTGTAACCTTTTGCTTCTCATGAAACATGCAATCCTTTCCCACATCCCTTCGAGGTAGAGCACAAAGGTGCGTTTTTTTCATGTGGTGTCCCCAGTAGGCCTAATTCACGTTTGTTTTGTTTAAAAAATATTTATTCTTTAAAAATTATTGTGAATTTGTTCATTAATTAATTTTTTCTTCCAATAATTAATATTAATCTTCATACTATTTCAATCTGTATACTTTTCTCTTTTTCTTTCTTTTACTGGGGCCTTATTGCTTTATACATAAATAAGGAATTAAAAATTGCGCAGACATTTTTACAATGACAGAGTGTTCTCTGGACGTGATTTTCTACGATGGAATTGGTTTTCTCCTTGCTATGTATAAAGCCAAAGCCCCCTTAAAAGAAATATCTATTGACACAAATATTCAACTTTTGTAAAATCTACACAGCTCAAAAGTTTGTGGTAATTGCGAAGATCAGTCATCGTGTTTCCTGACTGATTTATGGGAGTAAAGGATGAGGCAAATTCGATCGAAGTTGCGCAAGTTTATACCCAATAACAACAATGCCGTGATGAAATTAATAATATCTTGTTTGGTTTTTGAGCTATTTGAAGAAAAAGAAAATTTTGAGTTTCCGTTTTTGTTTTCTTCTAGCTTTGTTTCAAGAGATGTAAAGAAACTGAAAGAACTTCTTCAGTGCGACTTTTCTAGCTCTACAACATAGAGTTAAAATATTTTGATTAGAACGGACCTGATATTGTTTCTCCTTAATTTATTAGTTTTAGTATTTATTAGTATCCTGATTCCAACGATATATTATGATAATCGTTGATTTGATATCTCTTCAAACAAACCTAGAAAAACAAATGAAAACTCAAAATTTTCTTTTTTTTATCTCAAAAACCAAACAAGATATTCTTGATTTCATCACGGAATATTATTGGGTATAAAACTGTGCAACTTCGTCCCCATTTAATCTCTGTCTCTTACCGCTTCCGAGATTCCAGTGGTGAGCATCGAATTTTACTTACCCTGTACAGGAGACAGAAGAAGAATAAGAAAAATAAAATGATGATGCGGAAAGTATACAGATTGAAATGGAGCCTGAAGATGAATATTAATTAATAAAATGAATAACCAACTCCTGTTTTGAATCAAAAATTAATTAACTAATAAATTCATAATTTTTTTTAACATAAACATTTTTCAAACAAAAACAATCGTGGATTAGGTCTACTGAGAACGCCAGGTGAAAAAAAACGCATCTTGTATTTTACCATGAAGGTGACGTGGAAAGGAGTATTGTTTCATAAGAAACAAAGGTTACAACTCTGTAAATCGAATCATCTCCAAAACGGTTCCTCTTACGAATAAAAATCATGATGTCTTTTTTATAGAAAATTTCATAAGCTACAAAATATTATAATTAATTTGAAACAGATTTTTTGGGTATCAGGTTCAATTTTATTCAAAAACTATTTTATTATAAACTACCATATATAAAAAATCTTTCAGAAAAACTAAAGAATATCTTAACATCTGATAAAATAAATGTAGCTTTTAAGTGAAAACACTATAAAAAATATTTTTTTTACTGAAATAAAAACCATAACACCAATAAACTTACAGTCAAACATAATCTATAAGATACCTTGTAAGGATTGTAATAAAAGCTATGTAGGCCAAACAAGTAGGTATCTAAAAACGAGATTGAAAGAACTTACGAATAAAAGTCATGATGTCTTTTTTGCAGAAAATTTCATAAGCTACAAAATATTATAATTAATTTGAAACAGATTTTTTGGGTATCAGGTCCAATTTTATTTAAAAACAATTTTATTATAAACTACCATATATAAAAAATCTTTCAGAAAAACTAAAGAATATCTTAACATCTGATAAAATAAATGTAGCTTTTAAGTGAAAACACTATAAAAAATATTTTTTTTACTGAAATAAAAACCATAACACCAATAAACTTACAGTCAAACATAATCTATAAGATACCTTGTAAGGATTGTAATAAAAGCTATGTAGGCCAAACAAGTAGGTATCTAAAAACGAGATTGAAAGAACACAAAACAAAACAAATATCACATCTTTGGTAGAACATTGCAAATTTTCTGATCATGAGTTCAATTTTGGTGAAATAACAGTAATAGGTAATAGGAATGATCAATATTAAGAAATTTGAAACAGTAAATTCAAGAAAGGATATCGAGAATTTAAATTCTTGTTATTTTAATTTAATTTCTACGAAAAACACTGAATTTTAATGTAAGTAATATTTTTATTTTTACTTTAAAGTGCCTAAATCAAGTATATATTAATGTATGTTTCACTATTATTTTAAATTTTTATTTATTTATATATGTATTGTCATTCCTATTAGTGTTTATTATATATCTACATCATATGTTATATCTTACAGAGCCCTGAGGATGGTAATAAATTTACCGAAACGTCGGCAATCTAATTAATTTGTGTTTGAATAAAATTGAACCTGATACCCAAAAAATCTGTTTCAAATTATAAATTTGGTCTGAAAACCTATATCATATTATAATTAATATTTTTTCTGTAAAAGTGACCGTTAACGAGATATTCACGAAGAATTGCTTTTGGTGACTTTTGACCCCGCGTAAAATTTTTAGCGGCACTCGGATCGATGGGGACTTTTAACATTTGGTTTAGAACCACAATATCAAGGTTAATACCAAATTCCAACTTTTTGGGAATTTTTCCGAAGTTAGGAATTTTTTTTGTCCAATTTCTCTCTACAATAAGAGTATAAAAAATTACTGAAGCAAAAATATTTTAAAGTTAAGCATATACATCAAAAAAGAAATGTTTCAACCAAATACCAACCAATACATTCATTATTATTATCGCTTACACCTTTCTCGTCTCGATCGTCGTCCATGTCCTCATTGATGATTATTTCTCTAGCATCAAAGTCCAAGACAAGAGCACAAGTTTGAATATATAAATGACTTTATTTAGGTTTTATACAAGTATAATAATAACAAAAATATCCAGTTTGATATATTTATATTGATGTCACTTCTAAATATACAAATATAAAATTTATTGAATTTTTTAACTGCATGATAAAAATTGGATTAAAATTACAAAATTCAGAACATCTAAAAACAAATTATTGAAATTAAATATAGTTAACTCACCCTAAATTCATTCATTACGGTTATCTATCAATAAAAAACGATGAACACTTCAAACCTGAAATGAGCAAGGACTGCTCACTATAAAAGCCAAAGAGTCATGGCACTACCATAACAAGCCAATCAGAATTCAATTCAAATGAGAATTTTTGTTCATATCCTTTATATTTCGTGTTATATGGTTTTTTGTAAAGGGGAAGACCTTCTTGAACCCGCACACTCACCTAGTGTTAAGGAACGAGAGAGGACATGTGATATATGGACAAAGCGTTTTGGACGTTCTAGCTGGTTTGCGCTTAAGACAATAGTTTAAACTTCATTCCATAGGTCTTGGGAAAGTGCATAGTTTCTCTCAAAATACTGGAAAGGGTGACTCTAACGGTATTTATTGGGCCCGATCGAAGTCTGCAATCGGCATTTGCTCTTTTACAGTCCGTTTAAGCATTTTCAATTTCAATCGATTGCTGCAAATGACTGCAGCTTTTGACTTTACCTTTCCTATACAGATAAGTCCAGGATGCTTCGAACACGACAGGGATTGGGACACATAACGAGTGGCCGACAACTCGCCTCAGTTCGAAATTTGTACATTAGGAGAAGGGCGCGGCATTGCGCTGTGGCCACTCACTGCTCACTCAGCAGTCAGCACTGTTGTTAGTATCTCATTAAAGGCTTAAACACAATGAAAAAAATAAGAGATAAGAAAATGGAATAAGAAATAAGATAAATAATTATTCCAAGTTTTAAATATACAATACTCTGGGCGATAATATATTAGTTCTTATTCGATTTAAAATTCAACTGTTCAAATTGTTCCTTGCTTTTCGGATATCATTATTTGTTAATTCTATTCCATATTCTTTATTTCTTATTTCTTATCTCTTATTTTTTTCATTGCGTTTAAGCCTTAACCGTGTTGGGATGTAGAACTCATGTCTGAAAGAAATTTGATTTAGGTATGTTTCGAAATTTTCAATAATTCATCCTAGATAGGATTAATTATTGTAATTTTAAAAAAATCTCAAAACACATTTAAATATTTCCATTGTTTGTTTTTTCGCAACAAAAATGTGATTATACAACATAAAAATAAAATTAATTGTCGCTGCACCTCGAATGTTGCAGGCAGGTGTAATAAAAATTATTATAAAAGAATCCAAACAAGGAACAGTAGACGCGAGAGCCATCGGCTACAGCGCGGAGATCCACGATTTCCACCACTGTGTCCGCTTGCCTACAACGGGCACAAGTAAATCGCGCAAACTAATACCCATGTTCGAACCTCCTCGGTCTTTACTGTATATGCATATAATTGTGTCGTAGCCACTTATAGCGTACGAATAGAGAATAATAATATTGTATTGTATTCTTGGTCGCTTAAATATTTCAGTTATACAGTACGACCTCTCCTTCTGTTTTAATATTCCAGGTATTAAAAAGTAGACTTCAATCTCCTTCAAGTGTCAATGCTACTAAAGATCTACATTTTCTTTAACATTAACTACAATTTTAGTAGACAACGTTGATAGCTTGTAAATTCTCCTCTTGTGATCGTTCAACAAACAAATTACTTACTTATTGGAACGTGCGACAATCACGCTATTTTTCACCACCAAACATTTTAAATTTTGGTGGTGAAAAAACCTGTTCTTCTAAGGTCTGTTTTTTCTCGCTTAATGTGGTGCATTATTTTTCCAACATATGAAAGAATTATAATATTAAATATTAAATTTTTTAGGGTTCTATTAACAGAAGTCCATCCGCTCCCGATCTTATATTAGAACGATCTGGAAGCATCGAACAAGCATCACCGACTCTAAGTCAAACTACGGTTAATAAACCTAATACAAAACCGAAAACGTTTGCTGCATGCGCGTTATTAAATCCAGGACTCTTACACAGACATGCTTTATCAGTGGACGAAACCGCCGGAAACTACAGGTGAACCCTCGAGTTTTATTTTCCTTTTTTCTATTTAAAAAAAATCCGTATGACCATATAAAATAATAGCCACGCATGTAGCATTATTATAACTAGAAACTTGATTTAAACCATGAGTACAGAGTCAAGTGCTTTTTTAAACGGAATGCCTTTTTCTAACCTTCTAAGTTTTAGATTTTAGAGTTCATGTCCCTCCTTGAATTGCCACTCGATATATTATATATTTATGTTTTTAGAAATTGTCATTTTTGTGAGCAAGTAGAAAACAATGTCAGAAAATGCATAATTGCATTTTCATCTTCGTCTCATAAACAAACAGTCTAAATCAACCATGCATGATCTTTGGTGACGTGAATCGGCGTTATTATTACTTTAATATTTATTGGCAATAATGATTTTAGAATGAATATTTTAGGTTAAGTAATGAATCGTTGCATCCCACCGGAAGTCAAGGATCAATGGCGATGGATTTACATCTAGAATGTCCAGTTACGTTACGCATTAGAGACAGAAGACGAAATCCATTAAGAAGGCAACGACGGGTAGAGGAGGATGCAGCAAATCATGCCACGGAAGATTCTTCTAGAAGAAGCTCACATTCTTGTTCACCAAGAATGCCAACTCAATGTTTAAAAGAAACCACTACAAAAGGTAAATTAAAGGTTATATTAAATTTCGTTTATACAAGTAGTACGCACAAAAATAATCTAATGATATTTGAAACACAAACATTTTCTGCCATACCAACAGTATGTACCAGTTCATATCACTAAATCTGCTTATTTAAAATTTACCATACTATGTTTGTATGTACCAATGTACCAAATGAATCATATGTTTAAAGGAAAACCTACAGTTGAGAACATATTTTTTAAAAGAAGCCATTTGAGTTATATTTATTATTTTTTGAGATTTCTATTCTGTTAAATAATTCCTGCGATTGCAGCGTATTAGTATCGTTTTAGAGGCTGTGTTCATTTAAACTTTTGGTTTATTTATAGGTGGCTCTGCTCAGCAACTACCTACACATTATTCCCACTGCCCGCCTTCTTCTAAGAGACGTAGTTCAAACGCATCAGACTGTACGCACCGATCCAGGACGAGAAGAAGAGATTGTCCACATTCAAGGGGGAAATTAGAGAGAGCAATCAGTTCTGACTCTAGACTTACAGGTGCAATTCCCAAATGCTACCACAGCCACACCTCCTCTACTCAAAATTCGACGGAGCAAGAACCTGGAGGGTCTAGCTCTGACACAGATGTACGTCATCAACCGCACACTATCGTACACTTTAGTCCTCATTAGCACATTGTTACATTGTTGTTTTGTATATCACTTGTTATCAAAGTCTGTAAAAATTAGCCGAATAAGAAGCAATAGAAATATCTCAAAAATGAAATGATCATATTCTAAATAACTACTGCCTCATAAGTATCGATCGAAAGGTGATAATAAGACATGTTTTCTGCTATTTTTTGGAGTGTTATTGACACATAAGAAATACAGCCATAACTGAGCTAACTTATGATAATTTACTTATTTAGGTATTTGTCACTGGAATTGTCAACAGTAATTAGTAAAATATGCACTATATACGGTAATTAAATTGGAATTTGTACTTTGTAACACAGATAATGCATAATAAATAATACAAAAAAACATTCGCGCTTCGTGCTACTATGAAAGTTCATATAATAGTAGGTACCACATTTTGTCTTATGTGGTCGTGACCATCCACTAGAGTATTGCAAAGCAACCAGGATTTGAACATTACAAATATTTTGTAAACAATAAAATGTACTCGCACGGTCTTATGATATTCTTACTGGATTATAGATCAATTACCTAGTTTATCTCAATCTCTTCACTGGTAGTTGGTCATAGAGGGTAATTTTTAAATATGCAACTATCGCCATATAAAAAAATACAATGGTTTCCAGATGTATTTGATTTGGAATAGGCGTTGATATGTTTTAATTAGGTTAGAGAAACGAATACTTTCTACTTTCCCTTAAATTTGAATCAATTTCACTTGACATTTCTGTAGAGTATCCTTATGTATGCTAGAGTCACCAGATTTTCTGCCTTCTTTACTGGGCCTTAAATTAAGGCGTTTTTTAGTGTGGAATTGGAGGTTGCAGAGAAAAAAATTGCGAGATATAGTAAAAGAACTGTTAATATAAAGTTCTTCACTCTATATATTATTATGAAAATAGATAAATCGTTATTGTATGTTATATGATACATATCTAAATCACGCATACAACTTTTGGTGAAAAATAGTAAAAAAAAAATACAGTGAAATTAGTTGCCATTTTCAGATCCACTTTAACGAACTAACGCAACGCAAAATACCTATTGATGAAACCTATTAGGTTATATTAAAAGTATCTTGAAATCAATTGAAATTGCAGTGAAAATAAAATAACTAGCAGAATGTGTTTTGCACAACTATGTCATAAAATGAATCGCTTTATCTGCAAATAACATTGCAGATATTCATCTGTTTTTATCAGTCATTTTTGGTGGTCATTTATTAAATATTTACCTCTATGGATTTTTGGACTTCTTTGGATTTCATTTCTATTATTCACCTGCATGGTCTGGGCACAATCCACATTGCAATAGGTTTCACCAGAGGGCAACACGGTCCACAACTCTCCCTTCTCACCGACTTCATGTCGATCGAGATTATCAAGAACTGGACTTTTGTTATCTGGCATCGTACGTTACCTGTACCATGCTGAAGAAGTCAGAAACCGGTCCATTGGATGGTGACGTGCGGCTGCCGGATAACAAAGGAGTAATTTTTGCATTAATCCGTCTGGTGAGGCTTATTGCAATATTAAATTATTTGCTTTCTACAATCGTAGTACTTGATTTTCATCAGTTAAATGTAGAATTTGCAAATAAGCTCTGTAAAGAGTTTTACGTCTTTTTAAGACGCTATTTAGAAGATACAGAACAGACTCACACTTTGACGTAAATAGCAAAATTTACTTTTACTATTTAATTTATTAAATATTTACCTCTATGGATTTCCGCCTTCTTTGGATTTCATTTCTAATGTATATGTGTTTGAGGTCGCCAATTACGATTCTCAAGTCAGAATTTTAGAATTCGCGATTGTACCCCTAATATGGCCGATATAATGGAAAAACATAATTTTGTTTGTTTCGAGCAAGTAGAATTTATTATTTGAAAATTCTTATATTTTACGACATAAAACTTATATCTTAATAAAAAAAATTATTGCTCTTACCCTTAAGAGGGTAAAAATAAAGCCCTAAAGCCAAAAATCAATAATAATTAACGAAGTACTGAGAATAAATTATTGAAACTTATATTATTTATGTTTTTGGAGTCGCTGACCACGAATGTGAAATTAAAAATTTTATGTTGCACTCTCAATATGGTCGATGTCGATATAAAAGGGGTTAAATGGATGAATTAATCGTTTTTTGTTTATTTTGAGAAATTAGGACTTCCTTAGCAAATTATTATATTTTGAGACATAATACTCATCCCCTAATAAGAAAAATTATTGCTCTTACCCCCAAGGGGATGAAAACCACCCCTAAGGTTAAAAAATCAATAATTAACGAAGTTCTGAACCTAAATTACCGCCAAACGAGCAATGGCGTAATTTGCTAAAACGAGGCCCGCTTCTTATTTCGGTCATATCTCCTTTGTAGTTAACTCTAAAAATCGTCTAAAAAAGCATTTTGAAGGTCTTTTAATCCTCTATAAGATCAGGTACTAGGTCAAAACAGTACAAAGGTTGTCAGTTTTTCTATATTCATCTTAAATGAGTCAATTTAAAAAGAAGAAACCGTTAAGAGTTAACTTCAAACTCTTCTATCTCCTAACCTAGTATCTTTATCAAAATAAAATAAAAATGTAGCATATTCCTTAGTTTATTGCCACCATTTTTTGTCTGGTAACATGCAGCTAAGATTCTTCCCTGCTAAGTTATTTAACCTCAAAGCCAAAAAAATTCATTATTTCAAAAATTTTCAAAATACATTAAGTGTAAAATCTTTTAGATTTTAGATTTAGAAAATTTGGGCGTGTACATAATAGTAATGACTAATAAAAAACACAATTTGAAATTTTTTTTCAATTTGGAATTTACTGAAACAAAAAAACGAGCACTTTTTTGTAAAAAATCAAAATTTTGCCGTTATTTTCCATGTATCATTTTTGATTTAACAGGTATTAAAATTTGCCTAAAGGCAATTTTAAGCTATTGTAATAAGCTTCAATTTGATTCAAAGTACATGTCAAAAGGTTTTTTAAACCAGAGTTATGACTGTTTGAACCCATGTAACTCGGCGGGTATTAAAGCAAAATTAACAATAAAGCAGTTTTTTTGGGATAGACGATCTACATGTTCCAATAGTAACTTTTTATTTTTCGAAATCCTTGACTTTAATATTTGAAATTTGACTCATTTTGAATCAAACTATCCGAAAATATTTGAATTTAAAATAGCTTTAGAATTAGTTCAAAGCGAGATCACCAAGTTACTGTACTATTATATAGTATTCCTGAAGAGGGGTTGGAACCTTTGGTGTAGAACTTACACTTGGAGTAGTTTTCCACACACACCAAAACACTTTTGCACACACTCGACGCGCGTTTCGCCAACCAAGTTGACAACTTGGCGAGTGTGTGCAAAAGTGTTTTGGTGTGTGTGGAAAACTACTCCAAGTGTAAATTATATAGTATGGAAAACGGAAAATTTTATTTTACTTATAACTTTTCTTATTAATAATAAAAATATTACGCGGCAAATACTTATCACTATATAGACAAAGCTATATGCTAATTCAATACGTAGGTACACTTTTAATATACAGTGTGTCCTTTACAACAATCCATCTAATAGCGACAGCAAAGTTTTTCTATCGTCACTTGTTTCCGAGATGAACACGCTAACTTTCGTTTTTATTATGGACGCTATATTGAATTTTCTGTTAATTAAAAAGAATTTTTTTGTTCTTTTCAATGATTGTTGTTTTTTTTGGGGGGCCTTCATTAGTTCATGTACCTAATATTATAGTAAGAGAGTCCTCGACCAGAATTTTCGACCTCATCGCGACACGAGGCTTCTATTATTTTCTTTCACAGTTTATGTCAAAATAAAAAAAATTCTATTGCGACTGACGTCTATCTCGTTGCTAAAGGGATGAACAAAATTATCGAAAATGTTTAAAAAAATGGGTCATAATAGTTATTCGATTATCCGAGCTCAGCCGCGGATGGATATTAAGCAAGGAAATTTTCGAAAAGATCCTTCAGGGAGGGGTGTAAGGGCCCCGGGAAAATACAGTTTTTCGGCAAAATTGACCTTTTTATAAAAATCTCGGCTATATCGGAGATGGATCTAAAATAACGAGTTCTTCATTTTTCCCTCTTTTTGCCCGCCGTCTAGGTCCGGATCATCTAGATTCAAATGGAAAGGCAGTGGCGCGTTTCTAAAGGGAACATATTTGAACAATTGCTAAAATCCAACAAAATCGCTTCTTTTCAAAAATTCATAACTTTCTTAGGAGCCAAAATCGAGAAAAACGATTCCTACTCCCCAGGATTTTCCTCGGGATTTTCTAAATTACATCTAGTTATAGCTTATTATATAAGCTCTGCCCGGACGCGTGCTTGAAGAAATTTGAAAAATTGAAAAAATTGCAGAAACACGAAATCTTTAAACGTTATTTCCAAACGAAAAATCTTCGCCGGGCCGCCGTTCTGCTGGTAAGAAATCCAAGGTAGAGGGTCCAACTTAAAACTACATCGTAAATCGCACGGCTGTAATTTTCGAGGCAGTAGAAGCGAACGAAAAAGTGGAATTTTGACGTTTTGACGAAAAGTTGGATTAAAATTTGCAAATTTGCAAAGCGGTCATTGTTCTCGCATCTCTTTCTAATTCACAAATTTTACACAATCCTCCGACACGGGGGTATTGAAACGATAAGTACTTTCTTAATACTCGAAGGATTACTACGAAATATGCCTAAAAGATTTTCCCGACGCGAAGACGGGGATTACTTCAGAATTCTTGTAATAAATTTATTAAGCCATGAATCATTTAATCAAACTAGAAATAGTATAGCATCGACAATGAGGAACGCAATAATATTGCATTAGCAAATGTTAATGATAATTCCAGAAGAGAAATTTCAAATAATATGGAAATTCCCAAAACAGTAGTCCAGCGAATTTTGAAGAAAAAATAAATAAAATACTAAGTGAAAATGATTGTGGTCGAAGATTAAGATTTAGTGAATGGTTTATACAAAAATGCCATAAAGACCGAAGGTTTTCATTAAAAGATGAGACAAGATTAACAAATTGTGGCGTTTTTAATAAGAACAACTATCATCTTTGGAGTATACATAATCCACGTTTAGTAACATAAAGATGATTTCAGCAAAGTTCGGGTTTAGTGTTTGGTGTGGCTCTTAAATTAATAATTAAGAAAAATATACGCTGATTGGTTTTAGGAAACCAATTTATCGGGCAGTTTATGTTTAATTGCACGTTAAACGGAGAACGATTTTTGGAGATGTTGCGTGAAAGAATATTGCTATACAAAATGCTATGCAACGGAAAAGTATTCAAGAAATATGGAGGATAGTGAAATAATTTTTAACAGAAAATTTTAATGATTGGGTCTTATCAAATAATGGACCTACTCTATGGCCAGTGAGGTATTACACCTCTGGATTTTTATGTCTGAGGGTATGTAAAAAACGAAGTTTGTTCCTCCAGAAAATCAAGAGCTGTTGGAAGAAAGAGTATTATTAAATGTCCTAATCTCGATTAATCGCAGTACTCTATCAAGGGTAACGTCTTCTGTGCTGAAGAGATGTGAGAAATGTGTTCATGAAAATGGAAGACATATCGAGCAATTTATCTAATTTAATACTTTCCTATATTATGCCAAATCATTAGAAATGAAAATTTCTGTTTATCTACTTCAATTCTAATAATTATTTATTAGTGTCTCCTTCTCGCATAATCTGATTTTTTTAATTTGCTGATTTCGTACTTCCTTCGTAAAAAAATGCTAAAAAAACTAAATTGTTGCATGGCGATGTATTGCATAGAAACATTTTATGAACAATTATCAATTCTGTTACAGCCTACTCATTGAAATACCTGTTTTTCTCTTACCATAGAATATTTTGAGGTTGTGATACATCATTTAAAAGCACGTAAAAAATGTCATTTAATTAACGAAAAATTCAATATGGCGTCCATAAAAAAGGTGCTTATCCCGGAAAGAAGTGACAATAGAAAAATTTTGAAGAAATAGCTTCTAATGTACTATACAAAAAAAACTAAAATAAGAAAAGGAATGATCTATAATAGTTTATTGTTAAGGGTCTGTATCAGGTGCAAGTCTCGATTCTACCACACCCCGCACAGGTCAGTTTGACATGATGCAATCAAACCGAAACTACTGCGACTGCAGGTTGCAGCAGGTGCATATGTGTTTTCACAAATTCATGAAAAGATGGCAGCACTTTTGAGACATAGATATGCACTTTTTATTTTTCGAACAAATTAATTTACAGCTCATACCAAGAATTGGGGAAAATGAATTTAAAAGTTAGAAACAATGAATAATGTCGGAAAGTTAGTAAATTTGGCCAGAAAAAATATAAAATGCATGCAAAATTTTACATTAATCTGATAAAAATTACATTCAAATCGGGTAAGTTTTAAACGAGATAATCGAAAACTACGATTTAAGTGTGTATTGTATATATGACTCTTAACTAAACCTTACTTGGCAAGTATAACTTATATCAGATATCTTTTAGTGTAATTTATCATTAATGTTGCAGGAATACATTTTTACCTAATAAAAATATCATTGCCTACTCCCTACTCGACGTTAAAACCATCTGGTTACAAAATTCTTCTGTTTTTATTATCAGAGCAATACAAAATAAATATTGCCTACATAAAACTCTGTTAGTAAATGAACACACTCCAAAAATCATGTTAAATATTAAAGCGACACAAATTGCGCCCCCATGTTGGACTAATTAAAGGCACCAAGTGCTATATATGGTTTTTTTATATTCATATCCTAAAATATGCATATTAGGAACACCTCAAAATCATAATTTTAGATCAGTAATATATGTGAAACAGGTCAAAGTCACTAGACACTTCTCATGAAAGGACTGTTTAATAAGAAGATGGTTTAATCATGAACCGTTACTGGCGTTAATATACATGTTATAAACCAGTTCATATTATTAATCAGTTCGTTATATTTTTACATAATTTGAAGAACTAGAGATGCGATTCTTTAAACAATATACAGGTGGGCCCGTCTAAATAGGAACAAAAATGCTGTTAGTCCAGTGTCCAGTTAAGTCAACTTAGGAGTTATTTGCTGCGCAAAGATTAAACGTGAACCTAATAGAATTATTGGCATTCAACAAGGCAACTATTTAAACATTATCAAATATGGGCATATCATTATAGCACTGACATATCAAATTCTTTGCTAAAGAGATAGTACATTTTTTTTTTCGTATATTGACAGCATAAGAATACAAGTATACAACTTTCAACTGCGACACGTTTTAAACACTCAAAATCTGTTGTGGCTATTTTCCCAGCCTGTCTTTCTGTATATCTCTGATTCTATTGCATTCACATTGAATCAAATTGGAAGTAAAGGAAATGTATATTATCATGATTTTTAAACAATCACGATGAATTGACGTAAAGTGTGTCCTACGAGTTTATTTTCTTATGTTTTTTTGAGAATAGGGCAACTTTTTTCTGTAGGAACAATGCGTACCTGAAATCTGATAAGGTGAGTTGTATAATTTATTTTCATTTGGAAGCATCCTTTGTACATTCTTTTATAGCCCAAGCAGCATTTTAATGACTTTCGAAAGTTCGGAATTTGCCCGAAATATTGATTCATTATTGATTTCCAGATCACCCAAGTATTTCCCAAGCAGATCTTTTTGTCATCGATAGAATGAAGGTGTCAAACTTTAATACTTCGTTTTATCCGAAAAAGCATTTCCTATATATTATTACGTCTTTAATTTTTGGGATGAGATTCTATAACAGTACTTAGGATTTTCGACCTGATGATTCTTTTGAAATTTCGAGGTACCGACTAGTCTTGGTACACAAAGTTCCACACTCAGTTGTTTTACTAACTCCACCGTTTTCTCAAAAATTAGTTGAAACTCCTTTTCCTCATTTTCGTATACAGATTTAATTAAACAGTTAGAAACATCTTCCCAAAACAACCTCGAAGTTTGTTAATATCATATTATTCTGAAAATCTGTAAGTATAAGCTACATGTCTCCGTTATGTTCAAGGAAATTAGGAGACCAAAATATTAAACTTCATTGTGAGGAGGGATATCTTTTCCAACAGTGTCAGTCAGTGTCAGTGTCAGCTCCACTGTTGCGCGTTGATTATTTTCTCAAAGGCAGACGATTGTCAATACGCGAGAGCATCATTCCACTTTAAAAAGGGAACACTTTACCAGTTCCTTCCATACTCTGACAAATAACACAATATTTACAAAATGCCCCTCGAAGTTGACGATAAATGAAACATATATGTTTGCAGACACTGAACTGACAACTGAAATTCTTTTCTTATTACCATATTACCAATCATTTGCAAACTCTCTTCGAATTGACAACTTTGATCTGGAGTCCAAATCTTATAATAAGCCAATAAGATCCAACATTTTTCATTTGTCAACTTTTTTGTGTACCCTTATTATATTCTTAGTTTCGATTTTATTATACAGGGTTACACTAGAACCAATATTCAAAAGTTTTTCGGGGCACAGCGCATTCAAAAGCGTTTTGTTTATATTCAGATCAAGCTGAACGTCGCTAATTCCATATTTTTGTAGTTTACTTTCATACCGACTCATTATCTGGAAAACATTTGAACAAATGGAACTTTTCTTTGACGAATTATCTTTAAATATGTTACATACCCATATACAGGGTGTTTTTGAATTACATGTAAATCTTTTAACCACATATTTCTTGCTTAAAAATAAGACAAAAACTTTCTATAAACATATATCCGAAATCACCTCCTAAGAGAGCTGGGGGCGCCCCAAGATGACACCTAAAAAGTAGCTTATTATTATTATTATTATTATTCCTTAAACGTCGATCTATTCAGAATTACATTGTGATTGAATTGACAGTTTGATATATCGACTTTCCGTAAACTGATTTGACACAAAATACAAATTTGTTGATAATTTGTTGAGCAGAGCTACTGCAGATTTCTTGCATTTCTTCAGAAATGGTTAATCCAAGTAAAATTTTGCAGAAGAAGGAAAAGTCAGATATTGAATCATTCTATTTAAAAATTGAGAATTTTTTACTCTTTCGCAATGCAGTGGTTTTTTCTGATAAAAACTGTTATTTGTGGAGGCTAAAAAATGTATTTGAAGTTAACTAAATTTGATGAAATTTTAGTATTTTAGACAAATCCATTATCTAATTGTATATTCCAAATATAAAAAAAAATCGTTACGTCATTTCCGAAATATTCAAAAAAATTACTTTTTATTTGTTATCTCGGGGTGCCTCCAGCTCTCTTAGGAAGCGATTCCGGATATATGTTTATAGAAAGTTTTTGTCTTATTTTTAAGCAAGGAATATGTGGTTCAGAGATTTACATGCGATTCAGAGACACCTTGTATATTACAATTACAGGCAATGGAGAATAAGAAATTTTTGCTTCTAGTGCACATTTAACACTGTGTTAAATAGAACAGGAAACAACTAAGCGGGCAAACACTCCAACTTGTATTGGATTACACCTGCAAATCCTGATTAGTAGCCAAGATTATTTTTAATTTCCCTGCCAGACCGGTTTCGAACTTATTATTATTATTATATTCTCATCAAATGCTATAGGTGATTGAGAAGACAAATAATAATGGCAAACCAAACTAGTCTAAATCAGATTAAGCAAAACAGACGTGGGTGAGGGATAAGTATATACCTCTGGTAGTCAGTGCTACTATCTGTCGAGACATCAGGTCTGGGTGTTTGCCCGCTGAGTAGTTGTTTCCTGCAATCCTATTTAGCATGCAGTTTAGTCCACCTGGGCTAGAACTCGCAGTTCTTGGTATTTGCTTGGCAAAACGCCACAAAACATCGTTTTTGTCTTGACAGTTAGTGGCACTCACCACCAGATCACCTTATCCCTCTCACCCACGTCTAATTGATACTTTGCTAAAAATTATGGTCTGACAACGATTCAGATTGATCTGGAGAGAAAAAAGCCTTCAAATGGCTCGTGCTTGTAGAGACTAACATACTGCGACTTTAGACAATTCCACCAAAATTGGACCTCAATCTATGGTTACGGTGTTTATATTTACTATTTGTTACCGCTCAAATATTTTTGTCATAACAGTAACATAAAACTCGTGACAGCCTCCTCTCAGTATTAGACATTACTGAAGTGAAACTGAATCAACAATACTTTCAAATCTTCTCTCCATTTCGTGTGTTTTGTAATGGTACCACTTATGGTGTTCTCTTTCTATATACTTACGTAAACTTTTTAGACGGAAACTCGGACGCCAGTTCCTTAATTTTTAAGTGCAAGGAACAGCACTTTTTGGCTCTCCTATTGGGAGAACAATCCGGTGTAGCGAAACAGTTGAAGATACGGAATGTCCGGGGGTCGTGAGCTGAAGATCTGTCTAATGGACTTCGACCAATGCTCAAACGGGTTAATCAGAAATAATAACTCGTGAATTTTACCTCTTTATACCAACGTATTTATTTAGCAACACATTAATGAACAAATCAATTAAGTCTAATATCTCAGCGACTGTATAGTCCAGTATGTACAAATTTTAAAACGATAATAACCAAGCAAGCTGGCAATCAAGAATCTATACGCGTGGATACGATTTTATTTTGGAATTTTGGATAACAGAGATTTGTCTTCGCGGCTTGAAATTATTTCGTACGGCAAGCAAACCGAAATTTCCAACAGGATGTATTATGAACGACGGGAAATCGGTTTGCTATAGATATTCTAGTCTATACAGAATGTTTTATAATACGGCGAACTACTGCCGCAAACGTAGAGCTATTTATCAATGACTATTTTGATTAAATTATGTTTTCCGGTAAAACTGTATGCATGGAGGCTTTATAGATGGCCCAAGTGAACAGATCTAACCAGCCGATGCATATATTATAAAACAAAAGACCAACGGAGGTATTACTAATTAGCTCTAGTTTGATTTAGTAGTATATTACAGCGATACTCACGAACAATAAGATCTCTGAATATCTATACTTAACTGACGGCGGTATGTGTAGATATTAGCGGACCTCGGTGTATTCTTACCAATAAGAAGAAAATTTACTATTAAAACTCGGATTGATCTGCAATTGATGACTGTTGATCGGATCTGTGCGGCGGACTTCGGCGGTGAACGCTCCCCTCTGGCCTTTTGTTACTTTTATGACGTATCTAGATGGCGTGTTAAAGGGGCGGTCACCGACTTGAAATGAAGAACTTACAACGTTACTTCCTGAGGTCGGGCGGATTATGTAATTAGCAAGATAGACTCAGAACATCAATAACCGGAAATGTGTTACTCGCAATTTCTAGACTATGTTGCAAAAAGAAACGGATTAAAACGGACACGGATTAATATTTTAACGGGTTTTAGTAACTAATGATTTTTGTTTCCGACTCGGTCATTATTTATAATAATTCTCGGATTTTCCTTATACGAGGGATTGTCGAAAATTAATCAATTAATTACTTGACTGCTTGTTTACCAGCGGCCTTTTTTACAACTCAATACTAACTTAACTAAAACAGGACTAAAAACGGCGGCAGGGCGTACCCAAGTGACGGTAATATTTAGAGCAAAAACGGACATTCCTTAATTTGGAAAAAATCGCTTCGTTACAGTTCATACTATGGATTTTTTTTTCTAGCATTTCAAAATTCTGGCACTTGTTGTACACTTGATATTTCTTATTTACCCTCTCTCATAACATTCATACTATATGGCGTATTTTACATTGAAAAAATATGTATATAACCTAGAATATCAACGACTTATATGTGCAAATCCGAAATCTTATGTCTAGTTTTTAAGTAGAATGAAAGATCGACAATAATAATAGCAAGACCATCAAACGAATGACTAACGTTCAATGAAGAGTTTCCTATCATGGAGCACTCATTTTTATTTTTAAGAACTCCTTTTCTCCGTATTTTTGGAATAAGGTAAACCCTGTAGGTTCAGTATTATCACCATATACGTATCTTATAAGATAAGGTTGGTATTGTATACAAAGAGAATCTTGGATAGTTATTTAAAGTAAAGACGCACAATACAGTGTACTAATATTACCAATTTAGACTAAGATAAATAAATAGTGTACTACTTTTCGAAATATATTTTAATATAATATAACTAAAACAAGGGTAGATTGTGTTAAAATCAGTAAAATAATGCGGACGTTAATAAGCAAAAAGTTAAACAAAATCTAAACGTTGAAAAATTTTAAACAGTAACCAGTAACAAATTATTATTTAACTAACATTTTCTATTTCTTGTTGTTATCCCTGGAACAGATCATACAAACACACAATGTAATATAAATATTAGAGGACTGCTAGATTTAGATATATGTTTTATACACAAAAATTAAATGTTTAAAATACGATTAAATGAAATGAAGACTTTAAATAAAAAGCAATCATACCCTTAATTTGATGGGATTAATAAACAAGTCTAAGCCAAATAAATGTGATTAATGTTTGAACAGTATATTTATATAGACTGTATTTACATGTTTTAGAAGTTAGTTTTCACAAAATGTATTGTATTGTTAACAACAATAAAAAGTCCAGTGTTTTAATGTTTGCATTATTTCTGCTTATGATACTGGATACTGCTGTATATGAGTTGTCAATTGAAATATGGAAAATGTTTTAAAATAAAAGGTACTCATACCTGAAGTGTTCATAGATTTAGTAAAATGAGTATCTGCTTGCACTAGCCATAAATCCATCAGGTTTCATCAACAACTACAATTTTTAAAAAAATCCGTTTATTTACAATTATCTACAATTGGGTTAGTATAAAATAAAATCTCTGTTCTAATTTCATTCTATTTACATTTTTAAAATAAAATACTGCCTATGGTCAACTAAATTTTTTTGGCCAGTAGAATGAACTCAAACTTTTGATTGTACATTATGTGTATTAAATTATGTCTCGTTTTTCTGTTTTTTGGTTTCTAAAATAGGATTGTTAAGATAGACTCTGGACCATTGCAAACTTTTTTAAATATTTCAATGTCTGTGGTCTATGGTGTTAAGAACAGAGTTTTGTACAAACAGATTATTTCTCTGATAATTACTAAAACATTGTATCCGATTTAATTATATCAATAACAATAATTATGAACTACACAGATATGGAAAATCATTTGTTACAAGGGCAAGAGCGATTCTAAATTTTCTTCATACGCCTACGCCTTCAGTATTATCATTTAAAAATTTAAAATAGATCACATAATAGTTTTTTAAAGTTATTCCAACAAATGCGTCACATATTTTTATTCAGTAATATCAGAGAAGCAAGAACAAAAGCCCACGCCTATTTATGAATTTTCTAGCTTCAATTACAACAATGTCTTTTCACACCTTTGTAGTTAACATTTGTCTTTGATAATATTCAAATAGATATAATAAGCAAACTATGCTTTGTTTATGTGATATATTAAATCAGCTTAATGAATTATGGCAGTACTGTAATGTGTTATTGATTAGTCGATCTATTATTTGTGTTAGACGTTCATGTATTTTTTTAGATAACAGCTGCCAAAATTAATAAAAATGATTAATGGAAAACATATTTCCATAAAGAAATAACCTTTTTTGCTTCGAATATATCGTGTTTCCGTCCTGCTTTTATTTTCAATGAATCTTTAATATGAGTGATATGAAAACATTTTCCTTTTATGATACATATTTAATAAAATATCATTTTAAATACTTATATCCTATATAATTTGTTTAGTATTATTATTGTGATAGGAATTTATCTAACATTAATTAGTTAGTATAAATGAGTTGCACTTCCCAATATTTTTAGTGGAAACACCTATATTTATTTATCGAATCACTAGGGATCCAATTTAAACTTCGTAAAACGTTCTTCTCACCATGATGGAATAAATTTCATCACTTGATGTCTTCTCTGCGACCTATGGGGTGGTTTATTTAAGCAGAAACGTCGATTTAGCGGCTTTACGGTTGTACTAGGAAATTTTTTTTCTGACATTTTGAACCTAAAGTTAGGAAACAATAAAGCGTCAAATAGTGCAAAAATTCACGAAAAATTAGTTTGAACTAAAAGAAAATCACCTCGTATATTCCTATTCAAAATACATATGGTAATATTATTGTAGATAATAAATATTCAAATTCATAATTTGAAATTTTTGCCAACATCGCAATAAATTGTATTATCTATCCAACCCTGCATAATTTAAAATAAAATCAAATTAAATTTTTTCTTATACCATTGATCCTATATTCTATATGTATATTGTATTGATATACTTGCCATAGTTAGTTCATAAGATATGCGAGGAAGCGGCTATTTCTGCATTTAAGAATATATGAATGTTAAAGAAAAATAAATGTTTTCTTAACCACCTCTCAAGTCACTGAGTAACCCCCGAAAAATCCTAGGACTTCGTGTTAGGTAAAGAGAGACAAGGCCCTACAACGTATTGTGAAGTCCAAACCGTATCTAGGGCATCGACAGTTTTCATCTAACTCCAAGAAACTAAGGTTTTAATTTGCCTCAGAAAAAATTCGAACCATCGATCAACAAGTAAGTACGTATCAATGCTATTACCCACTCGGTTACCATGCCCTTGTAAATGAATGTTTTGGCAATGAAATAAAAATATTTGATTTCTAGTAGGAATATATACATATGGATAGTATACTGTATACGTATTGGACCAAATACTGTCTTCTTAGTTTATGAATTTTTTCCTAGCAAACCGGCTATGTCAACATTTCCTTTGGTGGACCACCCTGTACATCCAATATGCACAACTTTGCCCCAAGTCGCCTAAATACTCCATTGGTAGTCAGATCAACAAACCTTAAGTTATTCATCACGACCGAGATACAACGCAACAATTTTCCCTTTCGTTCATGTATTTGGTAAAGCTTGATGATCAGCTACCGCTACCACATTATTCATTTAAACTGGCCCTTTTATTTTTACATTTACTTCTCAAGTTTATAAATGGTAAAAATTCTCGAACCCGTCTTTTTCAAAATAGGGTCATTCACTAAAATGCGTTCAATGAATTTTTTGCATTTTCTTTCACCATTAGGTCTACCTTTAATGCCCTGAAAATTTCAGAATGATAGCTCTTTTCATAGTTTATTTACAGCTTTTAGGCATCAGCTTGAGAGTGGTGTGACGTCATTACACGGTCATTTAGATAGACTTGTCAGTATCGCCTGTCAGTTTTGACTTTATGAGAGTTGTGCTTATGTCTGAGTGCTCTGGATTGTTATGTGGCGTTGCATTTGAGTGTATTTAGCTAAAATGTCTGGACAACCTGGCCTTATTAAGGCCATAGCACGCTGTCGTCAACCACTCAATGACGTCAGGCTTTAGATTCAATTTTAACTTATTTAACGGATTTAACGTAGAAATAAAATTATGATTTTTTGCATAGCTACTATTTCAAGGGTCCTCTTTCAAAATAATAAATAAAAAAAATTGCTGAATGAGCCCATTGTTCAAAAAAATTTTAAGTTAATGCTCATTGCTTTTATTAACAAAATTTTTCAGAACTGCATATTTGGATAATATGAGGTTCTTCAAAAGGCCCAAGTAAAAAATGAGTTAAAGCTTCGTCATTGCTAAGATTGAGAGCTACATCATTAAGTGGTCTTGAGTTAAAAATAAATTAAGTTTCTACAAATATGGTTTGTAGAGTTTCTTCCTCTGGTGCTTGTTCCGACATTGCAGTTTTTACTGATTTTACCAAGCGGTCAGATTCTTCCCATGTGTAGCTCACCAGGTGAATTAATTCCCCTTTAAAATTTTTTACAGTTAATTTTCATGTTATTTAGTTCCTTTTCTGCATCTTTGAAATTATAACCATTATCACTGAAAATTTCTGTTGAAGCCTCTTCTTGTGCTTTGTATAGCCATTATTGCTGAGTCATTTATAATCAGATAAACTGCTCGTGCCGCCATGGATGTATTGTATTTTTGCTCTTCTGTCTTTCTGTCTCTAATAGTAACATAAATCAGTCTAAAATAATCCATGCCAATGAGATGAATGGGCAATAAAATTTCAGGTTTTTTTTTGTTTTTTTGCAAAGTTGACAATTGAAAGATACATTTTTCACCTGACTAGACCAATTCAGATTTAAACATGAAAATAGCGGACCAATAGAAATGCAAACTAATAAATAATAGAATCGATTCTAAAATTTTTTCTCAGTCTGCTATTAGTTTTAGGGGGTGCTTGTATAAATATTAAATAATTCTTTATCGAATTTTTTTCTTTTATTTTCCTTAGCCATAAAATGTCTGCTTTTCTATTTGTTTTACTACTGGTACAAATAACTTATGACTCTAATTTAAATATTTATACAAAGTTGAAATTCTTCTTCAATCGATATGGTATTTTAAGAGTTTTAAATATGTCTCCTTTTAATTTTTAATTCATATTACTTATACAATTTTTTTATGTGAATTTCTATTATTGATGTGCTGTGTGTTCTATAAATATTGTTCCTCTTTAATGCAAATGAAAAATGAGTTAGGCCATCAAATTGATGATTCCTGTGATAATAATTCTCTTAAAAAAAAAACACATAGTAGGTACACCAAATGACTTGAGTGGGCGGTGATGAGATCGTATCATCGTAGTCACACTAATCCTGTTTGTCGTTGTTATCAAGAGGTTCATTTCTTGTCCGGGTATTGGCAAGGGCTAAGACTTTCAAATTCAAATTTACTCTGAAAGTACCATTAAATAACCTGGCAAGTCCCATTTCAACTGACTACTTGTAGGTTAAAGGACGGTATTATTAATGATTTAAATAAGTTACGAAAGATTAACGCAGATAGCTAATCCAAATTATATGACTAATGGTCGAGATGGTAGCGTACCTGCCTCTCACCCGAAAGTCCCGGGTTTGAATCCCGGTCGTGGCAACGGAAAATGGAAAATGGAAAATGCCGTGACAGGGATCTTTTCATCATACACGGACATTGGATGTGTGTCCCTTGTCTTTAAATGTGTAGCCCCCTCCCGCACAAGGCTGTTCTAGAGCCTTCTTCGTCAAACATGTTTGTTTCATTTTTATTAGATTTCTTGGAGAATATATACTGAGTTGCGTTTTAGATTCAAGTCAAGATTCTTTATACTCCATTCTATAATATTTATTAAGACGCTCTGTGATCATCTGAAGGTACCTATATACATTGTTTAGTCTCCAAGAGACCAACACTGCATGAAGCGAAACTGCATAAGATTGAATGTTGCAATGAGTAAGGTAAGGTAAGGGATAAGACAGACCCTTGTGGTATGCCAGATTTGGCAGAGGTCGTCTCATATGATGATTCCGTCGATCGCAATGAGCGAGCGAAAGAATAGAAAGAAAACTCAATATACAAAAAAGCTTTGTCAACCTAAGATGGTAGCTTGTTGAAAAATCCGCACCTCAATCAATAATAATTGCTTTAGATATATCTAAAGATACTTTCCAATTATATGTAATATATGTAAATGAATATCCTATGACACTTCTTTGACGATATCTTAATGGGAGTGGGTATTAATGGCGATCTCTTTGAAAAATATAAAGATCAAGCCAATGGAGCAAAAATTAGATGGATCAGTTTTTTCTGTTGCTTGATAACTGGTTATACTGGAACAATTAACCAGTTTGGCTCAAAATAGTTTGCAACATATCGTAACAAAACAAATTAATTATTTAATACGTGGACACAGATACACTAAAAACGATTACCTTTAAATCACTTTTAAACTGGTCGCCAACGAAAGAAAAATCCCCCTAAGAACCGTCACCAATCGTGCTTCTTTAAATAGTTTATCCAAGATCTACAAGGCATATTTGCTTAATTCTACGGAAAGTTATTTACGTAGCAAAAATAAATCTGATAAACCCACAAAATCACAAAAATCCTTTTTTTTAATATATCGAAAGGAATTAAAGATATTAAATTGAGCTATGCTTGACGGCAAAATATTAAATGATTTTGAGGAAAAAAATACTTCGCCACTGCTTTCCTTCAAAACAGGTATTGGTTTCTTAATCAGCAGCCAATTCTAAAAAGAAAATGCCACTTGAGTTTCTCTGGTAGGCAAATCGTTTTCGAGTAATATTTAAAAACTGTTTTTCTTCATCACTGATATTAATAATTGCTTCCGATTTCAAACTATTTGTAAAATAATTGATTCGAATGGTAATGATATAAAAACATTAATCAAACTGGAGCGTTTTTATGTTTCCGATTTGATATGTGAAAACAATTATATTGTAGTTTGTTGACCCAGACGAAAAGTCATTATTGATTATTTCACACATTAGAATAGGTAGGTATATAAATAAGGGAAGTAAAGTTCTTAGCAGCTACTTCATGTTAATCAGTGGGCCCTCTTTAAAAAATGCCCGTTCGATAGTGTTTGAATAATAAAATACTAATGTACGCGTAGGTGTTTTCCAAGGAAACTACATCGTAATAAGGGTGGCGGTGACCGGTGGTCAGTTATATTCCTGCGGTCATAAGTAACGGTAGCAATATGGGATGTGCTAGCAGTACTCCACTTGTGGAAAGTGGGAAAAACCTTGTTGATGACGCTAAAGAGTCAGTGTCTGATACTGTTTCAAAAGGAGAGAAGGCATTGAAAGGTAACAAAATGACTTTCAAAATATTATTTAAATAATATAATGTAATAATTTAAAAATCGATTTCGATTTCATCAAAACAACTTATAGTAAAGCACATTTTATTCGGACTCAGAATAATTCTGTAGTAATATATTATTTTAATAAATAGTAGTAGTAAATAATTTTATTGATGGGAAAATATTCGTAAAAAAACCATCAGTGATAATCAGTCATTACACGTAAATTATTAATAGTGTTGTATTTAAACGGACTTCACAATTTTTGTTATTAGATATGCCAAGAGAAATAGAAATCACATGAAGCTGTTTCGAAATATTTAAATTTCCTCTCTCTAAAGGAGATTGCTCTGCCAAAATTCATTCATCTGTTTCGGTAATCTTCTGGAGATATCTAATTATATCCAATACTTAATTTAATGCGTTTATTAAAATAACAAATCCTCTAAACAATCCAACTTTTTATTAAAAATTATTATTCCTTCTACTTATTAATAGTAGTGGATATTTGTTTGAAAATTTCGACTTGACAGCCCTCCTTCGGACTCCAAACTCATTGTTTTTTTTTCTGGACCGCGTCTTAGGTGCTTTTTTGTCTTAATTTTTATCCTTCATTGCATCTTTGTCGTGTTTTGAGATTTTTAAATATTCAAGTTCAACACAAAATTTTGAACATGGCACATAGTTTGGAAGCTCTTTGTAATTAAATTAATTACTGCAAATAATGTCAAACATTCTGCAAATACTATCTACTTAAAAAAAAAGAAGCATATATGTTATTGATGGTCTCTAACCAAATATGCAATAGTATACAGATTGTTTGCGCAGTGCGTAACTATGTAGCTATTAAAGTGCAAAAAGGAATTAAACGTATTTCAACACAATACATCGTTCTAACAATATTTTTACTTAAACAGTTGTTCTGTTTTCGTTAAATAGTATTTATTTTTGTAAAGCTACTTATTTCTAAATTATTGAAAAACAATCATTTGTTTACGATTATAATAGTTTATTCAACATAAAATATGGTTTATAATTCAATTTGTTTTAATTTTCTAAATAAAATTGCAAATCAATTAAATCACTATCGCTGTTGTCGTCTAAATTAGTAATAATCTTTCTGTAATATATCCAATAGGAATGTTTGAATCTTTGACTTCTGAACACCTAAAATACAATTTATAGGAATTTTTTCACCTTACTATCAGTTAGTTCCAATTCACTGAGAGTAGGTGAAATATTGTGTCCAATTTCAGATATTAGCTGACGCCAGATTTCGATACTTTTTCAAAGTTTTCATAAAGTATTTATTTTTTATAGCAAAACTTTATAGTAGGTACAGGAAGTAACTCTTGCAATCTTCATACTATGATTACATACATGCATTATCCATATTTTGAGAAATATTAGGAAATATCAACTTGTTCTTGAACCAATTCTTCTGCTGTATCTTCATGATAATCAACATAGGTTTTTTTATATTTTTTACTGATACCCACAGTTCACTTCGCATCAATATGTCTTTAGGTCTTATGTGTAGCATTATTTTCTTCAGTTCGGCGGTGCTTTTGTTTTTCATTGGTCAAACCATATTACAACCAAGTAGATAATTGGTTTATTTTCTCTTCTGTGTTATTTATTCAAATATGCCAATCGCTATTCTTGAAGTCGTTCCGAAATAACGTACCTCTTATTAACTGTTTTAAATTTGAGTCCAAATTATTTTGAGTAAATTATTCAAAACTGATGCATTTTTTTGTCCTCGACACTTAGGTACATCTCACTTAGAGTATCGTCATCATATCATAATTTTTTTCTAAAATAGGACTTTTTGCATTTTTTGCATATAGTTAATACAGAAATTTTTGTTAAAATAGCCTATTTGTCAATATTTGTTGATAGAGGTATTTACAATTTCTTTGGCATCTATAAATAAATATCTCCTATATTACTACGATTTATGTACTGCAGCAATACACTTGAATTACACAATGAACGCTACATTTTTCAACAACAAAAATTTTTATCTCCATAAGCGAAATTAAAATGATTATTTTTTAATTTCTTAGGACGGCTGCTTACTCTTAATTATTATTTTCCCATTTATCCAAATACAAATAAGTGTACAATCCTTGGAAAATTGTAAAAATATATCCTTATAGGTACGCAAATAGTTTGCTTAATAGTCCTTTAACCATAAAATTTTATTACAGCTATTTAAATACCAAATGTATTTATAGTTAATGCTAATGACAGGTAGATAGCAATTGTACTATATACAGTGTGTTACAATTTGATCCGGAACACCCCTGAAAAATCTGACTCAGCAGCGCGATTTTGGTGATATATTTTTTTCATATTAGACCGTCCTAGATGTACGTGAAAAACATATTACGGTGTCCAGATTACAAAGCCATGGTTTGCTATGATTTTTTTCATTGCCATTTTTTCAAAAATCATATTAGCGATTTTTTTATTCAAAATCTGACAACGTAGCGTTATTCGGCACCCTTCAAAACGTAATCTCCTATTTTTTTTCTTGAAATTATTACTGTCAATAATTTTACTGTGAAGCAACGAAAATTGCGTGTTATGTTATTCCTTGCCTGAAGAATGCACGTATAAATAACAAAGACGTTACTAAATAAATGTTTCTATGAAGTTCCTCTTGTGATCTACTTCATTTAGCTCCAAAACCTCCTAGATGCTCGAAGTAAAGCATTTCTTCTTGTATTTTGTAACTTTCGTTGCTTCACAATAGAGTTATTGATTCAGAGTGATAACTTCAAGAAAATGGAGGAGAGTACGTTTTGAAGGATGCCGAATAACGCTACGTTGTCAGATTTTGAATAAAAAAATCGCTAATATAATTTTTGAAAAAATGGCGTCGAAAAAAAAATTATAGCATGCCATGGCTTTGTAATCTGGATACTGTAATATGTTTTTCACGTACATCTAGGACGGTCCTATTCGAAAAAAAAATATCACCAAAATCGCGCTGCTGAGTCAGATTTCTTAGGGGTGTTCCGGATCAAATTGTAACACACTGTATATGAATAAGGTTTAACATATATTTAAGTAATTTATGGGATGTTTGAATCTACTGGATATTTATAATTTTATGTTGAATTTGAAGATTTTGAAACTTTACTAGGTAGCTTTTTTATTTGGAACAATCCCTGTATATTATTTTATATTTGATTAGAGAATTTCAAAAACTTTCCGATAATTTATAAGGCTCATATGGCTAATTATGACAATATTTTGTGACAAATGAAACAAATGTTTTTAATGATAAAAGATAACAATGTACAGCTTTATTCATAGTTAAATCGCTAATGCGTTACAAGAAATGACTAGTTAGTCCCTACTAACAAATTTTAGTTGGCTACTGGCCACACCGTGTTCACAGTAATTTAAAATTAAATACTAGTACGGTTTTAACTAAAACGTAAGTAAGGGAAATGATTAGAGGAAACAGATAGGCAACGCTTCAATTCCGGGGGAATTTTGTTCATCTTGTAACTAGGTGTAGTGTTTTATGTTCAATAAAACGTCAGTGTGATGACTGTGACGTCAGATGTTATCGAAAAAATATTTTTTTGAAAACTAGATGAAATTTCAGTAATTTAGAAAATCGCAGGGCGTGATCGTTTTTATCGATTTTGCTTTCTAAGAAAGTTATACTTAATTTTTTTTGAAAAGTGCGGATATTGGCATTTTCGACGGCATTTCTCGACATGCCCCCTTTAGAAAAGAGACACAGTATCTCCCTTTGGATTTAGAGGATCGGGACCTGGACAGCGGACAAGAAGAAAAATGAAGAATACTTTTTTTATATTAATACGAATTTTTTAAAGAGGTCGATTTTGCTGAAAAACGATACTTTTCCGGAGGCCGTAGGCTCATTTATTAGCATTTCCAAAATTACTTTTTTATTTAATTTCGATAGAGAATTTTTTCCAATCGGACAAGAATTGATTAAAATATTGGGGAATAAAAAGACCGACTCCATGCTGTGAACATGACGTCACCGGCTCTCACAAGCGTATTGCGATAGTTCCGCGTTCCGCTGTTGCGATTTAAATTTGTTTTTATTCGTTGACAGCTTGAGACGTTTACATTTGTATCGTCGTTTGTGGCAGTGCAGGCGACGAAATGTCACTCAGCGTGCGGCCAAAGCCGACTCTAGAGAGCCGATGACGTCACAATGGCGAGCTCGATTTGGACTCTTCGGAATTTTTTACGGCGTAAAAAGCATCAGAAAATTATAAAATTTAGCATACCCCCTAAATTCAGTGTGCTCTTTCAGAATTTGTAAAAAAAACAAAAAAAAAAAAATTGATAAACGAGCCTATTAGAATCCATCCTTCCTCTCGGGTCCTTGAAAATTTCGTTCCTTAATCTCCACCCGCGGCCGAGCAGTGAATTTTTTAAGCAATCGAGACGCGACGACGTAACCAAAATTCCACACTGTTATTATGAATAAGTTTTGCATGTATATATTTTCGAACTCGGAATTACTTCAGGACCCCGATACTGTTTTTAAATTTTCGATCGGAACTTTCCTCCTGAAAACAATTATTAATGCTAATAATACAACACTTAAATAACCACGTCAACATCAACAGAAAACACTTTCATACTTTCCAGCGATTATAAACAAAGAACTTTCAACTTAGAATTATGAGGTTTAACTCGATTTAAACAAGGGTTTAAACAATCATCTGACTAAATTTTAAGCTAGTAGCTACTAAGGATAGTAACTAATTAACGGATAGATTTCACTATGAATGCCATTTTCCTGAGTTGTCAACTAACTCCTAATTAGTCACATTTTAGTCGCGAACAATTTGTCTATGAATAAGGCTGGTAATGTCTAAAAAATTTAACCTAAAATCAATGGATCATAATATATTAAGTCATTTATAAACAATTAATAAGCATTTTTCTTATTACACGTAAAAAAAATAAAAGTATTTTTCTTTTCCAATTAAGAATATCGAACTGCTCCTAAAAGAAATGGAAACGATTCCTTTACCTGTTACTTTTTCATTAAATTAGTAATGAGTAAAATAAAAAGTCCACGAAAATATTTTCTGATCAATCATTCAATAACTGAATTTTTTAAATTAGCTGTGTGAATGCAGAGAACAATAAATTACCAAAAGAGAGACTACAGACCTAATTTATTCATTGCAACAATTTGCATTAGTGGAGTGGTGACAACTAATAATTATTAATAATTATTTTAGGTTATTATTTAAAAAAACTTAAATATTAAACAAATTAAACAACTACGAATAACCGAATTATGTAGCTACATATTGTTAAATGGTTACTAAATCACTTTGAGTTATTTTATTCAAAATTTTCAAATTTCAAATCAACTATCTAGTGCTATAGAATACCCTTAGAACTAATCGAATATGAAATTATGTATTTACAAAGTTATTGATGTTTTTAAACATTTAACTTGAATGTAAAATCATAATCATTCTGTAAATACAATTCTAAAACACTGGCTCATTAGAAAATTAGAAATTATTTCAATTTAAAAGGGCATAACGTTTGCTCCAAACCAAAGGTTTGCACTAAGAAGTGAGAAAATTGCACACATTAATTTTGAAATAAGTAAAATTTATAATGAGTAAAAGAAACTATGGTCCAAATTTAAACAGTGGGAAATCACAAAAAATTCTTCCGTTGATATTTCAGATCATTTAAAAAATCCAAATGAATTAAATCAAATATATATTAATCTAAACCAACTTGTAACATCTGTAAGTGAAGAAACCATATCATTCTTCCAAGCAACACCTAGTCAAACAGCGAATTTAAATTTACAATCAGGCAGGTAACAGAAATCGATATAGCATTCAGGCAAAATGTATAGGCATTGACAACATTGTACACGATATGTTAGATTTGTTTGTCATTCACTGCTTGATTTCTCAAGGATTTTACTAATAAAACAACACAAAATGGCGAATTTCCAACTATTTGGAAAACAATAAAACAGTTGCCAAAAACGTTGAATGCAACTTTATTAATATTTAATGATTTGTGACTAATAAATGCCCTTCCCATTCCACCAAAAATGTGTGAAAAATTTTTTTTTTGACATGCTGATTGATATTATAAATAGTAATTAATAGTAATAATTAGTAGTAGTAATATCTTACCACTTATACAGTCTGGTTACCGAGCAAATTTTAGTAATTGTCTTACAAGAATTGCAGCTGATATAACATATGGAATCAGCGTCGTAGCTAGAAGCTGGCCACAGGGCGCAGACATCAATAGGGCGCTGCAGGCCCCAAAAACACAATGACCTTAAAATTCCTGAAATATTTTCGCCTGCGGTGCATCCCCTTAAAATTGGCGCTTATAGAAAATAAAACACGAGAGAGAATTTTTAAAGAGGCGCAAAATTCGAATCTTGCCTTTGGCACTCATAGCCTTAGCTACTACGCTGTATGGAATACATTAATCAAAGACAACTTACTTGGTTCTACTAGTACTAGATTATAGTAAACCTTTTGACTTGATAAATCATAACCTACTTATTGCAAAATTGAAGTTTTATAATTTCTCCGACTCCGTGTGCGTTTGGTTCACTAGTTACTTGTTACTTAGTAAATAAATAAATTGCAATATGTTGAGGTTGATGGCATTAGGTCCAACCCCATTGCTGTAAAACATAGTGTTCCTCAAGGAAGCTTATTAGGACCAGTGTTAATATCTTCACTGCCGACTTACTAACAGTAACAAATCATTGCAGTATTCATATGTATGCAGATGATTATCAATTATTATCATTTGAATCAACATTCACTAATACTAGTTTGCATGAAGTTAACTCTGATCTAGAAAGAATATTTTGTTGATCTACGAATAATGGGTTTTGTATAAATACTAATAAAAGCTGCTTTCTACATATGGGCATAGCAAATGTCAAAAATAAAGTTGTGCTGTTCAACTTCACCAACTTCAGTAGGCTCATTTAAAAGAAAGTGTAAAGTCTATTTGCTACATGCACAAAATGAACAATGAAAAATATTATCTCCTTTACATGTTTTCTTTATTATAAGTTTATCTTATTTTTTGTCTGGTGGTGTGGAAGAACGTTTACACGAACGTCATCTTTTGTGCTTTATATTATATCTATGTATACACAACGCAATAAATATTTTCTATTCTATTATATTCTATTCTATTCTATGTAACAAATACGCACCAGGTGGACATCCCGTATATATGACACTACATTACCCTAACAAAGTTTTAATGTAATACAGATCTGAATAGTGAAAAACTTTTAGGCATTTCATTTTCCTTATTATTTGTGTTATAGATCAATATACACTAGGTGAACACTCCGTATACCTAATATAACTATAAACAGCTATTTGCATACATAATACTTGATATCGCGTGAAACAAGGAAATACTAAATATTAGCTCAATCCAACACCATTACTCTTCATTACTAACATTACAGTTAGCATAATGATTACCCTTATATTTTTAGAATACGGCAATGAGAGACTAGCTAAGAAAATATTTTTTAGCCACTGACACCAGTTGAGATTAGCATTTCAATTAAGTCGAATTATAAAGTAAAAATACACATTGCATGATTCTTTAGTCTTTTGATATCTAACAATTATATCTACCCATAATTTAAACACCCCAAATGTAGGGTCAATTTTTGGAGTACCAACTATGTTTCTAGCAATAACTTTACTTGGTATAGTCTGAGGGATGTCGTCTAAATTCATATTTTTGGGACTTTCCTAAGTAACTGGGCTTATTATAAAATTCATATAGATAACATTAGGTCCAAATTAATAATTTTTACAAGTGATTACCAAGAATGTAATAATTTAGTAATATTCACCAATCACCATTCTTTACTAAATATGAATTTCGTTTCATCGGACTACCTTAAACACCTTTAAAACAATATTGATTTGCACGATATATTACCGAAGAAATTAATGGCTATGAACCCTTAATCTATATTTAATTCCTTAGGTGTTTGTACACATATGTATGTATGTATGTATATTGGTTTAGTACCCTACCGTGAATAGTTTAATTCGATCGCCTTTTGCAATTCATTTTTCTTTCTTGTAAGGTGAATAGTTTTTCCAAAAATGTATTGAAGATTCAGTGCACATCCGCATAAAAATCTTAGAATGTATCCTCCTACAATCGTGTTGAATCTTCAGCCCTTTTGTCTTTTTATCCTCAAGAGATTGATTGGCCCAAGAGTCCGCCAATAACATCGAAGATCTTCTAATGCAATGACCAGTAATTAAGACCGAATTTGGTATTCTAGTAGAATGAGCAATTGTCTTTGGTAGATTATTACAGTTATAATATAAACCCAACCTGTTGAACACCACATTTTTTCAATATTGGATTTAATGAAAAATCGTTAATGTTCAGTAGTTAGTGTTCGTAATCACATTTGATGGACGCAATAAATTAATGTAATTCCTGATCAACAAAATTCAATCCGTCAATGTCCTATTGTGATTGTAAACTCACGTATGGATTTTGTCTTTGTTTTGTTTTTGTATTCAGAATATTAATGAGAAAACATATTTGTTAGTTCACTATTATCTTCAATACGTTGTTGGTTAAAAGTCACATTTGTGTTTTTCCTTTATTTTTTATGTCATTTATGATGATTTAAAGTAAATCGCAGTAAATCTAGATTGAAAATAAAGCTTGATTCTAAAAGAATCAAGTCCTCGTAAGTAAAGCCTTACCAAAATAGTTCAAACCCAGTCAGAATTTTCCCAGGATTCTGAAAATGCAATAATTTCCAGGATGTTCCATTTAAAACTCAAGAATTGGTGTCACTTACGGATAAACCGGAAATCCGAAAAATCTTCAAATACCTCAAAATATGACATTTTACGTCTATATTAATTATGCCGAGTTTCATTTTGATATCTCGAAAACCAAGGAGCAAAACAGGGGTACTAGTGACACCGATGTCACCCAATAACCCGGTATACAGGGTGTTTCATTTTTAAATGTCGTCCTTTAAGGAGGTGATAGAGCATCGAAAAATAAGTCGACCTGCCCAAAAAAAAAATATCCAGTGGCGTGGGAAATAGGGTGAGAAATAGAGGGCGTCACCCCAGTATCTACGCCACTGGTGATTTTTGACATGAGTTATTCTTATAGGATTGTAGGTATGTAGTTCAGTACTGCCTGTGCAAAATTTGGTTAAAATCGGTCGTATGGTCTGGAAGTTATGACAAAAAAACGATTTTTTAATTCCAACTTTGAAGGCCTGTAACTTCGTTATTATGCATTTTTGATGTAGGTTTTTTGGGCAGGTCGACTTATTTTTCGATGCTCTATCACCTCCTTAAAGGACGACATTTAAAAATGAAACACCCTGTATATAAAAGTTAATTATTACGTAACATCCCTCCTATTCGTTATCAGACGTTTTCCAACTGGATACATACGTAGCTCTTTATATTTCGTTATCTTATTTCAAAATCTGACCTTACCTTATTTTATCTAAATTCGGTAGTATGACTGTGACTTTATACGTCAGTTAAATAAATATAATATATACACGTGGAACGACTGGCACGTGGTGAATAATTAAATTTTACGACACTTAAACTGAAAAAATATTGCCACTACCAGACAAGGTCACTTATTAAAGGCAATTTAGATTAATTTACTGATACTGCTATTATAGCTATAAGGTAAGTTATAAAAATAAACGTTATAAAGTTCCTGCAGGGAATTTTTTCGCACTATACTGTGATTTAAGAAAACGGTAAAGTAGAACGAATGTAATACGGTGGTAGTCGAAAATACTAAGTAATTGGATAGCGAGCTCATTATTGAACTGAATTAAAACATATAGAAAGAATTGGGTTTCCCTATTAGAAATATCAACCGCGTATCGTCAAAACGCTGTAAGAAGGCAAATCAAATAAATGTAACCATCGTCAACTAAAACATAGTTATGTTGATGTATTGTGTATTACGAAGGTTGGTTTTGTAACGAAGTGATTTTTTCCGTCAAGGATTGCCTGTTTTTTTGTAATATTTCCGTCACTTGAGTACACCCTGGTAGTCTCTGTTAGTATTTAAGTCCTGATTTAATTATGTTTATCGGTTTCAGGATATTAATCCTTTGTTTACATATGCAAAAGTAGGCTGGTAAACAAGTCATAACTAAAGTTGTAGTTATATTTAAAACTTGTACGGTAATATTACAAATACAGATCTGTCAATAACTGTCAACAGATGAAATAATAAATAATGAAACTATAGGGCTATTTATTAATACAAACAGACAGAAAACTCCAAACAATAATAATTAAGTACTGAAATCCAACTGAAATGTATTTTCAGGCAATCCAAGGTCCATTTTTATGTAGCCGTTGTGACATTAAAAATGTAAACATTTATGTAATATGAAAAAAGGTAAAAAAAAAAAACAAACAAAATATAACTGTAACCATGGCGACAAATCAACCCATACAGACTTGACCAACTAATGAAATGAAAACGTTATTAATAAGAGAATATCAAAAGGTAATATCTATTAATAATGTCTTTATTTTCTGAAACCGATAAACTATTGAACATATCACGGATGTTATGAATCATAACAGCCTTAGATGTCTTAAAATCCTCGCTCTACGAGCTCGGATTTCAAACCAACATCTGCGGCAGTTATGATAGTCATAACATTCCTAGATATGTTAATAGCTATAACTTTGAGTTGTAAAAGGCGCTGGTAACCAAGTAGTAAATTAATTGATTAATTTTTGATAATCTTCGGTATAACTAAAATCCGTGAACTATTATAAATAATGACCGAGTCGGAAATATAAATCATTAGTTACTAAAACTGGTTAAAATATTAATCCGTGTCTGTTTTATTCCGTTTCTTTTTGCAAGATAGTCTAGAAATTGCAAGCAAACCCATTTCCGGTTATTGGTCTCCGAGTAACTGTTGCCAATTGCGTAATACTCTCGAACTTGCTAAGTAACGTCTGTAGTATGACCCATATGTTTCAATTCAATCTGCAGCATTAACGCGCATCCGAGATACGTCTTGAAAGCAAGGAATACAACTCGCGAGGAGCATCCAAAAAGAATCTGTCTGATCCAGCAGTCAAACTGTCAATCTGTCCGCAACAACGTAAATCTGTCTGATCTATCAGTCAACCTGCCAACCTGTCGTCTACCAGCACAGTCGTCTGTAAAATAACCGCCGTTTCGATTATTAATTTCTCTGAAAATTATCTCGGTAAGAATACACCGTGGTCCGTTACTATCCGTCCATGTACGCCTTCTGTCAAGTACAGATATTCGGAATTATATAATTTGTCAGTACAGCAGTAAAATACTAGCCAGAGCTAATAATTCATTTCGCCGTTTGTATTTTGTTCTGTAAAATATTCACCTACGACTGAGTTGACTTTACCATTGGGTAGCTAACCTAGTACCAGTGAATAAACCGCGAAGTTATCATACGCCGGCAAGGGTGCATTTTCCGATTGGGTGGCCCCCTTTTTGCCTCCAGTGTATGCTCTAAGTTGAGTTTCTTTCAGTAGACTGGAAAACATTTTCCTTATTAAAATAGCTCTACATTTGTGGCAGTAGTTCTCCGTATTTCTTATTCGGAAAACCCTACCTATAGGGAGAACATATCTATAGCTGATTAAACGCGACCTGATATTCCCGTGACCTGTAGGACAGCCACATGCTCACCGTTGTCGATTGCTTTCCCCGCATTAGCAGAACTCGCTCCGTTCGCATTTAAACTCGGACCGCCCGCCGCAAGAAAGCTAATACCATTTAATTACACACTTGTTTGCCAGCTCGACATATTTAACAAATCTTGTAAATAATTATAGCATTTATTTCAGTTTCTAACGAAAATCAAATCCTTGATATTATCCGCTTCTAGATTAAGTGCTTACTGTATAATTGCTGAGTAATAAACAATTTTGTAAGTTATACGAAAATTTCCGAGTTATGATTTCTGGTATTTATTTCTAATTAATCCGTTTAAGAAATTGTCCAGTCCGATTGACAAGACAATTATCTTTCGATCCTCTGGACAAAAAACCGTATCTCCACTGTCAGCTAACCCGCTAGCTTTCTCACCCCGGTGAGCCAGAAACTGCGGTTCCTTGCACTTTAAAATAAGGAACTGGCGCCCGAGAATCCGAAATAAAAATTATTACAAAGCTGGATGTACTGTTTGCAGACGGTAAGGCGCAAACAGCCCAGCAGGGTAAATTAAAGCCATCACAGTTTCATCTGATATGTTTTCTGAAAATATTTACTTAACCGCCTCTCAAGTTACCAAAGTAACTCCTGGAAATTTTTTTAAATTATGTAAAAATAGACGAGATCTTACAATCCAACAATTTTTTTTTTATTAAGTAGATTCTTTATTGTTGAAATCCAGATATCTACCTGTAGAAGTTACAGCAATAAAACTTCGTTCGTAGATATCTGACATGGCTCTAAGTCGAATGAATACTTTACCTTTTTTGTAAGCATAATAGACTTTTATACAGGGTCAGTCGAAAAGTAAAAAATTTGAAAATTGGCTACGCTGTGACAAACACCCTATATAAGGTATTGAGCTCAAACTTTGTATAAAGGTATTTGAGGCAGGCTATCCAATTTTTCGAAAAAAAAAATGCCTAATGGTCGATTTCTAAATTTCGACCCATTTAGCGGGTCTTAGCCAGAGACATAGAGTAGAGAGAATGATCTTAGAACCTGCGCGAATGGCTAATCACAATGGTCGCCATTTTGAACATAATGGCAGGCAACCTAAATGATTTTTGGGGATTTTTGATATGACATTTAGGGATTTTTAATGCAATACAGGGAAGATGATTTAAAATGACGGAAATATTCTTAAATATTTCTTTATTATAATAAAATAATATAGGTATATACATATTAAATTGGATGCTAAGATAGATAAAAAAGACAACTGGATATATCGCTTATAATAAAAAATATAAAAAACCATTTATTTTAGGAATAAATTTGATACGTAAAATATAATTTAATCTAATTAATATTACTTTGAGCATAAGCGCCAAGTGCATGCCACTTTAAATATCTCCTTGTATTCACATACCTGTAATTGTGTACAGTTTGAATATACTTTTCACGTTTCCTCTTTGTGCTGCTATTAGTACTTGCCGAAGTATCTTGCCTAGACGATTATATTTATTTATCCTAGAAATTATATTTATTTATCAAACTTCAAACAAAACAATTATTATCTCAAGATTTATTTAAAAAAATATTATTAACAAGTAATATTACCGACTGTGTCATTCCAGTTTAGCATCTCTTGGCAACTCTATCGTATCATCTGAAGAGGACATCGAAGACGTAAATGAGGCCATATTCTGAACTGAAGTTACAGATCTAACTAAGCTTGTAGATGGGGTGGGTGTCTACTACCTCGGCCTCGGCCCGATACATCTCTAATCTTGGTACAGCATTAAGTTTTAGGCGAATTTGATTATCACTTTTTATAAAATCTGTTGCTTTAAAATTATTAAAGCAAACAAATTTATTCTCTGACCAAGTGTATTCATCACTCAACTCTCCAACCACTTCTTAAACATGTCACCTCTTGAGAAACTAGAATGTTATACTGTTATAAAAAAAAATTCATGAAAAACCTTACTGGTGAAATGTAATTCCTTCAGGCTTAAATCGCATTGCGTTAGAACATCCCCTTACAACACAGGACATAATTAAAAACAAGCATTTTCAGTTGTAAAAGCAATACAATACAAAGTCTAGAAAATAACAATAAAAAAGTCCACACCACAGCGTTAAATGTTAAATTAGTTTATAGAATAAATAGAAACATATATGCAGTTCGTAGGGTTTATAAATAAATATAATTAAACGCACACCAAAAAATTTAAATAACTGTAACCTCACTTTACTCAACACTTTTTAACAGTTGCACAACAACAAACTTGAACAAACCACGTGATCATGTTCAAAATGTCTGCCCCCATGGTGTCTTAGGAAAATTGGATGCGCAGAAGGTCAAAGAGCTTTCTCCCCTCTCTATTTCTCTGGTCTTAGCACACCTTGAGAAAATGAAAATTTAAAATTTTTCCACCGAAACAATGGGGTGATCCGGCTTTAAATCGCACACCCTGTATACACATAAAATGGTTTTTTGTAGAGAATCAAATTGCCTATCGAAATGGCACTTTAGAAAGTCAAAAAACTTTTATTTTCAACAAAATAAGTCAAAAAAACTATTTAAAATAAAACCGAAAAATTTTATTTTATTTTTTTTTTATTTTTATATACCTATAACTTTTTCCTGAGCGGATTTGGGTAATGTCAGATTGACATTAAAAAGAGGTTATATTAGTTTTTGAACGTCAATGTCAGAATCAAATTAAAACAGGGAATCTTTAACGTCGATGTCAGAATCAAACTAAAACTAGATTATATTACTTTTTTTATGAAGATTAATAATTTGCATTTATATGTTTTACTTTTGCTTTGGATGTTATGGATTCTGTGATATAATTCAATGCTGTATAGCATATAGTCCTGCAGGGTATTTTGTTTTTGCATTATTCGACAGTAATAACGTTCTAAAGTGTTTTTTATTTAGATGTTCTAAAGTGTTTTCAACGATTTTCTTTGAATTCAACATAATTTATATTTGCATGTTCAGAAATGGAACATCAATAAATATATTAGATATTTTTGTTATTATTGGGCCAGTATAAGGCTTAAATAAGGTTGTTTATAGACAACAAGTCTCGAACAAAGAGAGATAGAGTATTTTATAAGAAAGCATGAAAATGTAGGCGGCATTAATTATAGAAATGAAATTTGTTTGTTATGGTTACATGATAGTTTATTAATTGTAAAATGCAAGTTCAAGTAAATAACTTTGGTGAGTTAAAAAAATATTTTTCAATAATTTATTTTTAGACATTTTGAGTTTTGTAATTTTTAATCCAATTTTTATCATGTATTAAAAAAAGTCCAATAAATTTAATAATTGTATATTTAGAGATGAAACATCATATAAGTATATCAAATTGGATGTGTTTGTTATTTTTATGCTTGTATAAAGCCTAAATAAAATCATTTATAATACATTTGTGTACTTTTCCGGTAACATTGATGAAATGATGAGAAGATGGACATCTTGGTCAACTATAACTACATTTTACAAACTTCTGGTGCCACTAAACAGCACGGCTTAAGGACGTACCATCAAATTCAACAGTGAAAAGGAAATATTTTAAATCCCTTTCAGTGGGGTTGGAAAAAATCTAAAAATGGATTAATGCCAATTAGCACAACCAAACCTTCTGCACTGCAGACGTTACTGGAGCAAATAGCTTGCAAAAGTTATACACAAAAATTTAAAAAAAAAATGAAATTTTTTGGGTTTTTTACTTTTTAAAGTGCCATTTCAATAGGAAATTTGATTCTCTACAAAAAACCGTTATGTGTATAGACTAAAAATGAATCGTTTTTGAGTTGTAGTTAAAAAACTATAAAGTGGACAAATCTACTCCGTTCTCAAAAATACAAGCCCAAATTTACTAGCACTTTGTGGATATATCATTTTTCGGGTACAATTGAACATATGAAACAATAAAATACTTTTAACAAATTAGTCCCTTTTACCCCTGTTTTTTTCGACATAGTTAATAATAGCCTATAGTACCTTAGAGTTGTTTGAAATTTATAGAAAGGTTCTTAAATACATTTCGTTTACATACCTATCTGAAATTTGACTTAATAAAGTAAAGTGTTTCAATAATTTCAAGACAAATTCAGGGCTAATGCTCATGGGAAATCGTGAACGGACGTATTGTATACATGAATACTTAGCGTGATATAAATACACCAACCGTGGTTAAATTGACCCCAAGTGAGTTTACTGATTTTTGTATGCAAATAAGCATTTTGATTAATGTACGTATTCGAATTTGATTGGGATCGTGAAGGTACCATGGTCGATACTAATTTTACAACTATTTGCAAGAAAAGATACTAATTACTAATGATACAAAAAATGTACAGAAAGTTGTCAAGGAAATTAGTAAAACAAAAAAAGACGAACAAGCGATAAAAATATTTGTAAATGAAACCAAGGAAACATAATTGATGCTAAGTAAATGGCGAACGAATTTAATAGAGTAAGAGCCCAGGGCCGCCAGACACAACTTATTTTCTGAAAGGCAAAACGCGAGATACTGAGTAGCTTTTATATGTACTTTGAACGCCTGCATACCTGCTAAGTTTGCTCGACGGCCGATTTACAGGTATCAGGTGAGAAAGGTAAGTAAAAATAGGACTAATTTAACTTAAATTCTGATGGCTGTTTTTTATGTATACTTTATAAAACATTATTATAAAATAATATCCGCACTGCCAGACACTTTCCGTAGGCCATAACTTCTGCCAGACGCTTTAAAGCTCTTAAAAAAATAATTGAACTTAACTTATATTCTGACGTTTGATTTTTATATATGTTATTTAGAGAACTATTTTAAAACTATATTTGTTGAGCCAGACAAATCGTATGGGCCAAACATCCCCCCAGACATAAAAAACATTCAACCGTGAGCATGAGCGCGAGGGTACTATGCTTGCGTTTTAGAGCAAGTGAGACATCTATGTGATCAGATTTCTTGAAAGAGTTGAAAAATATACGCTTCAAACAGGCTCTTGTTGATTTTTTCATTCAACACTGGGCTACTGATGAAATGGTACCATTCATTGGCAATAGTCAGGTTTTTATTAATTTCAAGGAATGTCATTCTTACATCGTTTATAATAACAAAGTTTTATCAAGTATAGATGACAATTTGTCTTGTCCAAAGCATGAAGAGGCTGATACAAAAATAATTTATCATATTTGTAATGTTGATGCAAAGGCAAATTTTGTGATTAGGTGTTCTGATACTGATATTGCTACAATAATGTTGGGTCATATGCATAATTTAAAAGATGACGATTCAAACATATGGATATTCACAGGCACCGGAAATAAGCAAAGATATATTGACTTAACGAAAATCTACGAGTATTTGGGACCGTCGTTGTGTAGAAGTTTACCTGGATTTCATGCTCTAACCGGTTGCGACTATAATCCTGCTTTCTTCAAGAAAGGAAAACAGAGACCATTCAATATATTGAAGAAAAAACATGAGTATCAGCAAGCGTTCATGGAATTTGGCGAGCCAGATGCATTTACAAATCAATATATACAACAAGCAATGTTTAACACAATACAAAACTTTATCTGCGATATTTACAATGTTACTGGATTACTTGATGTGGATGCTGCCAGGCTTCAGCTGTTCATTAATAACTACACCGTATCTGATGTTAATGAAGAATTTAACCCTAAAAATATAAGAAACTTTGATGCAAGCAATCTACCACCATGCAAAAGTGAGCTTTTCCAACAATTTCAGCGAGCTAATTACATTTCAAGTATATGGAACAATGCTAATAAAAAACAACCAAGCATTTTCACTCCTGAGAACAATGGGTAGACATTGGAAGAAAACCAATATCATTTTCACTGGTTTGACGGTGACCAATTACCAGGTTTTGTCAGTGAATCACTTCAAGAAGATTTAGGTATTTTACATTGACTTAAAATATTGAATTTGTTTTATTTTACTTATTTTTTTTAAATTTATTTATCTATTTTTACAGAAAAAGCATCCACCGACGAAAATGATAACGATGAAAATAATGATGATGACTTAAGAAGAATAGAGTATCACGATTGGCTTGATGAAGAATTTTCCAATGATCCTAACGATGATGACCAGGACGATTAAAAGATAATAAAATAATTTTTTTATTACAAATTACTAATAATTGTCTTATTATTAAAAGAAATTGCCTCAATAAATATTTTGCGAACCTTTCTAAAATGAAATGTTAATAATTTGTTATTTAACAAAATTAATTGCTAACAAATATTTATTTCCTAAATATACACAGTAAACTAATTTTAAATACCTAAATACATGAAAAACTATTGAACCAAAATTGGTAAGTATAAACATTATATTTGCAAAAAATTTGTATATATTTTACATAATTTAATATTATGGAGATATTATTAAGGACTTTCATATACATTAAACGTATTTCAAATGCCTCGATATTATACTGTACTCTAAAGACTAAATTGAAGAGAGAGAAATTAGTTCACATAGATGTCTCACTTGCTCTAAAACGCAAGCATAGTACCCTCGCGCTCATGCTCACGGTTGAATATTTTTTATGTCTGGGGGGATGTTTGGCCCATACGATTTGTCTGGCTCAACAAATATAGTTTTAAAATAGTTCTCTAAATAACATATATAAAAATCAAACGTCAGAATATAAGTTAAGTTCAATTATTTTTTTAAGAGCTTTAAAGCGTCTGGCAGAAGTTATGGCCGACGGAATGTGTCTGGCAGTGCGGATATTATTTTATAATAATGTTTTATAAAGTATACATAAAAAACAGCCATCAGAATTTAAGTTAAGTTAGTCCTATTTTTACTTACCTTTCTCACCTGATACCTGTAAATCGGCCGTCGAGCAAACTTAGCAGGTATGCAGGCGTTCAAAGTACATATAAAAGCTACTCAGTATCTCACGTTTTGCCTTTCAGAAAATAAGTTGTGTCTGGCGGCCCTGGGCTCTTGGACTATAACAGTACGCCCACAAATATGGGTAAAACATTAGCTGATAAAATAAAAAATGCAAATTTTAAATTAAACAGAGAAAGAATATCGAACTCATAGTCCTAAGTCTGACAGATGCCAATGAGATAAAATCTGTAATACAAGAACTAAAGCAAAAATCAGATAGACGTGATTATATTAAAGCTGAAATGCCCATATTAATTTCGGATTATATTGTTAAGCCGCTAGAATATATTTGTGTATGGAAATAGGTTTTTAAAATTTGTATATTATACCTACTCGTTTATAAAAGGCGATAAAAATAATGTTAATAATCCATCATTAATAACACATTTAAGGAATATTTTTGAAAAAGTTCTAAAAGCTAAACTAACTTCTCTTATAAATAAATACAAACTCCTTTCAGAAAAATAGTTTGAAAAAATAATAACTTGAGTTATGGTATAATGGCATGAAATGGTTCTTAAAACTCACCTTCACCTCTAGAAATCCGTAATACGTACTTACTTGGTTGCGAAGATCGATGGTTCGAATCCATCCTGTTGCAAATTAAAAATTTATTTCTGATTTGCGAAGCCCTAGATGTGATTCGGACGCCACAATAAACTGTAGATCCTCGTCTATCTTTACCTAACCCATAATCCTAGGATTTTCGGTAAATTGAGAGGCGGTTGAGAAACATTTTAAAATATTTTAAGACATGAGATACCCAACTGACCATTTTTTCTGAAAGCTAAAGTATTCGACAGCTTTAGGGTACACATGTAAGTGTACCTTAATTATATTAATATTAAGAAAGAAGTAATTGTGAGAAATTTTTACTTTTATACTTTCAAAAAATTATCTATTATCGCATGCTTTATATGTATATGTCTAGAAAAATAATAGGTACCTTACACATGTAAGAAAATATTTAAATTGAATTCAATCGACAACACTCAAGCTAAATACATTTGTAAACTAAAGCTGAGAGCTTGTGAAATAAATGAATAAATAAATAAATAATACGGTGAATAATTCCATTAATTTACGATCTTATGATTTATTTTATATGCATTTTCTGCTATAAAAACAATTCTTTTTCATTTGAAAATCTAATAGCATTTTTATCATGTTTTTACATGAACCATAAATTATACGTAATTGAGGTAATAGCACAGATTGTAATAGTCAAAATACCGAATAAATTTGCAATCGTGATATACTGCAACTACTGTAGGTAATACGGTGAATTATTCTATTTATTTACGATCTTTTATGATTTATTTTATATGCAATTTCAGCTATAAAAACAAGTCTCTTGGATTTGAGTACCTCATAAAAAGAATGTATTATGTTTTTACATGAACCATGAATAATACAATCGAGGCGATAATCATAATCCCGAAAAAAGTTTATTGTGAAATATTGGGGCTTCTGCATCTGCACTAATAAAAAAAAAATGATAACACAACTAAAAATTAACTGACGTAATTTAATTATGGAACTGATTTATTGATCTACCCTGCACTGATCAGATCCGAGAAGATTGATTTATTTTATACTTATACTTATGATTAATCTTCTGTTGCAAATTTTGCATATAGTGAAATTTTATTTACTTAACATAGACGCTGCTTGATGGAGCTTGTCCATACTTTTAAATAAAGTTTATAGACTAAGGAATTTTATATTCTCTCTTTTTTGTTTTACATAAATGATCATTCAATATTAGGAAGTTTATAAACGCATACAATACATAGGATAGATTAGATTACAGGTGGGTCGTAAGCCTTGTTTCACTAAGACCTGAACAACGATTGAAGAAGATGAATAATTTCTGTCTGATTTGGGGGAAGAACGTAAATGGTGGGAATTACATTGCTGTACTGCACCCCGTGAATAGTATATAGCTGACTAAATAACTGTGGAGCTGTATAAAAAGCACTACATGCATATCAATGATTACAGCGTTCCATACTATCCAAGTTTCTTTTAGTTGAAAATAAGAGAAACCTATTTTTGCTGGGGCCACTATCATATAATAGAAATGTTCATCGTTTATATTATTGTATTCTTCAGGAAAACTTAACTCCATAAGAGTTTTAGGGTTTTCTGGGGCAATCTCTTCTGCTTTTCTTAGCCATTGTTCTCTTCAAGGCATTAATAGACGGCAACTGGGCCAATACAACCGTAGATAATTTCGAAGATGTACTTGCCAGAATATTTCGAGTGGTTGTTTGGCGATCTCCTTCATGTCTGCTATGGCTACCTTTACACCAACTTCTAAAGCATCGGCAACATGTGACTGAAGTGTACTATTTACCACTTCATCACCTAGCGTATGCGCAACGATTCTTATTAAACAAGAACTAGATGAACTGCATAACTCTACTACTGAATTAGATGTGAATTCATTTTATGACGAAATAGAACGTGTTTTTCATAAAAAATACTAGTATGAAACCATATAAAGAGAGATTCAGCACTTTGGTTCAATGCTCATATATACCAATTAACAATTATTAGAGACTATAATTTATAGAATACATAAACACTAATAAACAATATTCTAACAACTTAATATGTAATAATTATAAGAACTCCCAAAATCTACTCAAAAATGCAGTCCTAACCGCAAAGAATGAAACAGAACTAGACAAAGCTAAAAGTAAAATAAAAGGACTTGGGATGTTTTGAACAAAATTGTCAACAGCCCTAAGAACCAGCAGATAATACTCGTAATACCATATTTACAAATTGACAATAAAAAAATTCACTGTAGGTAGTATGTTATATAAGGTTTACAAACTTCACCCACATATTCCCTATATTTTTGTAAATAATATTTTTCCCGTAAGTTACACTCTCTTAAAGAGGTGAGTCAAAATTCAATTTCAAGCCCCATCCGGTCTAATATTTTTCATGTCCCCGAAAGCAAACTTCGATTAGATTTAAAAATTGGGACTTAGGGTACCATTTTATTGGAGCTTCATTTCCTGTTCGAAATCAACAACCTGGAAGTTTTTGGATTAACCTATAAATTTAAATTTGTGGTTTTATAATAGTTCACAATTTACCACTAGGGCTTATAAATCGAACAGTTAGAAGAAAATAAAAGCAATATTTATTTTTTTGGATAAGTGTAACTATAAAAGATCTGAAACTATTGCCAAAACACAAAATTCAACAATTAACATCTGGATTTATTAGACTACATATTTCACTCACCTTAAAATTATCACATAATCTGACCAATCACAAACCAAAGACAGCTTGTATTACAGCGAAAACACCGACTGTCTTTCAATACTAATTGGTCTATCAGCGTGGTGTTTTCAACGACGTAACCATGGATACGGATGGTCGTAACTATGGATACGGATGACAAAGCAAAGTTTGACAATTTAATAAAAATTTATTATAGAGACAGACGTCAAAATGAGTCGCTTCGGTGCTATATGCTATTCACATTTTATTTACATGAGGGGAGGCTATGATATGTTTTTCTTAGGTTGTCTCAGGGTTGTCTACTATTGACAAAATATTGAGGTGTCAGACTTAATTGATTGTCACTGTCATTTATTTTTGGCTGAATTGCCAAATTTTTTATTGATGACATTGCTGTGCTTTCTTTAGGGTCTCACTGTGGCAACTATGTAGAACCAATTTGAATTTGTGGTTATGTTTTTGACTTTTCAACATAACCTCAGTAATTAAAACAGTCATTCATACCAACAGAATTCAGATTTTCCAAGGCCTCCCCTCATGTAAATAAAATGTGAATATCATATACTTCAAGTGAAGTTATCAACCAAAATATTTGTTCGTGAAATAGTCTAATAAAATACCACTCGTGATTGAATTTATCTTATAAGTCTGTCTTTTATTTCTAAACTCAACCGAGTTGCTTGAAAACACCACTCGTCCTACGGACTCGTGGTGTTTCCAAGTAACTCAGTTTCGTTAGAAATAAATCGACAGGCTTATCGCGAAAATTCAATCTCTTGTGGTATTACTACTGAACACGTAACTCTTTAATCATTATTAATGCTTAATAATTAATAACTACGATAAGTCTCCGCCTCCTGCTAATTTGTTAATCAAGTTTCTTATAAATCTTCTACTAGATGATCATTAGTGAAGAATATTATTGTTTAATGTATAGGTATCACATAATGCTAAACTATAAAATTGTATCTTAAAATCTATATGACTATTTTCTCTTCAATTGATGCAGTTTACTAATAAATATTGTTTGCAGATTTGCCAGTAATTTCTATAATATGTACGTATCTCCACAATACCAAATTGCACATTTACTTTATAATATTTTATAATTATTATATTTTTACGATCAATGTATGCATTTTTAATGAATTCATAAATGTACATACACAGCATGCTATATAAAATGCACTTTTTTACATTAGTTAAAATATTAGTTCTATACCTACGTTGCTCAATATCTTTCAGACGCATAATTTATTAAATTGATGATAAATAATAATTATTATAAGAAAATAAATGATCAAGTAAATGCAGTATCTGGTGCTGGAAACGAAAATACTCAAGAAATTTAAGTTTCATTTATCAAATTGATCTCAGACTGAACAAGAACAACGCATTCAAGCAACATTTTATTTTTTCGGCTGTTAAACTATTAAAAAATCGGCTACCACGATTTTGATGACTGAGATTTAAGAATGTTGGGATTTTGGTTTGTCGGGAGTTCAGCTGTCAGCATTCGGTCCTAAATCCGTTTTAGGACCGAATGCTGTTCGTAATTTTCAGGAAATAATAAAAATTAGACAGAAAAGTGCGTAATTTTTTCACATATGTCTGTTTTAAGTGGACTACCCCAAAAGAAGAGAAATTCGCCCTATATTTGATTATTCTGTTTCTTATAGTATAACTCCACTGAAACGGTTAACGGTTAAAATAAGTCCTTCTGTTTATTCTCTTCTTCTCATTAAATTCCATCAGAAGTGGAGACTTGCCACGTCCACTTTGATCTTATCTCTATTTACATTTGCGGGTGCCATTTGTTTGTATTAATTCTCTACAACCTTTATTTAATTAGGAGACTATAAACCGTCGTTGCTAATTTTAACATTTTAATTGTTACACTCCCTTCAATTATATTATATTCAAATTTGAAATAAAGATATTGCGAAAGAAATTTGACATAAATATTTTATACATTTAAAATCATCATGAAAAAAAAACTGTTAGTTAACTGAAATAGAAAGTGGGTACCTCATGACCAGTTTTTGGATAAATGATATTTAAACTTATAATATTACTCCAGATTTGTATCTAAATAGGAAAAGGAGGAAAAGATTATCACTGTTCATTAATCTCCGCACGGTGGTTTATAAAAGTTTGTTTTAGTTATAAAGAAAAACACCGAACTAACGAATTCATTTGATCATGTTCGCATAATTTATATTACAGGCAGAAGAGAGAATAGTCTGAGATTCGGACGCGTAAAATCGGTAGGGATAAGATAATGCCTTGAAATTTTACATGCATATAAATTGAGCCTTACCCTTTCAGGAAATGATTGTCTGCCTGAAGTATTCCGGCAGCAAAGCACTTCTGCCAGCCCCCTATTATCAGCGCGAGTGACCAATTTAAAAAAAAAAACTTATCTCGTGTAATATCCGAGATGGACCAAAAGGAAAACAAGAGTTTATCCTTCTTTTTGACCTCCGTCAAGATCCGGATCCTCTAGGACAAAATAGAAGGGCCCCGTAACATTTCTAAAGGGTAGATATCGGGAGGATCGCCGAAATTCGACAAAATAGCCACTTTTCAAAAAATCATAACTTAGGAGGCAAAATCGAGGAAAACGATTTCGCTCTGCATTTTCTAAATTTCATCTAGCTTCAAAAAAAAAATGTTTCATCGGTCTATCTCGAAGAAGACGCGAGTTATTAAGCTCGGATTAGATGCGTGTTTGGAGAAATTTGAAAAATCAAAAATATAGCGAAAACACGAAAACTTCAAATAAGAGAAATATTCGCTAAATCTAAAGAAACTTTTCTAATAGCAAATAAATAAATAATAAAATTGCCGTGCTAGACAACAGTTCATTCTAACGAAAAAATTAGTCTTACATTAGCAAAAATCACAGGATTAAGGGTTTGATTGACAATCTTATTATTTTTTCCTATAATTCCTGCAAGTCGTTAGCCCTGCGATGTTGATGCCCGTAAATCTATTGTTTAATATAATTCCATAAAGAAAGTCAATGGGAGATCGGGCTGGGCAAAGAATTGTTCCACGATCATCAATTACCCTTGTTAGAAATATTGAGACAAAATATAATAATAAAATTTTTAGCAAAGGAGTTTCGTATCCACAAATATATTAATGAAGATGTTTAGTCGGATTGGATAAAAAATTGGAAGAAAACCTCAAATTCTCATTTAGTCGACGTTTCGACAATATTTATTGTCTTCCTCAGGATTAGGGGTGGGCGATATTGAAAATTTGTTATCGAATATCGATAACTGAAAATATATCGATAAGTTCGATATATCGATATATCGATAATTATCGATATATCGCGATAATTATCGATATATCGATAGTTATCGATATATCGATAGTTATCGATATATCGATAGTTATCGATATATCGATATATCGATATGTCGATATTTATCGATATATCGATAACTATCGATATATATCGATATATCGATATATCGATATATCGATAACTATCGATACATCGATAACTATCGATATATATCGATATATCGATAACTATCGATACATCGATAACTATCGATACATCGATAACTATCGATATATCGATATTTCCAATCGCAAATATCGTTATTCGATATATCGATATTTATCGATATATCGATAAAAATTTCCAGAATAATCGCTACACATATTTTACAAATTATAATGCTCTTTTAAGCATCACAGAATTCACACAAGCGTCATGGGCAAAGTAATTTTACCAAGAAAACTGCTGAATTTTATGTAGAACATTTGTCTTTCAGTATTATACTTATGTCACCTAATTTTACAAATAAAGTTTCTAGGCTATTAAATGTCCGAGCGCGCACAATAAAATAAAATCATATTCTTTCACTGAACTCGCAGAATAAGGCGATAAGTATTTAGCACGTGTTATTATTTCCAACCGCAAATATCGCTAAATATCGATATATCGATATTTATCGATATATCGATAATAATCGATATATCGATATATCGATAATAATCGATATATCGATAACTATCGATATGTCGATAACTATCGATATGTCGATAACTATCGATATATCGATAACTATCGATATGTCGATAACTATCGATATATCGATAACTATCGATATATCGATATTTATCGATATATCGATATTTATCGATATATCGATATTTATCGATATATCGATATTTATCGATAACTATCGATATATCGATAACTATCGATATATCGATAACTATCGATATATCGATATTTATCGATATATCGATAATTCCAATCGCAAATATCGTTATTCGATATATCGATAACTATCGATATTTATCGATATATCGATAAAAATTCCCAGCCCTACTCAGGACCAATGAGGTATATGGTTTACAGTCAGCAAAATCGTAATCGTCAAATAAAAATAAAAGTAACGTAACTTATAATAATGGGATTCTTAAGTCCAATAATGATTATTGGGTAATCTATGGTTAGAAACCAGTTATACTGCAGAAACACGTGATATGTGTAAAGGTAATAACAGAAAATCAGAAACCAGTTATACTGCAGAAAGACGTGATATGTGTAAAGGTAATAACAGAAAATCGATTTTCTGTTATTACCTTTACACATATCACGTCTTTCTGCAGTATAACTGGTTTCTAACCATAGATTACCCAATAATCATTATTGGACTTAAGAATCCCATTATTATAAGTTACGTTATTTTTATTTTGTCGAAACGTCGACTAAATGAGAATTTGAGGTTTTCTTCCAATTTTTTATCCAATCCGACTAAACATCTTCATTAATAATAAAATTACAATTGATGAGGTGAAAATTAACTTTAACTACAAACCTCGACGTAGTTTCCACAAATCAAGCAAGTTGTCATTATCTAGAAATGATTAAAACTAACCTTAACCTAAGAACCTACTCTATTTATGCCTAAATTATTGTCACAGTTCGATGAACCACGACCAAAATTGTCACGGTTCGACGGACCGTTGCCAATTAACCAGTAAAGCGGACTATTTGGGATAGGTCCTTTGTCACTATTCATACTATTCTCATATTTTATAATTTCCAACTATCTACGATTAGTAATATTTCTAACTAATCTAAGGTTACTAATATTTAATATGTGATTGTTCTCAAAGGCATGTTGGGCAATACTAGACTTATTTGTTCTTCCACATTTGAGATAAGCGCCATATGCTCTTTGAATCTAGAGGGTGAAATTTTGATTTCCTTTCACATTAGTTTATTATTTCCAAATGTTCCTGTCTCACAGACCTTGGAGTATATCAGGGATTTCCTCGAATGAAATAACTTAAGTGAAAATGTAGTTAAAAAATATATTAACCTCACGAAACTTCATATGAAACAAAATTGCTTCCGCTTCAATAATAATTTCTTCGAGCAACATGAAGGGACGGCAATGGGTAATTCTTTATCGCCTTTCATTGCTGGTCTCTTCATGAATCACTTTGAAACTGAAGCAAAAAATTAATTCGAGTATTTTGCTATAATTTGGCTGGGATAGTCGCTGATATTGAAAACTTTGTATCCAAGTTAAATAGTCGTTTCACCTCGATAAAATGTATACATGAAACTGAAAATAATGAACAACTTTCAATTCTAGTAGGTACTTGTAATTAGAAATAGTGAAAATAGGTTAGAATTTGATGTTTATAGGTGGGATCTAATACCACCATTAAATGTTGCCAAAATATGTGACCTAGAACTGACTTTAGTGCTATGTTGGCTCATGATTCTCATATATAAAAGGTGTCTTCCCAAACAGAAGATTGCTGAAGTAAAATCCATCCCAAAGACCAAAAAAAGTTTAAAAAAAAGGATTATAATTGCTGTCATCCCATCGTCATCTTCTCTATGCTTTCTAAAGTGAAAGAGAGCGCTACTTATGCAGCTGCTAAAATATTTCGAATTCGAATCTTGAATAATAAAATTTATATGGTTTTCCTTAGAAGCGTTCGACAGGAGATTAGCTCACATATGTTACTCATAAATGGAACGTTGCAATCAAGAAATTTGGAAAATCCTTTAGTTCAATATTTCCAAACTATTTGTTAAAGTGTGACATCGAGGTTTACTATATTATGTTACCATCTCATGGCTTGTTAGTTCTTGTTTTCTCTTTAACTGCTCACTTTATATTGCAATTGATAAACCCCATCAGAACATTTCTGTAGGAACTCTAGTGTTCCACAATGATCTCTTTTATCATCAACTTTATTTCTTCTTCACATTAATGACTTGTGTTCTGCAACATCTAATCCAATGCACAGTTTTGCGTATGATAGTAGTCTGTACTCAAGTTTTTTCTTTCAAATACCAGAGAGTGTACTTGAATCCTACTTTCAAGATGCAGACAAACCAACTTGATTAATTCTCGTTTGACTAATATTGTGGAACGAAACTTCTCGTAAAACGCAGTGCGGTATATTTTTCAAAAACATTTAAAAGTTATATGTTGCATTCTTTAATTGTCTTTGTTTATTTAGAATGTATTATCACATGATATTTTCTAATTTTGCTCCATTAACCATCGGTAACTACATTGTACCATTGATTAAGGGATGAATAAGATATGCGACTTCAATGGTAAAGTGCGAGGCCTTTTTTGGCAGCGAGAATCCCGGTAAGTTGCGAGCATTCCTGTGATTCATGTAGTATGCTTTTGATAAACCTGTGTCGTGTCTGGTTTTATATAATTTATAATCTAGTGAAAACAAAAATTGAATGTTCAGATTGATTTGAGTTTAAAATTTTGTGACGGTTAAAAGTCAAATAAACGTTGAGAAATAGCTGGCAGAGAGAACATACTACGTTAATAATTTTAAACTAAAATTAATCTGGACATTAAATTTTTATTACCACTAGATTATTAATGATATAAAACCAGACACGACAGAGGTTTGTCAAAAACATACTACGTAAATCACAGGAATGCCCGCAACTTACCGGGATTCTCGCTGCCAAAAAAGGCCTCGCACTTTACCATCGAAGTCGCGTATCTTATTCATTCCTTAATCAATGATTGTACGTACAATAATCTAAAGAAAAATTTTATACGTATTTATTTTCATTCAGTAAATTATTGCAGATTCTTTAATTATTCTTTGTTTGCTTAAACTAAGAAAATATTAAGTAAGGAACTTGCATTATCCAAAACAATCACTTCATTTTGCGAAATATTGGGGACTACTATTTATTGCTGATAACAACTTGCAGTTGGCACTTATCATTCTTTAGATTCATGTAGTATTCCTATTCTTTTTCATCGGTTTGATGATGTTTTCATCACATATTGGTTTTGTAGATCTGGTATCATGTGTACTAAAATATGTTTCATACAAGTAGATAATGGGACCTTAATTTAATTAAAGGTTCTTAATAGATTTACCTCAAAATTAAATACATATTAAATATAATAATGCAATAAATTCCAATAATATATCATTCTTACAGTTGCTTTAAACATTAATAAGTTGTATCAATTTCAAAAGTTTTCCGTAAATGACTTCTAAAACGGACGGTCTTGCTATTGGTTAAACTCCATACAAATTCGTTTGTGCACGTGACTTCACAAATTAACCTCAAAAATATGCTTTTTACAATTTTCGAATATTACGTTGCTTTTATCAAAATTTTCGCTTGGTTCCTGTACTATCTACTAAAATTTTATTCATTATATTCATTATGAATGAAGTTTTAATTGTCTTGATCTAATAAAATAGGATTATTTTTGTTGGTTGGAAATCCAACCTATAATTAGCAGCCTATTTTTAATAATCTACAATATTAAAACTTTATATATCTTCTGTCTGCGAGAGTTTCTGAATGTTATAATGATTCTATGTTAAAACTACAAAAATTAAAATTAAAATTGAAAATAAATTAAGAAAAACAAAAAATTTAAGGTTATGTGAATCATCAAGATTTTGTTATATTCTCCTCTGTATCTCTTTTGTTTTACCCTACCGTGGCCTTCCCTGTATGTCTAAAAATGTCGTGATCAGCCCCCCGACTTGGAAGATTGTCCTTGTTAACTCCTTATCCACCCATATATCGATTCACTCAATATGGATCCTTACCTGAGAGATTTTAAGTGTCAAACTACTGAAACTTATGTCATAGATTCTGCTGTTGAATTAAGCGAAGTTCTAACTGTAAACAAAATAAATATTAACTTTACTATTTTACATCAGAATATTAGAAGTATAAGCAAAAACCTAAATGAACTTAAAATATTTTTAAGTCAATTTAATACAAATATCGACTGCGTAGTTCTTTCAGAGACGTGGAATGTAGATAATATAGACATATACAGGGTGTTTCATGAGGAACTGTACATAGTCCAATGGTAGATAGGGCCCATCAAGGTTAGTAACAAACCACTATTTAAAATCATTTTAGCCAAATATTTAGGGTTGTACAGGGTGATTTATGAATTTTTACCAAAATTTGCTTTCGTTGCCTTTTAGAAACTAATTGTCCGATTCAATTTATTTTCGGTACACTTTAAGTACGATCAAATACCAACAGTACGCCATAATTACAAAACCAAATTTCCAGGTCCGTATTAGGAAAAATTTCATTTTATCTGTGCCCCCTAAAAAGTTCACCCTGTATATGTTTTTTTTAAATCTTATTACTGAAGTTTGAAAGTACATAAACTACCAACAAAAGTGGAATACTTCGTTTTCTTGTCACACTTACAACAGATACAAAATAAACACATGAAATTTAAACATTATCTTGTTAAAATTCAAACTTTCAGTAATTCAATGTTAGTTGTCAAAGTTACTATCAATTTAAGTTTCTAAGTAATTATAACTATTATTAGTTAAAAATAGTATGAAATACCAACAGTTAGTCGCAATCAACAAGACTCCAGGACCGTATTAGGAAAAATCATCATCTCGTCGATTCCTCCTAAAATTTTCACCCTGTATATCTTATTCTTAACTTTAATTGCTATAATTTAAAAGTACATAAAGTATCAACAAGTAGTGTAGTGTGATCCACACTTTTCAAAAATAATTATGAACGTCCAACTACCGACACATAAGTTGTGTAGTAATTAAAGGGTAATCTAGTATATTCTGTTCTAATTTGTAATGTAGAATATTTTCATGTTCAGTTCTAATTTTAAGAAATGAACCTATTTTATTTAGTGTGCAGCTAAAGACATTTGTGTAGGATTTCTGCGAAAGTTTGTCAATTTTTTCTACAGTAGGAATATAATAGACTTTTTATCTAATGACACTGTTAACAAAAGGAGTAGTCGGCTTTGGCAATAGTTTGACAGGTAAAATTGTTGATGAGGTATAACTTTTGTTTCTACGTTCCTAATGCCATTAGTCCAACTTGAGAGCAGCAATTAATAGACCGAATTGAACAGTATTGTAACGTAATGAGAAACTACCCATTATTTACAGACAGAATAGCTGCTCTAACTGAAACCAATTTATTGAAAATGTCAATTTTATCGAGATAAATTTTGTTGGTTTAAAACCTTTTGAAAGTGTAATAAGAAAACGGATCACACTACACTACTTGTTGATACTTTATGTACTTTTAAATTATAGCAAGTAAAGTTAAGAATAAGATATACAGGGTGAAAATTTTAGGAGGAATCGACGAGATGATGATTTTTCCTAATACGGTCCTGGAGTCTTGTTGATTGCGACTAACTGTTGGTATTTCATACTATTTTTAACTAATAATAGTTATAATTACTTAGAAACTTAAACTGATAGGAACTTTGACAACTAGCATTGAATTACTGAAAGTTTGAATTTTAACAAGATAATGTTTAAATTTAATGTTTTTATTTTGTATCTGTTGTAAGTGTGACAAGAAAACGAAGTACTCCACTTTTGTTAGTAGTTTATGTACTTTCAAACTACAGTAATAAGATTTAAAAAAAATATATACAGGGTGAACTTTTTAGGGAGTACAGATAAAATGAATTTTTTTCTAATACGGACCTAGAATTTTGGTTTTGTAATTATAGCGAACTGTTGGTATTTGATAGTACTTAATGTGTACCGAAAATAAATTGAATCGGACAATTAGTTTCTAAAAGGCAACGAAAGCAAATTCTGGTAAAAATTCATAAATCACCCTGTACAACCCTAAATACTTGGCTAAAATGATTTTAAATAGTGGTTTGTTACTAACCTTGATGGGCCCTATCTACCATTGGACTATGTACAGTTCCTCATGAAACACCCTGTATAAAATGCAAGACTATGACTTATATACAACAATGGAAATTTCAATAAATCAGATGGATTAATAGTCTATATAAAAAGTAATATCAAATATTCGCATAGAATAATAGAAATAAATGAAATAAATATAATGGAACTAACACTAAATTTTGAAAGCAAAAAAATAATTTTTGCAGTTTATAGGAGCCCAGCATCAAGTCCATTAACATTTATGAATAACCTTAAAGATCTATTAGAAAATTCTCAAAATAACCAGGACTTTAGTATCTTAATAGGAGATCTAAATATAGATATTTTATCGGACAATGACTGTACTAATGTTTAAAAATTCATTTATATCTGCTATGAACAGTATTACTAGACCAAATTTTAATAACCAAACTGGAACTTGTATAGATCACTCATTCATAAAGTCAGCAACCGAACTAGATTTTGCTATTCCATTTGTTCTAAAAACTGATATAACGGATCATTTTACGATTGCCCTACAAATAATTTTTCCTTAAAAAGTAATAATGTAATAAAATCAGAAACATACTACGAGAAAACTGTGGATATGAAAAAATTAAGCAAAATATTATCACGAATAGACTGGGGAAATTTATACAAACAGAAAACCACCGAATTGGCAACCGAATATTTCGCCAACATCTTACAGTGCGAAATCAAAAATTGTACAACACAAAAAAAATTAAATACTAAATGTAGAAAAAGAAAGGATTGGATAACACAAGGATTAGTAAAATGAATAAACAAAAAAAAGAGCTAAGAAAGCAATCACAAAAATATCGTGATAACAAAAACTTAGAACAAGAATACAAGATTTACAGAAACAAATTAAACGACTTAATTACGCTAACAAAGACAAATTTTTCCAAAAAACAAATAGAAGATTGCCCAAATGATTCTAAGAATTTATGGAATGTGGTTAATCAAGCCACTAACAATATATTCAAAATAAACAAATAAGTAGAATTAGAGATAAAAATGGAGAAACAACATATAATGGAGCTAAAATTTCTAATGAGTTTAATCATTATTTTACAAACATTGGAGAAAACTTAATTTCAAATATACCCAAGAATAATCTAGATGGAATAAACTTAAATAATAGAAAGTTCTCAAAAACCATGTTCATTTTTCCAACTGACACTAATGAAGTTAAAAGAGAAATAAAATCTTTAAAAAATAAAAAAGCTAGTAGATTTGACAGTTTAGCTGCTGAGATGCTTAAAGCAATACAAAATGAAATAGCTGATCCGCTCACATTTATAATTAATAAAATTTTTGAAATAGGAGATTGTCCAAGTCATTTCAAAATCTCTGTGGTCACCAATATATTCAAAAAGGGGGATGAACTGGATATAGGGAACTATAGGCCAATTTCACTAATCTCGAATGTATCAAAAATATTTGAAAGAATATTAAAAAATAGGATAATGAGCGACCTTAATAAATACTCATTGTTATCAAAAAATCAATTTGGCTTTAGGGAAGGGCAAAGTACACAGATGCAATTAACACTTTGACTCAAAGTATATACAAATACCTAGATAAGAGAATGAAATCTTTATGTATCTTCGTTGATATTCAAAAAGGCTTTGATACAGTTTCTCACTCTCAATTGTTAGAAAAGCTCTACAATATTGGAATTAGAGGAACATGCTTTAAAGTATTAAAAACTTACCTTATTGAAAGGAAACAATGTGTTCAGGTAAATGATGCAAAAAGTAGCTTTGAAAATATAATATGTGGTATACCTCAGGGTACTGTATTAGGGTCAATTTTATTCAACTTATATATAAATGATTTACTTGAAATAGAAACGGAAGGGACTATAATTGCCTTTGCAGATGAAACTGCCATTTACTACAAAGATCAGACTTGGAGTAACCTGAAAGAGAAAGCATAAAAAGATATGGAAAAACTACTCAACTGGTACTCTAAAAATTTACTTACCTTAAATAGAAGCAAAACAGTTTTTCCTCTTATTCAAATACTTTACCAGACTTTCCAAATCTAAAAATTAATAGGAACAATCATGACTTCATTATTGAACCTGCGAAAAGTGTAACTTACCTAGGTGTAGTTCTTGATGCACATTTAAGATGGGATATGCATATTGAGAGCCTGAAAGAAAAATTGAGATAAGTTTTATGTAAAATAAAAGTAATAAAAGACTTTCTTGACTGGAAACAACTGAAAATGGTGTATCATGCTTTAGTGGAGAGCCACCTTACATATGGAATTTTTGCTTGGGGAGCTGCAGATGAGACATACCTACAACATGTTAGTATACTACAAAATAGGATTTTAAAAGTTATGGCTAGCAGACCGAATATTTACTCCTCAGATGCCCTATATAAAGAATTAAATATCTTAGACATCCGACAACTATTTTACCTAAAAGTTGCAATAAAAACACATTCTGAGAAAGGGGTTTTAAAACCGATTGAACATTGTTATGGTACGCGTTCCAAAGAAAAACATGTTGTCGTTCCATTAAAGTCTACAACGAAAGGACAACATAGCTATGACTATTTGGCACCTAAAATCTACAATTCTATACCAAAAAATATAAGAAATGTGCAAAATATGGGAAAATTCAAGTATTTACTTAAAGGAAATCTTCTTCAAGGAGATAGATATAGAATTCATAAAGTAATTACCTGATGTGACGAAGATGTGTGACTTAGCTGATGGAAATGAAGATAATTTGTTATATATGGGTGTATACAGTATATTCACTTTTGAACCAAAGCAGTTTGTGAGTGAATAGGAGATAGCAGTAAAGCGAGAGCACTACACATGCGTGACTGCATGTCGATCTCAGAATGTTAGCGCTCTCGCTTTATTCTCTCCTATTCACTCACAAAGTGCTTTGGTTGAAAAGTGAATTTACTGTATATGCATGTATGTATGCATATGTATATATATTTTTGTTATTATATCTTTTTTGTTTATATTAATTGCATGGTTAATTGTTAAGAAAAAGAGAGAAAAAAGAGAAAATCTCTCTTGTGCCGTAATATATGCTTGATAAAATTGCCATTATTACATTGTTATAAATCCATTATTAAAGCTATATTTTATCATTTTATGTATTTGATTAGCATTATCATTATTTAATTTGTATAACCCCACTCTCAAGCTATTTTAGCTTACGTGAGTATTTGCAAATTTTTTCATTTGTTTTGGTCGTTAATTTTTTGAGCATCAACTTTTTAAAAAGTAATATTTGTTTTTATGTCGGTAAAATGCACCGTTTTCGAGAAAAATGCATATAAACTTCCTGTAGCACAATGAAGAGAATTTAAAATTTAAATTACTAATCTACTAGGTACAAAACTAAAACTGACAGTAAAATAGTTCAATATGATAGATAAAAAGCAGTTTTTAAAAAAAGAGATTTTATTAATTAATAAATAAAAAAATTGTTAACTTTTTAAGGAAGCAAAATGGTATTAAAGGTATGTGCAGCTAAAATAAAGGAACCTACTGTTACAGTTTGGTCCATTATTTAATGAACACCCTGTATAACTAATTTTGTTAAAAATCTATTTCGTCTACCACTACCGGTATCTGTCGTCAACCAAAAGATCTTTCTACGTTTTCAAAACGAAATCAAAAGAATTTATTTATTTCAAATTATTTTCCCGTTTATCCAAATACATGTTCATAAGCCTTACCGTTCTGGTAGATAATCCCTTAATAATAAAATTTTATTGCAACTGTTTAAACTACCCACTCAATGGGTTAATAATGGCAAGTGCTAATAACAGGTAGAAAATCACTTTACTATATCTATGAATACGCTAATGTGCATTTCAAAATCCTGCTGTACCGACCACCATCGAAAAATTGCATGCAAAATATTTTAATTAAGAAACAATTTTTGTTTTATTTTCCATTATATAAAATGTTTACCATCGTTAACAGTGCATAGGGGTACCAATTACCATTTATATTTAATATGCATCCAATTAGTTGAAATAATCAATTATCGGAATATATTCCATAACAACTTACATGTATTCCATAAACGTATGTATTATTCTAGGAATACTGTATCCTGTATCGATCTTAACGGACATCTAATTGTAATGGCAATAAATTAAATATGAAACGTTCTGCAGATTATACCGCATTCTTGGTTAAATTTGCTTGCCAACACCTCTTTGTGCAGCTAAAAATAAATGTATATGTTCACACGTTGTATTCGCAATACAATCAATACTCAGTACTTAACAATTTAAATTACTGCAAAGAAAAATGTTAAACCCTGTCACATTCTAAAAATAAATTTAATTTCATGCAATTAGTATTTCGCGGTTGAAATCCATTAATTTCAGCTGAATTTATTATAACCGAGGTTTACGTTCTCGTAATATGCTAATATCAAATGTTGAACCTAAACCTAGTTAATTAGAATACCAAATATTTTTTTAGTACCTACCTCTTGCATGCCAAGGACTAATATTCGGATTGATCATATTTCAAGAATATTAAAAAACTGTAATTACGAAAAACATGCACATGAAACTAAAGAATTTAAAACCGAAAGTGCTTTAACATGTTCAATATTTTATTTCGTTATGGAGAAACTGATCGATCTAGCACGATGTTAATGCAATGTTTTACCGTGAATTAGGATATGTTTCGTGTGCACTTTTAATGTTGTATTTTTATCACCTGCAGCAAGTCAAGTCATTCATTATAATTTTATAAAAAATATAATTTATTAAAATTAACCAGACCAATTCCGTTAGTAACTGTACATCCTATGTGTATGTCCTGGAGTTCTTCGTTACTGATCTTCAAGAGTATTTCTAATTTTTTACCTGAACCACCATATTTTTTACCGTTTCAATCAAAAACTTCAAATTTGATACACATTTCTACCATATTTACAATATGTAATAACATTTTTGACTATCATTATATTGTTCTTGTAATAAAATTTTCTTTTTAACAAATACTAAAGTCTTGGGCACAATCAAAGAATAAATTATTTTTAGTTACTAAACATATTTAGTCAAATAAAAAGTGAAGCTTTGATACAATACTATCATAATTAAGTTTTCTGGATCTTTCATATAATTAGGTTATATTTTTAGAATACAGGCACGTATTTTTAGTAGGTAAGATCTATTTTTAAATTTTGTTACAATTTAAAGAATTACAAAAACGACATTACATTTTGTGTTAACTTATTCCTAGTCTATCAAAACTTTCCTACTTTCTGATTTTATTTTAATCTTAACCAAAGACTATAGCGGTAGTCTGGTATAAGTCAAGAATGCTCTGGTGTAACATATAGCATTTCAATAATAATGAACGCATTATATTAATTTTTTATTATAATATTAGGAACAGAAAATAAATTCGCTAATCAAGAAGACACAAAAATATTGATGGACATAATTGAACAAAACAAATTCGATACAAACATGGCTAAAAAAATCACAGTAGTAAAGAAATACTAAAACAAAAGAAAAAGAGATAGTAGTAATATTATTTTTGAAGTTGAATCAGAATTGTTTACAAACATTTTTAATAAAAATATGTAAATGTAGGATGGCGAGAATGTAAAATAGATGAATACCACAATATAGCACGGTGTTATAAATGTGCAAATTACAGTCACTTCGGAAAAGACTGTGCAAATAGTATTACATGTATTATATGTTCAGGAAATCATATGGAAAGTGATTGTACTAACGGCTTCGAAAAATGCATAAATTGTATTAAAACAGTTGAAAGATTAAAGACTAAATTAAATTGTGAACACAAAACAGATGATAGAAGTTGTTTTTTAAGAATGATTGAAAAATATTGTAATAAAATTCAATACAGTGCCATATCAGTTATTGGATAAGAATATACCTGAAACCTCGAAAAGTATCGTTTAGTTTAATTGTCAGGGTTTTTTACATAACAAAGATAAAATAGACTGCCTAGTTGTAAAATGGAAGCATATAACCTTATGCCTCACAGATAGTCATGTAGATGAAATTGTAACAGAAAGAACTGAAAATTAATGGATATAAAATGGAAAAGTGCTCTACAAACAATAGACATACAGGAGGAATACTTATTTATGTTAATGAATATCATAAATTCAAGGTAATACAAAAAGTAATCTACTATTTATGGTTGCTTTCTATAGAAATAAAAAAAGAAGAAAAGTACTTGATCACCACGATATATCATCCACCGCAGATAAAGGAAAGGATTCATTGTTCATTGAATATTTTGAAAATTATTTAGAGAATATGATTGACCATGATGGAACTCAATTATTAGTCGACGATTTTAATTATGATTTATTTAAAGATACATTTTATAGCAAAAAAATTGAAGAACTAATATATCAAAATGGTCTAAATCAAATCGTAAAATAGCTCAACTCTTATTATTATATTATAACAAGTAATAAAAAAATATTCCTCATAAAGTCCACAGTACACCAAAAATTAGTTAGAATGTTAACTAATTTTTGGTGTACTGTGTGGTGTACTTACGATAGATATTAAAAAATATAAAAATAAATCAAAATATGAAAAGATCAAGAAGCGGTCATATAAAAATTAGAAAATAGATATGTTCCAAAATATGTTACAACATTGGGTAAATAAATAAATATAAAGAGGCGCAACCGTCAAGGGGCCGAAATTTTAGTATTGTATTTTTTTGCCAATAGCTTCAGGATTGTTAACAATTTTTAGTGCTACGGGAAGGTATTTGTAATTCGGTTGCATAGCCCTAAATATTGTAAATAATTCTGTAGTTATTGGCAAAAAAATACAACACTAAAATCTCGACCCCTTGACAGTTGCGCCTCTTTATATTATTTGCTTACGCAATGGTTACAAGCAACGGATTGGAATAATGATAGTAATAACGTAAATATTCTTGCAAATTCTCTCACTAATTCAATAAAGAAGGTCTTAGCCGAGATATGCCCTGAAATTGAATTCACAATACCTACAAAATATATATACAGTAAGTGGATAACACCTGAAATAATAGACACAATGAAAAAAAAGATAGAGAATACGGAAAAGCATCGTTTAACAATGATTAAAATTGAAAAAGAAAAATATTTCAATAGCGTTATAGATGATAATAAAAACAATTCAAAATTGATGTGGAAACATATAAAAACGTTATTACCAACTAATAAAAAAACCTCAGAGGAGATTATTAAATTTAAAAATGTTGTGACATCGGTTGAAAAAATAATTGCTAACGAATTTAACACATACTTTTTAAATAGCATCGAGGAAATTGTGAATAATCAAACAATTTCAAATAGTAATAATAATAATAATCTTTATTAAGCTAAAGCTTTTTTACATACCCATAACAAACAATTATTATCTAATAATTAATCTTTTATTACTGTTAATCATATTTGACCATCACCGTCAGATTAACACTTTACACTTATGTATTTATATTTTAACAGAAATTAATAAAAATATTCATATAAAAAAACAGTAAATATAAGAACATATCAGTATTTCTTTACAACAAATTCTGTCAACATTTCTCTAAAACAATTTAAATTCTGACATTCCTTAATTATTGTAGGCAAACTATTGTATATTTTCAAACCTTTTGACAATACAGATTTTTGAGTTTGAGATTTATTAAAAGTATCAATATAAAAATCATTAACATTTCTAATATCATAATTATGTATATCATTCAGATATACCATATTCTGCCATAAATACACTGGACATATCTTATTTTTAATTTTATATATTACCATCAACGTCCTATACACAATTCTTTGTGTTACACTCATGAAATGTAACACATCTAACATTAACTTAATCGGTGTATATTTATTACATTGTAGTATATTTCTCATTGCTCTATTTTGTTTTTTTTTGAAGCTGTTGTTTTTGATTATCATTTAAATTGAATAATACTGAGGAACAAAAATATTCCTATATTTATTATTATATTCCTATCAACAGTTTCAAAAGCCCTACGGAAGTCCAAAAACACTGATAATACAATCTCACCATTGTCGTTAGCTTTCAACCAATGATTGTTACGGAAACCGGATTGATTTGGTACTATAATAGAATTTTCTTCACAAATTTTTTCATATGGAGGCACTGTATTATTAGGTCTAAATTCCTCACATAAAGTAGTGTTTGAAACTTTAGGTGCTGGTACAACTATTGATAACTTCCAGTTTGATGGAAATACCCCATTTTGAAGTGAAGTATTTATCACATCTAAAATTCGATTTCCTATAACTAAATCATCAAGATATACTAAACAGTATTGAAACAAATGCAAAATTTGAGGAATTTAAAACTGTGAACATAAGTCTTCTAAATAAAGTAGTAAATTATACGAAACAGAATATTAGATACTATAAATTACTTCATTACAAAGTGGAAATTTCCCCGATAACTGGAAATCGTCATATATAATACCAGAGCCTAACGTACCCAATACCAAGCTATGTAAGGAATTCCGTTCAATAAACACTCTACCCATATATGAAAAAATATGAGAAATTATATTAAAGGATCAACTTGTTGAGACTGTGATGAAATGAAAATTATTGCTCCAAATCAATCTGGCTTTCGAAAGACGCATTTTTGTGAAAGTGTTATATTAAACATGATGGATAAAGAGTGTGTAATTTTGGCGGTTTTTTTGGCTTTCAAAAGGGTGTTTGAAACTGTAAAGAGGACATTATTAGTAAAGAAACTGAATAAAATTGGACTTGGTGGTAAGGTATTAATGTGGTTTAAGTCTTATTTAGACAAACTTTATTAAAATGTAAAATACAAAAAAGTCATAGCAGACCAGTTAGAAACTAAACTTGGTATACCACAGGGAACAGTCCTCGGGCCTATCCCTTTTTTACTATATGTAAATGATATTGTTAACGTTGTTAAAAATTGTGAAATTTGTATGTTTGCAGATGATACTATGCTATAGCATTATAGGTAAAAATGTTGAGGAAATGTTAAATGTAATGAATGAGAAATTACAAAATATCGACACATGGCTTTGTAGCAATGACTTATATGTTAATATTAGTAAATCTAAATATATGATTCTAGGTAGCAGTGTTAAAATTAGTAAAATTGACACTAATTTAAGTATTAAAATAAATGACAATGAAATTGTGAAAGTAAATGAAATATTTAGGAGTCATATTCAAAAAATTTAAATTTTAAAAGTCACGCAAACCATATAATGAACAGAATGTCTAAATAATATACTTTTTGTGTAGAATAACTACTTCTCTCTCAATGTACACGAGAATCTTGTTGTATAAATAAATCCCTGATAGCGCCACATATAGAATTTTGTGCATCTGTATTATTTAACATTCGTAAAGACCAAATGCAGCAAATTCAAAAAATACAAAATAAAAATATGAGAATAATTACTAGATGTAACCGATATACCTACTCCAATTAAATTTTTGCTGGAGATGCTTGATTTCATGAGTATCAATCAAAGAATAATTGAAACATTTAACAAAACCAGGACGAAAAATTCTTTATTTTCAAACGGTCTAAAAATTTTCAATTTACTGCCAATTACAATAAAATATTACAATAGTTATTACGGATTTAAAAAATTACTGAGTCAATATGTTAAATCATATTTTTAGGCAACTACAGCGTACCTATGCAAATATGTATATTGTAATGTTATTATCACAGGCCCGGACTAGACCTCATTCTGCTACCCGGGAAACTTTTTGACCGGCCCCACTCCATCCGATTTTTTTGTAACTATAATGAGATATAACAATAATTTTATTATTTACATATTTTGTATTAATAGCGATAAAAATATGAGTGTACTTTATATTAATTTAATATTTGTTTTAAAAAGCGGGTTCTAGCCGCACAGTGGGACAAAAGTGCCTTGGTTTGTTCAAATCAGTCTGCAGGTCTTAATACCGGAAAGTTTTTTTTTTGAAATCTTCGTTTTTTAATTGCCTATCGATCTGTCGAGGTAGATTTTCGATTTATGTATAAATATAACTCTATTTCTTCAGTACTCACAATTGTTTTTTTAAATCATCGTTTGTTAATTCTCTATCGATCTGTTGAGCTCGATTTTTTATTTTTGCCATTAACTTTTCGAAAAATTTTTTTTTTTAATTTTTGAAAAATCAGGGGCATAAATCCGATTGCGTAAGTATTAAGCAGATTAATTTGAAAAAAGAAAGTTATATTTTCATCAAAAAACATATCTTTTTTGTGTAAATATCACTTTACCGTATTTCTTAAGTAATCACGACAAGTTTTTTTTGGAATCTTCGCTTTTTAATTGCTTATCGATCTGTCGAGGTAGATTTTAGATTTGACATTGAGCTGTAAATTTATTTAAATTGTGACGCTCTTTTGTATTCTACCGGGAGTGTTTGCACCTTACTACGTACAGAGTCCCTGCCGGCTTCAGTTCCTTATTTTTGAATGTAAGGAATAACACTTTCTCTCGCAGGCTGGTATAGCTGCAGTGAAGACACGGTCCTGTCCAGTAGTCTGGTGGATGATTGTCGGTTTCAGTGGACTGGACAATTTACCATACGGATCTAATTAGTTAGCAACAGACAAAACCTCGACCATTTCAATATATTAAAACTACCTTTATGTTGACTTAAAGAATGATACATTGATGTTGATGCTATTATCAGTATTGTCCTGATCTATATTTTTCAGATTGTGTTCTTTAAGTTACGCTACGCTGACGAGGAAAAATAATTTCGAAACACTTGACAATAACTGCTTTGCTGTTTATATTTAGAGGTATATGAAAAAATACATTCTTGTTTTATAATTTAATTCCAAAGCACTATCTTTTTCTTAGATTGTCATCAAGAATCACAACATAAACGTGCCACTGAAATGCGTAAAATAGAACATTTTTGGACCGTCTTTTCAGTGTATCATGAATTGGTTCCCATTTTATAACCACATCGTTGACTAGGCTGTCAGAAAAGAAAATCGATAAAATTGGTCTATTAATAATAATGTTGACCTTGTGCGTTGTTTTTAATGAGCGGTCAATATAAATCTTAAAAATATAGAATAATTTATGAATATTTCACACGTTATTTAGAAATCCATGGTCTTAGTAACAAATACCCGACCTTTACAAGAACCTGAAAAACTTGCAATTGTGTGTAAATGTTAGATTTTCAGTATATTTGCATATAAATATACGTAATTTGTTAAGATAAGAAACCTTCAGAACAACTTCTAGAAAATTTTATACTAGTCAATAAATTTTCTCCTAAGCATGCTATCGCTGAAATTGATAAAGTGTAGAAAAAGCGATTAATAGAATTAACAAAGGAAAATGTAAGTCTTTCTTAAGTCAATTCCATTAAACACTTAAGAATTTTTTCTACAATCAGATTATATTCGTACGTTATCAAATATTAAAATGTCAATGACTCATATCGAACAACTTTCTTTATTGTTTACCTTGCCAGTAAAAGTATTCGCGTGAGCAGTTGTTTAGACCTCAAAATGTTAAGGGTATTCAAAATCGCGTGTGCACGCCATACTATATCTATACATTGGTATATAAGATCTTTGAAAGGATTCTTGTTTGCGCCAAATAGATTAAAAATATATTTGCATCTCTATGCAAGCTGTCTTGACTCGTTACATTTTCAGACCCATGCTTTTGGAGTTATAAACGTAGTTGATAAATGATTTATTTCTCCTAATAGTGGAGGGAAATTAGACAAAATAATTGATGAAAAGTTATACATATAATGGGGAAGTTGAATTTTATTTTTGTTTGTTGCTTTATACATGCAAATGAGTCGAAAATCGAAAAAATTAGCAAAATGCGAGAAAATATACTCTTAAATGAATAAACTATTCTATTGGAGTATATAGTTACATTAAAAGTACATCCTAACCTCAAAAAATCCAAATTTCTCAATTTATTGTTTTTTACTAATAATGCAATAAGTAGGGTAAAAATTTTCAGATCATTACAAAAATTGGAGAAAATATGTATTTTCATGGTACTCGTATAAATACGTGATTAAATTTAAAACAAAATTTTTCGTTTTTACGATCTGAATTGAACATTTTTGAAAAAATTTAAAAGCTTGCCATTTAATGGTCGTAGGATAAATTTTTTCTTAAAGTGTAGGTTTCTTTATGTCTGTTTATAAAGTTATAATGTCATTTTTTTTTAATTAAAAAAAATAATAATGAATTTCACTTTTTTGACAGTATTTTATGCCAGATTTTCATAAAAATTTCATTTCAATGTAAGTTTTAATTAAATGAAAACATTCTCGTAAATAAATTATTATTCATGTTTAAATGTTTTGAAAGGGCAGTGTCGTTGCCTAGATCCGCTAACTTTTTATACACCAGATGCTACAAAGGCAGTATTACGTAGTGCAAGGGAAGCATATGCTAGGGCAGTTTATGGATTTAACCCACCAACACATATTGTTTTAAAGCGAGTTTTAAATGTTATGAGGTTCATGCTATTTTAAAAAACGGTTGAAGCCAAAAGAACTATTGCATGTAATTTGTCTTTGCTTCCACCAACATCTGATTCCCTATGTCAACACTCGTTAAAAGTTTATTTGCAAATTCAAACTTGGCTTGGAAAGGACTATAAAAATCCATTGGATTATGGTTGGAAAAAATCTGAAAATGGCTTAATGTCAATCATAAGTAATCAATCAGCCATACCGGAAAGTTTGATAGAAAAATATTCTTGCAGAAAAGGTTACAAAACAAATATATGCTCATGAGCTCATGCAAATCTACAGACAGACATTGTAGTACTCGATGTCGTAATTGCAAAGGCCCAAATTGTGCAAATGCGCCTAATGAATTAATAGATGATGATACAGAAGACAAGTGCTGTTTTTGCAGATGACGAATCCGAAAATATTGAAATGCTAATGAAGATTCTGTTTATAGTAATACTGACTATTTTGAGAATGAGACCAGTAGTTATGCAAGTGAATCGGATACGCAAATTTTGGATCATAGCATGTAGCAGTTTGTGAAATAGAAGAAGATATTTATGATTCTGATGATGCAAGTGAAAATAGTGATTTAAATTACTCAAATTATCTTAAAAAAAGGACAGACTATTGTATCAATTTGTTTGTTTTTAAGATGATTTTAAACATAAATGGTCATTTATTCGATAGCCTCAAACTTTCAAATAATTATTTTAACTGTCATGTAATCTTCATAATTTAATTTAATTTCGTTTTATACAGAACTTATATGAAAATCTAGCATAAAAGATACGGTAGGTATATGTAAATATATGACAAAATATCAAAGAAGTGAAATTTAGATTTTTTTATTTTTATTAACAAAACGATATTTTAACTTGATAATAGATTCTGGCATATGTTCACAAAAAAGTACATAAGACTAGGTACACTTTTAAAAATGTTCAATTGTGACCGTAAAATGATTTTTTTTTTAAATATGAACACGTATTTATAGCTTGAAAATACATATTTTTTCCAATTTTTGTAAGGATCTGAAGATTGTTAACCCACTTATTGCATTATTAGTAAAAAAAATTTGGATTTCTTTGAGGTTAGGATGTACTTTTAGTGTAACTATACCCCAAGTTCGAAAGTATATTCATTTACGAGTATTTTTTTATTTTTTTTTATTTTGCTATGACCAATAGAGACAGAGATATTTAAAAAATAATACAGCGATGCACTCGAAATGCATCACAGATGCATTTTTATGTGCTTTTCTCGCGAAGCCGCTGTCCGATTTTGCTATTTTTTTTTGGTTTTTAACTCATGTATAAAACAAAAAACATTTAAAAAAATCAACTTCTCAATTACATCAATTTTAAATTCTAATTTCCCTCCACTATAATAATAATAATATTGAACAAACTGTATTAATTTAAGTATTTGGTCAGCTGCAGGTCAATTATTATCGATAATAGAAGATAAGCTACTTATTTAAACACTGGCAAATCCCGATATTGTTCAAATATCCATTTAAATCATGATGAATCAATCAGGCTGATTTCAATTTGATCACAAAACACCTCAATGACGAGTTGTCAACAGCTGCTTTCGTTCGTGCTAATCATACGTGAACAAGGTAATCATGATTCATATTTACATGTTCGTTTGTTCTGATTTGTTTTCTCCCTCTCTTGTTTTTTAGAATCATGTTCAGCAATCCCCTTGTCCCTTCGAATCATGGATTTTTCGTGTTCATTTTTAAGTAATCCTGTTTTCATCTACTTATAACCTCGAAATTATTTGTCATTTGTTAGTCAAAGCCGGTAAAGTAAAAATGAGTGACTCCAGACAAGAAGTAGAGCTTGTACATCCTACTAATGGTACTAAATTTAATGTGTTCTTAACAGAATGCCATAAAATACAGATTTTCTGTGTCTTGTATCATGCACCATGATGATTGTGGTTATGTTCTCGTTTTGAATTTGAATCGTGAACGTAACTTTTATGTAGGGACGCGTTCGATTGTTGACACTGTCGTAATCCATGATTTAGAAAACATAGATTATGTTCACGTGAACAGTGATTTACTTTTCATACACGAACGAAAGCAGCTTATCGCATTATGTGCACATTATCACAAAACTTTGAGTATCTCATAATCTAATCAAAATACAAGTCTTGTTAAATCACTTTTTCACAGCACTAGCCGCATATTAAATACAATAAACCAAGATATAAGGAAAGGTGAATAAATCATGGTGCTTCATTTATTGATTTAATTTCTCTATATACCCCTTCTTCCAAATTTGCAACAAAAAATTCATCGAACATTTAAAAAAAAACAATATTCTTAACATTCTTTTATATTGCAGGCATGATCATTGATCATAACTCCTAGCACCGCTCTCGTAAGAAAATGTTAAGGCAGTACCAACTCCAGTTTATACAGGGAGCGGCAGAATAGACTTTACAATTTAAAATTGCTCTAAAACCAGTATGCATTTTTTAAGCGTGGTATGCTTCTATCCATTAAATAAAGCATGCTTTGGAGTTTTTTTGACAGATGTCAAAATATTGGATCGGCAGAATTTACTTTATAATTTCAACTGGAAAAAATATTTTATTTGTGAAGTAACAAGATTTGACAAAGAGAATGTGAATTATTTTTAAGAAAAAATTGTGTGGGTTAAATGGCCCCCTTCCATCTCCATACACTCTTCTAACCGATAAACGAAATTACCCATTACGGCTCGTAACACCGCACCAGGAATTCCATGAATTTCGTCGCTAATCGCCTCCTTTAATTGTTTGATGTTTCGTGGCTCTCGTCGAAATACCCGACTTTTGAAAAAACTCCACAAAAAATAATCGGGTGCAGTCAAATCGGGTGATCTGGCGGGCCAGTTTATGTCACCACGGCGTGAGATTAGACGTAATAGACAAGGCTAGGAATTCTAAAAATTAGGTTCTAACGGCAAATCGTGTAACAATTGATTAACAGGTGAATCCTTACGTTTTTGGGGTCGCTGAACACGCCTAGGGGTGTTAACAGTCCAAATTTTTAGTCCTTATGCCTCAAATTCAAGATGGCGGCCAAATTTTTGGCCATTAATTATAAAATAAATATTTCTTGGACGATTTTGACAAGATCGGTGTCGATATATATCTTTTTGGGTATGCTGAACACGCCTATGCATGTTATAACCTCAAATTCCCATTCCTTGTGTGTTAAATCCAAGATGGCGGCTCGTTATAATTTTAATATAACAAAATACAAGCGCATACATATCAAATGCTTTAAAAGATATTTGTTTTAATATGTTTCCGAGCGAGTAAGCTGAAAATAAGTGTGGTTGTTAACAATCAAAATTTTTGGGTATTAATATTCAAATCCAAGATGGCGAACTAATTTAAAAATTAGTATACCCTGTTGATTTTGACTAGATTGGTATGGTTTTATATGTTTTTGGGTAAGTAAGTCAATCATATGGGAACTAAAACTTTAAATTCCTAAGCCCTCTGTCCACATTCAAAATGGCTGCCAGGTCTCTACATGCAAACGTCTCAAGTAGAACTCGGAAATAAAGTAAAGTAAAGAGTTCTATTTATCATGTACGAATAAAGATGATTTAAGTAATTAAGTTACAAAAATTAAGTTATAAAAAATCCCGACATGACGTGAATATCAATGAAAATAGTACTAGCGACTAAACTTCTTCTCGCTTTATTACTTCTTCCTTCCTTTCTTTTTGGCGGTATTGCGTATTACAAAGTTTTCTTTGCGCACGCTCTGTACCTTCTTCCTTCCTTATTCTTAAGTTGCTTAAATATAGAGCTTGTGTTGAGTTGTAAACTTTAAGTACCTATTTTGTTTTCACAAACTTAGTTTTGGTAATTATGTCGTATTTTATGTTGGTATTAATGTCGGTATTAGTCGTGATAAACTTGTAAATATTGTGGTTGTGGTTGTTCAAAGTTTGTGATAATTAGGGTTTTGGATTTGGTAAATATAAAATAATTTGATCATGCTTAAATCTGAGGTCTTAAAAGGAAATAGGTACTTTAATTCTGTAGTTAGTCAAAGTCTATTATGTTAACACAATATACTTTGTTGTGCTTACTAAGATTGGTGTGTAAATTAAAAAATGTAGGAAATTTATTGAAAATAAGCATGATTTTCAATAAATTTCCTACATTATACGTAAAAAATCTTTACGGTAATAGACTGAGCTGAGTAGCATAAAAATTCATCTGTTTTGTAAAATCTGATAATTTGTTATTATATAGTATTTAGGGTGTATAACAATAGCCTGCCGTCAGTCAGCCAGGTTCGCTGACGTTTGGCTCGGTCTATTACCGTAAATATTTTTTTACGTATAATGTAGGAAATTTATTGAAAATCATGCTTATTTTCAATAAAATTCCTAAATTTTTTTAATTTGCACACCAATCTTAGTAAGCACGACAAAGTATATTGTATTAACATAATATACTTTGACTAAATACAGAATTAAACTATTCCCTTTTAAGCATGCTTGTCACACCTCAGATTTAAGCATGATCAAATGATTTTATATTTACCAAATCCAAAACCCTAATTATCACAAACTTTGAACAATCACAACCACAATATTTACAATTTACAAGTTTATCACAACTAATACCGACATTAATACCAACATGAAACACGACATAATTACCAAAACTGAGGTTGTGAAAACTCAGCAACTTAAGAATAAGGAAGGAAGAAGATACAGAGCGCGCGCAAAGAAAACTTTGTAAAACGCAATACCGCCAAAAAGAAAGGGAGAAGTAATAAAGCGAGAAAAAGTTTATTCGCTAGTATTATTTTCATTTATATTCACGTCATGTCTGGAATTTTTATAACTTAATTTTTGTAACTTAATTACTTAAATCATCTTTATTCGTACATGATAAATAGAAATTTTTACTTTATTACCGAGTTCTACTTGAGACGTTTGCATATAGAGACCTGGCAGCCATTTTGGATGTGGACAGAGGGCTTAGGAATTTAAAGTTTTAGTTCCCATATGATTGACTTATTTACCCAAAAACATATAAAACCATACAAATTTAGTCAAAATCAACAGGGTATACTAATTTTTAAATTAGTTCGCCATCTTGGATTTGAATATTAAACCCAAAAATTTTGATTGTTCACAAACAACCACACATATTTTTAGCTTACTCGGAAACATATTAAAACAAACATCTTCTAAAGCATTTGATATGTTTGCGCTTGTTTTTAGTTATTTTAAAATTATAACGAGTCGCCATCTTGGATTTAACACACAAGGAATGGGAATTTGAGGTTATAACATGCATAGGCGTGTACAGCATACCCAAAAACATATATATCGACACCGATCTTGTCAAAATCGTCCAAGAAATATTTATCTTGTAATTAAGGGCCAAAAATTTGGCCGCCATCTTGAATTTGAGGCATAAGGACTAAAAATTTGGACTGTTAACACCCCTAGGCGTATTCGGCGACCCCAAAAACCTAAGGATTCACCTGTTAATCAATTGTTACACGATTTGCCGTTAGAAGTGATTTCTAGGCCTCTTACGAGATTTTATGCCTAGTCTATAAAGAAAAAAGTTCTCTAGAGGCAGTTAAACTTACATCTTTTGATCTTTTTGCGTGTTTACTGATCGCGGAAAATCTAAATGTTTAGAGTTGACAACGGATCCTCCAGTTTACCATTTTCTGACCCAACACATAATTGTTGGATGCGACGGAACATTTCTCACGCCAAAAGTTCTTCTAAAATCACTTTGCACTTGAATAATACTATTATTTTTTATAAAATTTTCAACACAAAAAATTCGTTAGTCTACGCTAGTCATTCATTTTGACACCTGTCAAAGAAAATCCAAGCATGCTTTATTTAATGGATAGAAATATCACACGCTTAAAAAATGCATATGATTTTAGAGCAATTTTAAATTGTAAAGTCTATTCTGCCGCTCCCTGTATTATTTGCTTGAAGTTAATTCAAGGACATAATATAAATAAATTTTTCTTAATTCTTTCCGAATATTTTATTTTTGATTGTAGATGAAGAAATGTTATTAGAAATTTTTGTTACATTTTATCAACTTTTTAAATAATAGTAATATTTTCAAAAACACCCCTCACAAATCGGTACAATTTAACATTGGCCTAAAATCACATTGTTTAAATTTTTGGAAAAATTTCCTAGTTCTCTTTCGCATTGGTCATTTTTGGGCTTTTCATCATCTTGTGGTCTTCGTCTAAAGTGAAATGACCTCTGTTGATCCGAGGCTCTCTATTTATGCATTTGGTATTTGCTTTTTCTAATGTCACGTGATGATTCACATGGATTTTTTAGTATTTCCATGTCTTTTCACTATATGTATTCTTGGTAAATAATGTTTTTGATTCTAATCTTTCAGTTCCCTCTAATCATCATCATAGATAATCACGCATTTAATAAACAACTTCTTTTATTCTGGTATAAATATGCCCCATAAAATTTAAAACCACTGTAATTAAACCAATTTATGAAAAGGGAAATAAACTGGATGTAATTAACTATAGGCCAATGTTACTTACTATACACGTATATTTAAAAATACGCTTGAAACAAGAATGAAATCTTCTTAAAAAACTACAAATACTTTCCCATAATTAATTTGGATTAAAAATAGTGGGTCAAACATATAGCAGTAGGTATTGATAAAAGTCTTCCTTCCATTTGTGTATTTATTGACCTTGCTAAAACCATAGACACTATAGGCCATTATGAAATTTTTGGCAAATTTTTGGATATAGGTTCTGGAGGCAAAATTCATGAACTTTTAAAAAGTTATTTACATAATAAAACCCAAATGGTTAAAATTGATGGAACTCCAGAATAGGGAACTTTCCAATTTTTGTTTTATTTTTGTAATAATATCACTTCGTTATGCATGAGAAAAGTATTCCCCAAGTATTATTCCTTAAAAATCAATAATAACTTGGTAAAAAATGTTTATACCTAATATACATCTAGTATAATTTTGCACTGGTCACTGTACTTCCCGAGTTGCATTTGGTTTTCTACAGCTAGGTACTGTTATTGTTTTGCAGAATAATCATTATGTTTGTTCTTGGTTCAGTCAGTGATGGTACTTGATGATCCTACTGGTCTTGCTGTTCTTTTAAATATACCTAGCGTAGATTCTATGTCAAAAAGGATATTAAATATCCTTGTCTAGCAAGTTCTCTAACTTTCCCGTCCAACAATATCCTAGAAAACAGAGAGACTTTATTGGTGAGTATAGTATAAGTGAAGTAATTAAAGAACTGGCGTCACCTCTTGATCAATAATACTGATAAATCTGAAATATATATATTGTAAATAATATTAGTAGGTATCTAAAATATAAATATTAAACTATGAAACCAAATCTTTCCGTTCGGTCCTAAATTATTTTATTTCTGGGCAGTGATTATTTTTCTTCAGCCACAATGTTTCAAATCACACAATCAACTAACACTTACGTCGAATTTGTAACCCGATTTTAAGCTCTAGAATTATTAAAACGTATTATTTATAGTGATGGCTTCTTAAGAACCTATAATTCTTTAGTGTAGTTATGAATATTAATAGACTACTGTGTTTCGTGATAACAAGAGTATTATTAGCTCATTTCAATTGAAACACAAAATACGAAAAGGAAGCAATATTTTTCACTTAATAACCAATGTAAAAAAGAACAAAATGGAAGAATATTTTTTATTCTAAAAGGGTAGATTATTTCTATAGTAACAAATATTAATTAAAACTAAAGAAATAAAACGCAAAATAACACAACTTATGGAAATTATTTAAAAATTAGCACCACTGCTTAGTTTGTAAAAATATATTGAACAAATATAGTTGAAAATCTTATCCCAATTTCATCAAAATATAGTTAATAAGTAGTTATTATGGCGAACACACGCATGAATAACAAATACAAATAAATATTTTTTTTATCAATAACTTCTTCTCTCTCAACTGAAAATCAGTTAATGTTAGGTTATGTATGTATAATAATCGTTTTAACACGACAAATACATTAATTATAATTTATATTTCAGATGTTGGTGAATCAGCTAAACATGGAATAGAATCTGGATTTGAGAGTGTAAAGGAAACAGTACACACGGCAGCAACTACGGCAGAAAATAGCGTGGAGACAGTGGTGGGGAAAATAGGAGAGACTTTCAATTTTGCTTCTTCCAAAGTCAAAGAGTCAGCGGATGACTTAGATGCGAGGAAAGACGAATTTATAAATGATGCCTCAGATGCAACAGCTGAAGTTGTTTCAGAAGCAGAAACAGTTTTAGCCTCTGAAGCAGAAAATGCCAAAGAGGCATTTTCTTCCTCTACAGCTACGGTTTTTGACAACATTCATTCTTTTAAGGATAACATTGGAAATAAGACAAGCGAAGTTAAAGAAACTGTTACGGATACATTGTATGACTTGGAGGATGATTTCGATCATAATTTTGATATGTTAGGTCACAGTGTCAGCAAAGTAGAGAAAAAAGTTCAAGAAGAATTAAGGAGTACCCCAATTGTATCACCAGTAAAGGAAATCAAGAAGGAAATCAAGAAGGAGGAGTAAGTGGTCTGATGTGAGTGTTAAACCAAATCGTGCTTTTTTGCTCTAGACTGTTGTTTCTAGAGTATCTCTAGAGTAGAATGCACGAATATGTCACTCGGATTAGAAATAATGTAACTTTCTTTATATAGTAGCAACTTAGTAACACGTAAAATAATTTATTTTTGCTGTATATTAACCGCTTAAAAGTACTCTTAGATTAAGTAAAGTAGAAAAAATCAACTAATCTTATGCTTCCTTCAGATTAATTATTTTTCGTATTGGCAAGAGTTTAAGTAGAAATAGTTACCTACATTTCTATCACTTACAAAAAAAATCCTGCAGTAAAGTCCATTTGTTATAATAACTATATAGAGAGGTGACCACTGCGCTGCAGGAAATGTACAAAAAGATTAAAGTATAAAATCAAATTTAGTATTTTCTTGACACAAGCAAATAATTCAGATATAAAAATCAATTGAATGATTAAAGTTGTTACCTTCTTCCTATATGTGGTTTGAGAATGTAAAATAATTTCTAACCTAATAATAATAAACCGTTACCACAGATGTATAGTTAATCTGTGCCGTTACTCCATCACAATGGACAACTAATCATAATCATTTAGATTTGAAAGTAATGGAAACAATAAATTAGCGCTGAAAGTGTAAATAACATTCAAATATGGAGGAATTTTTAAAAAGAAACGACTATTTCTTCAGATACTAGTTCAAACGTTTACTTTTTGGGATGTTTTGCACATGAACATAACCTCAATAAGCAAAATGTCACATAAAGTAATAGCCATATTGAATCAAAAGTTGAAATTGACCAGTGGAAATGATTCTGCCATTGTCGCCAGTCGCCACTATTATATCAACTCATTATACTATGTCCAAAAAAAAAATACAGGAAAGCAGCAACAATATTTTTGGTAAAAGAAATAATAAAGCGATTTTGAATGAATTACAGTCACATTGTCGGACATGCTGTACATAGACATAATTAAATATTCAAACAGGTTGCGTGCAGGTCTATCTGATGAATCCTTATTTACAATTATAATATTCGAAATTAACACTTAAAGAGTATTCACACAAAAGAAAATCAAATAAAGTACATTTGATAAACCGAATTCTCAGAATAAAAGTGGATTGATGTAGTCATTTGATATATAATTTTTAACCATGGAATTAATTCCATGCAAAGAAATAATGAAGTACCACAATGGGTATACCCCAGTTCTAAATCTTCAATGTCTTATCTGATGACATTGATTTATTACTAAATTATTCAGTCTCTCAATATCCCTAACTGAAAAAAAGAAAAAAGTGCTTATACAAAGGCAATTTTATTCCCTAGCTGTTATTTTTAGCAAAATTATTCTAGTCAACTATATTTCAAATTATTTTCTTCCGTTAGTTAACGAGGACGCAGTATTTTGTAGTCAATCATTTGGACGGATTACTCCTTAAAATCAAATGATACAAATCTCCCAAGGGTTGCATGTTGGGCACAGTATGGAGAAAGCTTTTTTATAAAAGTCAAGTGTAAACTTAAGCATAACCAATTGTGTGCAATTACATCCAACCTTGTGAATAAATTTGTAGTGTTAACAAAAAAAGACGTACGGGTTACCTATGCCTGATTTTCTAATCAACATAAAATTATAATTCTTTAACAATAATTACTTATTATTGCTTTTTTACCTTTAATGTTTTTCAATTCAGTGATTGTGAAATATACTTCTCATACATCAAGTGCCAATACAGAATTTTCGAATTTTTCAATTTGTCATACTTTTTTATTTCTCTCAGAACCGATTGACGACGAATGAATCAAGATTCACTTTGTGTCAGCCAGATGGAGGGTTTTAGATATGGAGAGATTCCGATCAAGGGAACATAATTGCAAGGCTTGAATTGGAGGAGGTGGAACAACTTCAGTGCTGAATTGGTAGTGTAATATATGAAGCAGCAAGATATAAAGATAGATTTATGAGAGATATCGTTGTTTCTCTAGTCCATAGGCGTTTGAGAATAACTTCATTGAACACATTTTGTCACTGAAGATCTGAGAAGTCACAATATCTAAAAGAGAGCGGAAGAGAGATAATACGAATCAGAAACCTTCCTTAAACTTTTATCATTAATTTGATTTTAAAAGTGTTCTCGTGCAGTACTCAGCATTTTCAGACCTAGAGACGATCGAACAAATCAGTAAAGGTGTTTGATGAATGATTCTTAGGTTTCTTTTATTCTTTTGGCTCATAACCCTGGGTAGGTTTTGGCTTGCTCTACTGTGTTTCTCCATCGGGCTGTCTTCGGCTACTCCTCTCAAAGTCTTTAGGTTATCTTCCACCTTTTCATCGATAAACCTTTTGGTCTTCTAATTTGAGGCTTCCAGTTAAGAATTATTTTTACTGTTCTTTCTTCATCCATCCATCGTGCCCTAACCATCTTATTATTTGACTTTTTATGTATTGTACTATGTCCTCTCCTTTTATAAGTGCGTCAATTTAATGATTCATTCTTATCCTCTCCGATCCGTTTTCTTGGACAGGACCAAATATTCTCCAAAATACCTTCCTTACCTTTTGTACTTTCTTCCAGGCTTAATTTTTTTATTTCACAGCCTCTGCATTCTTCGTCGTACTTTTTTTTCTTTTATTCTCCGACTACATCACGAGCGCTTCTGTTATAGTTTTTTTGATTTTGTTCCATTCCTGATCTATACTTAGCTCATGCGGGGGTGTCCATTTTCTAGGGATTTTTTTTTCCTTGTTACATCCAGTTTATGTGGTAATTTCTTAATTTATCCACATCCCATTTTTTTGCTCTTCTCGTCTGTTCGGGGATTACAATTGATATTCGTTGTTAGTAATAATTTGAGCTAACTATAGTTAGCTACTAATAAATAGTGATCTGAGTCGCTGCTTGCTTCACGATAAACTCGAGCATCTTCTATTGAGGTCCATCTTTTTGCATGATATCAGAATATGATCTGATTAGTTCGCATTATTGGTGCCTGTTATTCTCTATGTGCCTAGGTGTATTGGGAAAACATATACTAATTACTCCCAAATTATTGGTAGCAGCAAATTGTGGCACTCTCATACCATTTGCATTGGTAAATTGTGAGTGGGCTATTGATCAGACCCTCCACTGCGACCATTTGCATTAGTAACTTGGTGTATTGTATTTGGACCAACGACCTCTTCGTATATTTCTTCTTTCCAAGTTGGACATTCTGGTCTCTAAGAATTATTAATGCATCGTGTGCGCTTTTTTCCTCGCACCTGTCTTAAGTTAATTTAAATGTTAAATCATTTATTTAAATAAATTTGTATATGCTCAAACGTGTCCAATAAGAGGAAACTGTTATCGGTTTATTAATCACTGGTCCAATGTCATGTGGAGTATATGATTCGGCAACGCGAGAGTAGACCAAGAGGTGGCTTAAATCTTGTACATAACCTCAATCCTCAATCACACCATGTATTCGCTGGCCGTTAGGAGGTCTTATCTGGAGTCGCCGCGCGCCTTGGGTTGTTGTATTTCAAAAGAGATAAAAGAGTACCTACCTTTATTTTTAAATAAGATAAAATTAAAATTTTTAACTTAAAGGATATTCAAATCGTTCTGTGTTAGACAATAACCCAAACGGTTATAAAATCTCCTTTTTACATTGTTAAGGATTTTCTACAGCTGTGTGTACAGGTACACCAACTGTATTTTACGATTACATATCAGAAATGGCCAAACACTTCGTATACCTACGTTGTTCTATCTCAGAGTATAACCCAATGTGACCAATAAGATTCCCCAAACTTAAGAAATTACGCAAAATTTCCATCATATTAGAAAACCTCAACATTTGGTTACAACTAATGGAAGAAATTAAATAAAAAAATCTTTCATCTACTACCCTGCTTGTATTATTTCTATTATTTCTTAATAAGAATATTCGCATGATCCATTTTTAATTTTCTGATATAGTACTACTCATTCTTTTACTAAATTTGAAAAATATATAAATTTGTCTTTATTAACAAAAACCGTTTGATATTTTCTAGACTACCTCCCACATTTTGGGAAGCAGCTGCCGATGCTATTTTACTTCGAAAAACAGTAAAATCGATGGACTTCAGGGAACCCGAACCGGAACGAAATTTTTTTACGCAACCCGACAAATACGAAGGAGACATTGAACCACGCAGTGAAACAATGATCAATCAATTTTTGACTAAAGACAATGAAAATCACCAACCTTAAATGAATTTTGTTGCTTATTGTATCATTAAAGTTTGTAGGTGCATTGTAATTTTATAATTCTTTAAAATTAATATTGTACATGTATACATATTATATATTTATATTTTTATATTTCATAGTTATTATGCAATTGATATACATAATAATGAACAACATTATTTATTGATGTGTAAGTTTTATAAAATAAATTAAATGTATATAAGAAATATATATATGCATTTCTCGCTGATTTTTGCAAAAATTTGTTATTAAACAGCCTATAATAAAAATTACTATTACAGATTTCACCGTATCAAAGAAAAATTGAAATAAATTAAAAATTGATTATTTGGGTAATATGCCATAATCCTATAAATTATTTAAACAATATTAAGGAAACTCTGGCAGCCGAAAGTAACTCTTAGAAATTCAATTTTGAGAAAAAAAATATGTAAATCCAAAAATCGAAATAGATTTTATTTTCATTATATTATATTGAGAAAAAATTTCATTTCCTCCTCTTCCTCCAGTAGTATAACCGAAATTGAAAATTTTTTTGGACGCACAAAGATAAATTGTAGTACATACTACCAAATAGATGGGAATAATCTACTGTCCACCTAACTGTAAATTAGTAGCGTCATTAGTGCACCGAATACTGAATTATAAAGGCAACGCAAGGGGCTTGAACATACTCCCAAAAATACGAGTCACTTCACCCCATAAGTAAAATAAATACCACGACGACAATGAGCCCTTCAAATAAAAATTATATATTTTTATATATGTTATGTCTGTTTTCCTCTTCAGTTGAATAAAAATAATTTATATTTAATAAAATAATAAAAGTAGTATTTAAGTTTGTCTTCCACAATGTGACTTATACCAGGTTTCCCTTCCTTATGTATATTTGACTTTTTTTCAGCTTCATAGTTTGTAGCAACAATTGGTTCTGTTCACATTAACTTTCACAAGAAATAGATAACTGTGATATTGTAATTTTCAGAGTTATTTACCGTTGATAATAGTGAACGTATAACTAGACAATTTTTTGTTTTATTTGAAATAAAAAATGGAACGCTTTCATATACCTATTTCATACTTGTTCTAAATTAAATTATTTTGCTAGTCTCAAAGAATAGACAGATAGTGCAAAGTACTTAATAAGATGTACTTGATCTCACATTTAAGGCCTTAAATAAGATAAGGCGTCATATAGGAAATCTAAATTTCCGTTGTTTTTGTTTCACAAAAATACCATAGGTATTTGAAATTTTCCTTTGCAAACTTGTACGTTTGATTTATCACAAAATGGGCACTATTTTATTTTTTATATTTTATAAGATTATGGCCTAATAGCCCTAATATATCGAAAATCCAGTATTCAATATGATTGATTAGATTTTAGAGTTTCGTATTTTTTATGAAATATAACTTAATCTTATGTATTTTTATTACTCATCAAATGTCGTAAACAAATTTTAATTAATAATTAATTTAAGGATTCATATTTTTATTAGTTATAAAGAAGTTATATAGGCGGAAGCCGATAGTGTGATACTTATAAATAATTTGTTATTGCGCCTTCGCCAAAACTTACCATGTAGATTTAAAACTAATTATATCCTAGTAATTTGTGACAGCAACATTTATTTTCAAGGAAATATTATCCGCATCTGGTTAATATTGATCTGTGATAATTACGTCCATTTTATATGCGTATATGCTAAATGTGTGCACTGTAAACAATTATGTAAATTTAGGTATTTAACAAATTGTAAAATATGAAATTGTAAAACATATACAAAACAAGCTTAAATATTTATGAATTCAAGCACATAATATACAAAACATACATGTTTCTGATAACTGCGTTTAATACACCCGCGTGTTAGTGAATATAGCAGTATATGTTATACAGATTCTTGTTAAAGCTAGCATTATACTTGGTGGACTTTAATTTGTCAATAAAAATATTATTTCTAGCTGTTCTTTTTGTCGTCCCAATTTGTGTGAAAATACGTATAGCTCACTATAACCTGCAATTCTGTATATACAATACAGGGTGTCCCATTTTTTAGGGATAGGACTTCAGGAGGTGATAGAACATAAAAAAATAATAGTACTTTCTCAAATGAACTATATGTCGGAAAGGCGTATTTTTCGAGATACGGGGAGTTGAAATTTGGAAAAAGAAATAGTTCATTTGAGAAAGTACTATTATTTTTTTATGTTCTATCACCTCCTGAGTCCTACCCCTAAAAAATGGGACACCCTGTATATTCATATACGCCTTTCTAAAATAAAGTCAGTGATAAAAAAATACATAATATACCAGGACAGTATCGATCGGTATGTGCCCAAAAATACACGTAAATCCAATTTTATGCATGATATGGAATTGGGACAAAACTATGCGCATAAAGATTTACTCAACAAGTATATTATATCAAAATAGTAAGTATAAGTAGAGACAAAACGTTCGATTTACCTTTGTGACCGAAATAAACATAGCAAACTATTTAAACATTAGACCATGAACTCTGTTGACGTTTTGAATAGGAATAAAAAATAATGCAGATTTGACTTTTGATAATGTTATTTTCTCTTGAATGCTGATTTTAATGTCTATGCGTCATAACAAGGGCATGTGACATATTATTCCTCTATCATAAGCCACAGGGTGGTGATTAGAATTGTTACAAATTTATCGAACTTTTAGATTACTCTAAATGAATAGAATATATTTTCCTTTATTTATTGTGATTCAATTTTGTTAGAATTTATTTACCTATAAATTATTTTCTTTAGATTTAAAATAATACTTTTCAATTTTCAAATTTACGAAACTTGTTCAAAGATAATACCTTATGCTCGTATAACAGTCTTGCCTAGCTGTTTTACTATTATACCAAGATATTTATTTTATACTTTGATAACCAGTATTTTCTATTACATGGTTCCTTCAATATATCAATACTTGGATTAATTAGTCTCTAGACATAACCACTACCCACAAAATATAGTGCGAGCCCTCATTACTTATAGCTAGGTCTTACTCCTTTACTGATTGTGGATCAGCCACCTGTATTGAACACTAATCTCACTCACAAAACGTGTCGTATATTAATAAGCACTTAGGCCAGTTTATTCCATATTGTCTGATCAATGAAATTGCCAACTATACTGTCAATAAAACGAAATAATCTCAAAACACTTAATACTATTTATTTACAATTGAAAACGAAAAAAAGGTGAAAAACAAAACAATAAATGTAAAATACGGGGAATAAGTCCCAGTACAAGAGAACTACCTATTAAAATAAAACAATATGCAAATTCGTTCTAACTTAAAATGCTAGTTGGCAGTGGCAAAAGTGGATATCTTACTCGCGAAATTAGAGAGGATGTTGTTAATCGAAAAATTAAACGAAAAGTCATTTTGAAAAGCTTTAAGATTTACCACATCAGGTAGGTGAGTCGTTAGGTGAGTTACTCAATTGCACTTCGACCCGTCTCCGACTGTACTTAAGTTCGACCCGATCTGTAGCGCTATCTGCCAAGTTCCGGTGGAAAATTATTCTTATGGCACATGCCTTAGGCACGGTAATAATTTACCACACTCATAATCTTACTTAATTGTCCTAATTATGAAACAAATTCAATTCATATTAAACTATTTCTATATAGCACCTGCATTCGCAACTTGAGCTGAGGGAAACCCATTCTGAATCTTCATTCCTTTAATTCCATTTCGAGACAAAACCAAGCTCAGGTGTATATAGATTCCTATCTTAATATTACGTACATTACATATAATGGAATTTCTTCTGAATTAACTACCTTACTTATGTTATTCAAATTACCCTGTAGATAAGAGATAGACACCGAGATATGATTCCTGTTGACGTTTTACAACTTTAACTCGCATATTCAATTGATTCACTACTCACGATTGATTGATTACGCGTCTTCCATGAAATACCCTAATAAATCCATTATCTAAATTACCCTTATTTAGCCGACTTGCCTGTACTCTAAATCCTTCGTGGCTCTCAACGTATTTCCAAAGAAACAGCTTTTAAATTTACAATTGCCGAATATCCAATGGACTTCCAAATTGTCTTATAAACGTTATGGCTCTTCTATGATGGTATATCTTAACTACGGGTGGAAAACATATTTTATAATTTGGGTCTGACACTTTTACTAAATTTTACAAGGATGTTTTTAAAAGAAATGCCCCTTTTGCAATTCCACAATCTGTCACGTATTTTACTAACAATACTTTAACTTTAACTAAAAGAAACCATACCGAGTGTTATCTCCATCCTGGTTTACATACGATGTACATTTGTTGCACTCGTCAACATACTGTAGTGTAGGAAGGATTTAAATCAGATGGGAATCTATAAGACACATACGAAATTAACTACTATTTATATCCCGTGTAAACCAATATGTTAGATTTCTAGAACACTATCTCGGATGAAATGATTTAACATTTACTCGTAAATACCAAGAATCTTTAATTAGTAACCGTTTGTTACTATCATTCAAAAACGTAGAATCACTACATTTGTTTTACCGACAAAACGAATTTGCATGATTTCACCTTCGTCTGATGGCAATTTGAGAGCTACCTGAGTCATATGACATTTGTCTTTTTTTATATTTATATAGGTAATAATGTCAACTAGACCAAGACTCTACATCTTATTAATTTTAAGAGCTTAAATTGAAAAAATGATGCTTATTATGGAAACATAAGTGAGCAAGTAAGTTGCAATTTTATATTTACATTTGTATTCTCTAGTCAATATTAGTAATGCCGTATAGATCTAGATCTCTGGATTTTAAAAATGAGACTAAAAATATTACCTTGAAGTTTCAAGACCAGAAACATTGTAAAGTCTTGTCTAGACGGCATTTCAGTTTTATGTGCGTGGGAAAGTGACGGTTTAGTCAACAATCTCTTTAAAAGAACTTTGCAGTTCGTTGGAATTCATTAAACAAGGTAGATACTTAAAAGACACTGTTGGTTTGTATATCATACTGAATTAATGATGTTTCCAGTTCCACCGTGTACTACGATGCAAGTACTTCTTGCAAATTAAGTACTGATTAGAAAATGACGTAAGGAAAATTCCTCGAAAATGTCTGTCAGTCTGTAGAATGGAAAAAAGTAAATAAAACGGATTCTACTTCAAGTTTAAAAAAAATGGCTGAAACACATAAAACAAGAGGATATGCAACAAAGTTGGATAAATAAATCAGAACGTCACTGCTCCTTTTCTTTGAATATTCTTGTTCTCTATCATTAGTTTTGTACAAAATGATTCCCACACATTGCCCGGTGGATCATCATAAGGAACACGTCGAGTACGAGTAGATGTTCCGGATTGTGCAATTTAAACTACTTCGTCTTCCTCGGTCCAGAATCATCACTTTTTTAATTCTTTCTTCAATTTTTCACTAATTGAAGTAAAATCCTTTTATTTCATTTTCTTTGTAACGTTTAACTTTTTATATACCTACCATGAATTAATTGAACAATTAACAATTTGCTATTCAAAACGCCACTTTCTTTGACCACTTGACTGTTTTACAAAGTATTGAATAACAGGACAGATATTGATCTACTATATCCATACCCTTCTTGAAAGTATTAGGTATATAAACAGTCGATATAAACAGTTGTTTTTATAGTGTCATTTCGATATGTTTATCAACTGCGCCAGGATCGTGAAATACTGAAATCATATGTACTACTCGGGCATCCTTCCATAATAGAAGGAGCATTTCTCCATTTCTTCTTAAAGATCGTTTCGTATCGTTTCATATATAGTTCTTCTGATTTTAAAGCTAATGGAAGTTCCCTGTTTATTCTGATTTTTAGCAATTTTTGCACTATTGTAATAATTATCTTGACATACGTGATACCAATAACGGTTCGTAAAGAGGAACAATTATTTTCTTTAATTTATTTCGCTTTCCTGAATAAATTTCAATATGTGCAATACATCCTGTATTTTATATATTATAATATTTCCTGGATTATATACGTTCGAAATTTTAATCTTCCCTTTCATGTAATGGTATCTCTAAAGGTAATTCTTGATTTGGATTACATGAAATTTTTTATAATGTAATATAATATTGGTCTAATCTTGAAGATAGAGAAAGTTAATTATTATTGATTCTGGAATTTGATAAAATCTGTTCCGGCTCTGTACTTTTGCAAAAAAAAAGAATTTTTAAAAATGGATCGGTAGACCAATTATCTTTAATAAAATCCCTTTTTACATGCACCACAAGGATAACAACAGCTAATAATTTTTCATATCCTTTATTTCTACATTTACTCGTTTTAATGCTCTAAAGTCTAAAGTGTCCCTTTCATTTGTATTCATCTGGAAAAAATTCCTTTACTACCAGGTTGAGATCTTCCAGGGCAGGAATTTTTTCTTGCTTAGTCCATGAACGTATTGTTTCATGAGATTGGAAGATTTTCATCATCACTTTCTCTAATGTCTTAATATCTGATTCGATCAGCAAAGTGTGTCTTTGCTTCACTATCACTATTATCACTTGATATTTTCATTTTCAGCATCACTTGGTACATATGATGACACATCTGCACAAATATGTTGATATATTCTACAGATTGATCTTCTAAATTTGACAGTCTCCTCGTTGCTAAATAAAATGTTTTCAAAAGAAGTTGAAATAATATTTTACCATTAATATAATAGTGGTTTCTTATTATATTTAGCATCCATTACTCTTTTTAATATTTTATTATACTATCATTTTAATTTCTTGGGGAAATTAAAACAAAATGTAAAAAATACATCGTTACTTTTGGCTCACCATGTAAGAAATCACTTCTGTGTTGATCGCGTCAAAGATTGCCATCACTTTCGTCAGGACCATTTTTCTGGTTAAAAGAGTCCTTAAAGTTTTTATTTAATCTTTTGTTTTCAAAACGATAAATTTCTTCTCCAGTTAAAACGTACTTAGTAAAATTTCAATAAGATTATACTTTCTCTTCTAGAGTTATCATGCTTATAGAAACATAACTGATAGACAGACATTTGACTTGTTAATCATTTTTGAATTAAGGAATATGTTTCAACATATAACATCCATTCTAATAACGATCAGTAGACTAGTCGTTGAGCTACAGGGTATAATCGATATGACTAGATAACTTCCTCGTCAGTCAACGCGTTAAACATATTCATAAAATAAAAAGCCTTATTGGTCATCAATTATTAGTAAAGTTCAAACAGACTTTACAATAATAGCCGATATATTGATCGCGTGATTAGTTTAAAGTATTCTTAATCTTAGAGAAATTACAGGAATGGCGTAATTATAAACCACTCATAAGGCTATTAAGCATTATCGAATAGTATACTCAATGCCTGATGAATCTATTAAATGTATATTACGTTTATGAAAAATATAGGTAACTACTTATACCAAAGACGGAATGTCACTAATAAAAAAGACAAATAAATTTCTTTCAGGTTTGCCTCATAATAATTAGGATGGAGAAAATGTTTATAAAATCGTTTTATATTTATATTTTAAAATTTATGCTCCTTCCAGAAAATGTCGAGATATGCATGAACAAAAGTGTATAGAGTGGTCCCTCCAAAAGTACTCTTCTCTTTATCTCATTTATTGTAAAAATATTTTAATGTTTTAATATGCAATTTTCATACTTTTTACATAGACGAATTAAATATATCGTTTTCTAAATATTTTTATTTATTTTCTTTGAATATTTAGATTCTGTCACATTTTTCATACAATGATATATCTAATCATGGTTTTGCTTTTAGATTATTAGAGATAGTGTATTAACGTACAATAATATAAAAAGAACAACAAATAACTAATCCTAAGAAATTCAACAATGAATTTTCTATGACTGTTTTGTTTACTACGCAATATTCCCATCAGACTTCTTGGCTGTTAAGCATTTTTGTTTGCAAGTCTGTTCCCTTCTACAGTTTTGCAGACACAGTCTTCACATTTCCTACTGCAGCAATAACTTCAATTTCTACCCTGGCACTAGCGGGAAGTTTTCCAACTTGATAAGTTGAACGTGCAGGAAAATCCTTTGTGAAAACTGAAAAGCGATGAGAATATATTAGATATTATAAATTTTTTTTAAGTGCAAAATGCACAAAAATTGTTATTTCAAATCATTAATTATAGACACCAGGTGAATGTAGGTCAAATATATTCTCGTATAGTAGATACATATAAAGCATACTTTTCCGTAACTTTCCACTTTGATTTGTCAAAATACAAACAAAACTCATAAATCCAGGCTGAAGCAACCAACTTTATTTAATATTAATTCACGCCGAGACTCATTAAACAGATTCCTCAAAATTATATATTGCAAATATACCTCATCTGATTGAAAAGATATAGGTCTTAATATTTATAAAACATAAAAATAACGGTGGTGTACGATCTGGTCATTCTTATGCCACCCCACTCATCAAAATAACATACAAATTTATGAAACATTTTTCCTTAGTAAAACTTAATATTCTATTGTATCTATATCTATATCAATATCTTTTAATCTTTATGTGTACATACTTACATTCTTTGTAAACATCATTCACTGCCCCAAAATCATTGATGTCATTTAACATGATCGTGCTCTTGACAACATTTTCATAAGAAGAACCCGCTGCTTCTAGAATATGTCCTATATTTTTCAAAGCCTGTCTGGCTTCTTCTGCTGCACCGCCCTCAACAAGTTTCGTTGTATCTTTGTCCATTCCTAATACTCCAGATAGGAATACTAAATCATTTAGAACAACAGCTTGACTAAAATAAAATGCACCTTGAGATCCAGCTCAATTAATCAATATTCAAGAAAAAACGAAGGTAAATTGCACGGACAACTTGGCGTGGTTTCTTTCATAGGCTCGTTATATTATTCAATTTTCTCAAAATGTTTTTTTTTATTATTTTTTTAATAGATACACTGTTATAAAAATTATTGAAATTGTTTACGATTTTCAAACTTCTCTTATTTTTGAAAATAATAATTACATATCGTCCCTAGTTAGATATCCACTAGAAAATTATTGTTAAATGTCAATCTATTGAAATGTGTTGCTGCCTATTTTTATTTTAGAAACTTTATATAACACTTAAATTTAAAAATGGATTACATATTATTTTTAAGGAATATTGCATTAAATATTGTATACCAAAATATATTGTCAGTATATTCTTTGGAAAGAAGCATCTGAGAATATACAGGGTGTTCCAGTTTTTTGTAGCAGGACTTTAACAGTCGATAGACATTTGAAAATTATTAAAAAAAGTTCATATAAACATAGGTTGAGAAATGCTTTAGTTTTCGAGATACAGAGTGTTAAAGTTTGAAAATAAATATGGATTTATATTTATATTTCCAGAATGCTAAGAAGTATCGAATCCAAACTTACCAATTCTTTACATACAATTTAGAGGCCTATTTTAGAATAACAAACTACTACTTTACTTAACCATGGGCGTAGATATATGGATTTACTATGGATCTTTTTTACAAAAAAGTCGTACGCCACTGATATTTTCCCATGTTCCCAGTTTAATTCAATAAAGCTCAAAAACAAAAATTTAATGTCTCTTGGCACTTTTTGATATGACAAGCCATTGTTCAGAAAATTTACCTTTAATCTTTTGATGCATGCCTCTGGACGAATTTTAGACAAACTTGAAGTCGCTCAGAATTTCACCAAATTTGATGGTGCGAAAAGTCTCTTAAAAAGAAAGAATGAAACATTTAAAATATTTATTGTAAAAGTTTATTATCATGTAAATCAAATTAATCAAAAGTTTTATAACACAAATGTATTAAAACGCAACGGTCGATAAAATAAATTATTAGAAACACAAACACAAAAGCTAGCAACATGTAAAAGTGTCTTACTTCATTACAAGCATCATTAGCGATGTTTTATTCTTTCTTTTTAAAAGACTTTTCATACCATCAAATTTGGTGAAATTCTGAGCGACTTCAAGTTTGTCTAAAATTCGTCCAGATGCGTGCATCAAAAGATTAAATGTAAATTTTCTGAACAACGGCTTGTCTTATCAAAAAGTGCCACGAGACATTAAATTTTTGTTTTTTCTTGCTTTATTGAAATAAACTGGAAACATGGGAAAATATCAGTGGCGTACTACTTTTTTGTAAAAAAGAGCCTTAGTAAATCCATATATCTATGCCCATAGTTAAGTAAAGTAGTAGTTTGTTATTCTTAAATAGGCCTCTAAATTGTATGTAAAGAATTGGTAAGTTTGGATTCGATACTTCTTAGCATTCTGGAAATATAAATATAAATCCATATTTATTTTCAAACTTTAACACCCTGTATCTCGAAAACTAAGCATTTCTCAACCTATGTTTATATGGACTTTTTTTAATAATTTTCAAATGTCTAGACTGTTAAAGTCCTGCTACAAAAAACTGGAACACCCTTTATATTTTAAATATATGTCAAATGTTTTTACGGAACGTTTGCATAAAATATTCTTTGAAAGTTCGCGGTACATTCTTTGGGGATATTAGAGAATACGAGAAGTATAAATTACTCTTAATTCTATGGACATTATTCTTATTTTTATATAACATGATGTATTATTTGTACTTATATAAAGTTTTTTACAATTAGATTTTTTGTATTTGTAGTCTTATTGTGACCTGCTGATGTGATGCAATATTGATCACGAAACCGGTAGCAATAAAAAAGAATTTCGTGGGATTTAGACCATTTTGTGTTTTCATTAATATGAATAACAACCCACACTGGATTAAGAGCTCTCTATGTTAAATGTTTAAATAATCGGGAATATTTAAATAAAGTCCTACATCTCACAACTCCACGTAAAAGGTAAAGTAGAAATAAAGTTTACTATTTACTAAGTAAAAGCAAATTGGAGTTGTCGGGATTTAAAACTTTTATTTGGCTTTTCTTTATTTTAAGTTTTCTCAGATGCGTACCTCACAAGTCGCAAAAATATTTAAATGTTGTTAAATATCGTGTTATTATAGACAGAAATGCGATGAAAATAGTTCAATATTTTTCTTTAAAGTATTGGTTGACTGGTTTATTTACGTTGTTTGTATGGTTTTGGAGTTGAAAGCAACAGCCAGACTTACATTGGTATAATTTAATTTTCGGTATTTTGTAGTGCCTGCCACTCGAGTTAGGTATTTAAAGTTGAATTTAAATTTAAAATATACCAATAATTTTGTTGCACACTATCACCCAAATTTGAAAAAAATAACGCCGTCACTGATATGCAGGGTGGTCCGAAATTAGTGGTCATCATTTTACCCGCGTATTCCTCGATCAAAAATAAGAAAAAAAGTTCCTACAAACATGGCCCCGGAAATGCTTCCTAAGGGAGCTACAACCCGGAAAGGTGCATCCTTGACGATGGTTTTTATTTAATATTTTCGAAACTAATAATAATAATAATAATAAAAATAATAATAGCATAATTTTATTATTAATTACTAAGTACCTACCTAGAGAACTGTGCAACTGTGCATCTTACTCGTTCCATTTTGATTTTTTTGTTATTAATGTTTTCCAGAAACTCAAATAACTCAAAAACGTCCTATCAAAGTTCAACCTTTATTGCATAAAATACTCTGGCATTCCATAATTTGCTATCAAAATCTGGAAAGACGTACATGCGAAAAAGTTGTGGGGCATTTTACTCCACCCCCTCCCTGTTTGACCCACTCCTGAGTGAAATTTTTGGATCATTATTACATCACCTTATTGGCCATAAAACGATTAGTGACTGACCAAAATTTCATGTTTTTATTTTTACCGGTTTCGGAAATATTAAATAAAAACCATCGTCAATGATGCACCTTTAAAGGTTTGTAGCTCGACCTTAGGAAGCATTTCCGGGACCATGTTTGTAGGAACTTTTTGTCTTATTTTTGATCGAGGAATACGCGGGTGAAACGATGACCACTAATTTCGGACCACCCTGTATATGTTCGAATAAATTCTGTGTTTATTTTTACTGTCCTTATCTCGTGGAACTAAGTTAAACCTAATCTCATAAACATTACCGAATTATACATTAGGTAGGTACCTACATGATTACAAGTTTACAACTTAAAATTTATTTCATTATATTATTCTTACTTATAAGGCGCCCCTCCTACTGGCTTGGGTGCTTTAGCTGTCGCAATTATTTTTCTAATCAGAGAAGTCATTTTACAATTAATACACAATAAGTACTAACACGATATAGCACGTTGTCTCGCTGATCCTACACTCTACACTCTAGACTGATTATACGAGTTCAAAGTTCTTATGGTGATTTTGTTTTTATAAACAATACACTTGATACAAGATTTTCATTTTTACATGCTTACCTACTTAAGGAAATAAACTAAGTAACCAAACGGATACCGAACAATTTTTTTGGTTGTTGGAAAGAAATTTCAGTGAAATTTCCTTTCTTAAGAGTTAATTCTAGTTTTTGCTATGAGATTTCCCTAACTACAAAGACACTCGGGGGTACCCCGTGCAGTTGCACATAAAGAGAACGTAAATTTTGAAAAACGTTAACATCATATATCATATTCCAGGCATCTATAGTGTAAGTTAGACAAAGCACTGATCCAGAATCGGTTATTAAAGCTCTTTAAAAATAATGAGGAACACATACGTGAATCTGTTAATCTAACAGAGGCGCCTATTATTGACACAAGAAGACAAAAACCGCAGATTTTAAACTACAACAATTTACCAATTAGGTAGTACAATTTATCATTTACCAATTACCTTGCATGAGAAAGAAGTTCTGTTAAAACATCCATAACTTCCCTACTGCCCTAGCTCTAATGATTTTGTAAGTGATCCTTATACCACCCAAGCGATTATCATTATACCGGGTGGTCCAAAAAAAAACGGAATTTTTTATTTCTCTAATAGTTTCGCCAATTTTTAACCGATTTTAATTATTCAAAAATTAAATTATAACTAAAAGATCACGTTATGAGGTAATATAAATATATTTTAATGCCGTTTTGACTAAAATAAATATTGGTGTTTAGACGAGTGGCATAGAATATCAACAAAATTGTGATAAAACGGTTTTATGTTACGGACTATATCTTCGGAACCAATTGGTCGATTTTAGTGTTTGATGTCTTAAAATATTCACAAATGTTTATTCTATTATACTTCCTCAATCTTTTCATTGTTCATTTAGCAAAAAAAGTTCCAGCCGATCTTAAAGAAGGCCCAAGTTTGATGACTAACGCCATCTACAATTTTAATAATAATTAAAATATATTTATATTACCTCATAACGTGATCTTTTAGTTATAATTTAATTTTTGAATAATTAAAATCGGTTAAAAATTGGCGAAACTATTAGAGAAATAAAAAATTCCAGTTTTTTTTGGACCACCCGGTATATTAAACTTGTCTGTATTAAAGCTGTATACAAAAAATATCCTAAGTTCTTGTATCCATATATAAATTGCCAATTGCCTACTTAATTTTTGTGTCAAAGTTTGGATAGATGCGATATATTGCCGTCATAATATACTACGATAAATTGTGTAACAGATTTTAATCAATTTCTGGAAGAGGAAATATTATTCAATAGACAGATTATTTCAAGGAAAACTTGACCCCCCCTATAATTATAAATCCGAAAAAAAAATTAGAATTCAACGAGATCCGTCGATTTCTGTTCTTGGGAGGAGCATTTTTGACAGTCAAGCCAACTTGATATGTTCATCCCCCTAAACCCTCGCAACCCCAACTTTAAAATTTCATATGGGACTGCCCTACTTCTGACACATCATATTAAAGCCCTTTCCATTGCGAATACACTGGTGCGTCGTTCTAAGGAATCGGTTGATATTTGACAGAGTTATTGGCTAAAAACGAAAAGTTGACAAACCGACATTCGCGTAGGTACTAATTTCTACAGAAATGCCCACCAATAATAAGCTTTTTATCTACTACCAGCGATACATGGTAGTTTCATATGTCACTGCTACTACACAACCACATTATTTTTTTATGCGTATTCTAAAGACTGTTGGCCTATATATGGTATATTCCAGGCATACATCCATTTTTTAGACAAAATCAAACCTTACCTTTTTTAAATAACAAAAACTCACTGATGTTTTTTACTTGTCACCAGCAAATCGTTTCTGTTGTTGAAAGTGTTAACGTGTTCTCAAAGTGGGTTATTCTCTCGCAGAAAGAGTAGAAATTGTTACAATTTGGTATCAAAATGACGATTGCGTTAAAGCTACCGCACGAATTTTTAATGTTAATCATCCAGAAATAAATGTAAGCCATCAGTACTTTAATATATAGGGAGTATTTTATGAAAAAGTGTTTGGTTTTATTTATAAACTAAAGTCCTCAGCTCACATCAGAAATGGGATAGGCTCGCTAGAAGTACCACCTGTAGTGTGATGAATGTGAAAATTTGTGAAAATTAGTGGAACCTTCCTTCGTTATAGCGGAGGTTCAGAGAAGGTTACTTTGACGCCTGAGGGGCGGCGGTGTTTTTTAGGACGGTATCTCGGGAGCATTGATTAAGGAATGAATAAGATACGCGACTTCAATGGTAAAGTGCGAGGCCTCTTTTGGCAGCGAGAATCCGGTAAGTTGCGAGCATTCCTGTGATTCACGTAGTATGTTTTTGATAAACCTGTGTCGTGTCTGGTTTTATATAATTTATAATCTAGTGAAAACAAAAATTGAATGTTCAGATTGATTTTAGTTTAAAATTATGTGACGGTTAAAAGTCAAACAATCGTTGAGAAATAGCTCGCAGAGAGAACATACTACGTTACCAGTAAATTTCGGATGAAAATCTATATTTGACCAGGTAGGACATATAAGTTGCAGGCAAAGCATATACCTATGTTCGAATTGCGTTTGGCGAATTATTGTATCTGTACAATTAAAAAAAAAAACGGAACAAGCGGACTAATTTATCTGGCTGCTCTATAGGGACGCGAACTAGTGAAAGTACTAGTAATTCAATCGGCGACGCCCTGATGACAGTACTGGTAAGCATCAATGAGCAACATTAGGGCGAGGAAAATGCGGGGTGAGGCAGAGCTGGCGACCGCGGCCTGTCATTTATTCTACATACTAAAAAGAGACAGTAAACACTGCTCTGCTATTGTAGAACAGAGAAGAACGAACCCGGCGGTCGCCAAGTGACATATGATATATTGAGTTAGGTTAGGTTCAGATGAGGTAACCAAGAGTAGTTTACCAGCCTTGAGTTCCTTATTCCACCATGGGATCTCTCATTTTGTTTTCCTTATCATGAGAGGGCAGCTGCGATAGACCTCATTGCTAATGTAATATGTTCAGAAATCAACCTCCCTTCAATTTTAAAGTTATAAAAATGGGTTCTTTATTCCGATTTGCTACTTTCCAGCTTATTGCAAATAATAAATTGTAAAAGTGACTCACCTCGTGTGTTGATTCCTGAGCTACCACACAATATGTAGTGCGCATTAGCATCACATCCGAGTACAAGTTGAGCTCCCTACGCTTCCCTAGCTGCAGGTAACCCTGGTTGGTCGTATGGAAGATATGCGGATCCGATGACAAGATCCCTCTCGCTCCCTCCTATTTCTGCTTTCACCTGTGCCATCATTTATTAGTCCCTAAAACACAACGTCCAAAGTAGTAATAGATTTAGTTTTTTTGAAATTATACAAGTCCTGGCCTGTACATGTGCTGGGCTTAGTGCAGCTCCAAGCCTATGGGCAGAAACACCTTCTGATGCGTCTCTTGTAAATTCAAAGAGAAATCTATGTCTCTTTGCAATATGTATTTCTGCGCTCCCAAAGCCGCTTTACAGTGGTGTATATATGTATCTGCTAATCTGCTTGTAATATCTTCACCATTATTCTTTGGTGGTCCACAGTCGATTACTTTCAAAGGTATCTATTTATGATCCCAAAACCTCCATGAATTGTACTACGGAAGCAGGTAGGTACCATAGGAGCTGATGTTAGATATATGTCTCCCATATCTCTTGTTCCTTTTTTATCTCGTTCTTCTTTCTAAGGTATTGAACAATACCCTGTGAAGTGGAGGTAAAGTCGAGATTGAAATTCCTGGAGTGTTGTCCAAGATCCCTGGTTCATCAATATAATAAATTATTAACCACTGGGGTCCTTGTCGATAATTTTCCAGGTTTCAAAATCTGAGTCCTGTGTTCTGCATCTGTTGGCATTGTTGGCAATTATATACGGAGATAATTTCATCAGTTAATCAGTTTGTCGGAAAATTGTTCATTGGTTGTGAGTGCGACTCGAAGAAGAAGAAGAAAATTAAAGTTGTTCTTACGAGATTGTGCCTTTAACCTCAATCATTGTTTTTTGTTGTTTTTTTTTACCTTACATTATGACTTTAAACGTACCAAATAGGCTAGACACTTGTTATAAAGTTTATAAATGTTATGAAAATATATTAGATTCGTACGTATCAGATTATTATGTAGAACATCATTGGGAAAAGTTCCCAAGAAATTGGCAAGATGCGATGAAAGACATATGTATCGACCAACTTGGAGAACTGTTAGATTTTACAAAACCTATCAAAGAGAAAGTTTATTCGTTATCGTTTTTATGTCTTCGTAATGTAATTACTAGTTGTGGTATATCTAGGAAGAAAGCTGATATTTCAAATGCCGACTGTATATTTCAAGACGACTTTATTAAATTTTTCTGGAAAAATGTAAAATTAAAGAAAAGACATGAGATAAATATAATGGCTCAGATATGTCATGAGACAGCATTGAAAAGTAATTGTTTTTACTTGGTCGATATTGGTTCGGGTTTAGGCCATTTAAGCAGAATGTTGTCATATGGATTTGGTTTTAAAGTATGCACTTTTGAAGCAAATCCCTCTCTCTGTAGCCTAGCTACAGAATTAGATAATAAATTCGAAAAGGCCTTAAAATCAAAATCCCTAGATCATAAAACCACTTTCAAGACAATTCATACAAATAAGAGAATAGAGCACGATTTTCATATGGAAGAATTTCTTAGATTAGTGAAGGAAGCTTTTAACAGCAATGATGTAAATTTTAAGTTTGGCATTGTTGGGTTGCACCCTTGTGGAAACTTAGGATCAACACTACTACGACTATATAATGAATGCCCAAATGCTACATTTATTAATATCGCAAGTTGTTGTTATATGAAATTAACGCTTCAACCATCATTAATCATAGGTTTTCCTCTAAGTAGTTATTGCAGAAATAATAATTTTAATTTATCATATCTATCTTGTGAAATTGCTTGCCATGCCATTGAAAATTATGTAGAGAAACTCAGAATGCCACAGGATTGCAATACATTAAAAATACATGCATATAGAGCGGCATTAGAAAAAATTTTGGTATCCATAGATGAAAAGTTAAAACATTCTGCTGTTTGTAGTGTGAAATACAATGAAAATTTATCTTTTAAAACATATTGTGACAAAGCTTTAAAAAAAAATAAAATCGTGATTCCTGAAGATATTACCTCAATTTATGAAGAACTAATAAATAAAACTTGGAAAAATGTTGTCGTATTCTATTCTATTAGATTACTATTAGCTCCATTAGTTGAAACAATAATTTTATTTGATAGATTATTATACGTTGAAGAATGCAATAGTTATTGTAATATCCAGCCTGTATTTGATTGTAACATATCCCCTAGAAACCATGTACTCTCAGCTGTGAAGAAATAACATACTAAATAAATACTAATTTATTATTTACCAAAAAAAGACATTCTGTTAAATAACCCAACCCATTCACTTAAGTATCCCTTGATATACAAGATGAGGCAATAGTGCGTCCGACTTCAATATCTAATCTTTTATGGTAGTTAGAAGTTTAATCCATTATTATGGATTTTAAGAAAAAATATGTTAATACTAGTTACCAAATATATGTTAATACTAGTTACCAAATAGCTGTGTGTTTCTTAATCATTTTCTATTCTGGGTGGCCAAAAACAATTTTTAATTATATAACTTTTTGCATTAAATTTTCTCGATCTTTTCAAATATAGCTTAATGTTTGCTTTCTACGAGAATAATTCGATATGATAAGAAAGGATGTTCATTTCAGTAAAACTTTTTAAATATGTAGGTACCTAATAGAGTTATTCCAAAACTTATTTAAACGGTGCTTGGATTTCTTCGTCACAGAAATGTACATTATGTGTCCTTGTGTGGACTGTGTGGTATTGGGGCTCTTGAGACCTCAGTTTGGTGAATAATAAGGTAGAAAAACGTATAAAAGTTATTATAATAATGATAATGCCATGATGTTTCCACCCTTACTTAGTCCTATGTCTTATTCTGTCCAACATCTAACACTCACGAAAGTAATGGTCCAAAGTTGGCAAAGTTATACACATGGTATAAGGAGAATGGTATGCCCGCGCGCAGGTGCGGTGACGTCACTCAGTTTAAATAGCGGCAGGGGTGACGTCTCAATTAACCTCAAAAATATGTATTTTCTAAAATTTTCGAATATAATTCAATTTTATCAAAATTTCTGCTTAGTTCCTGTACTATCAACTAAAATCTTGTTCAGTGCATTATTAATCAAGTTTTATTGGCTAATCTAATAAAATAAGATGCTTCTTGTTATTTGAAATTCTAACCTAAAATTAGTAGTCTATTTTTTTATTTTTTTCCAACCTAAGCGATTTATCACAATTTATTTTCCTTTTACGACACTCAAGAAACAGCACCAAACATACTAACAGTTGTAACTGCATCAGATCTTAAGTTTCTACTGTTTCTGGGGGGAATATAACAACATCTGGCTATATTAAAGGAATTTCAAAATCTGTTGCTTCTGTTGGGTTGAAATGTACAGAAGAAATACGTGCTATAAACAGACAATATACAATGAAAAGGATACACCGACAAAATAAAAAATTAACCTGCTATTTTTCAAATTAATTGTATCGTTCATCCATATACTTTCGCGAGCTTTTCAACGCGGAAAAATGTAAAATACTTGATATCAGTACCTATTATCTTCGTGTAATAATTGTTACACCCAGTCACAGCAGAACTAGCAGGCATGTTGCTATTCGTTAACACTATTAAAAATATTAAAATAAAAATTAAACGTGCGAGATTACAACTGACTTTCGACGTTTTTTAAACTGAGTGACGTAATGCGCAGTAGATACACAAATTGGACGGCAACCTGACATACCATCATTATCCTTATACTATGGTTATACATAAAAAATTGCCTGATGCTTTCCGAGTATGACGTAAACCAGTGACCTAAAACTGAATGACCAAAGTATTGAATGTCGATTCCCATGCAAATGGCATTTATATGATTTCTAAATTCTAATTTATTACGAAGTACATTGTTTACAAGAAAGTTATTGAGTGTTTTGTATTGGCTTTTTCACTTGCAGGCCGAGAAGGTTTTCGAGGCGTAGGTGTGATAGGGTAATTCAATTTAAAAGAAATAACGGTAAATGTTGAGATAACGGAATCTCCGATTTTCGGAATTTTTTTGCTTTTAACATACGTAGTTTTGTCTCCTGAACAATAAATTCTAAAAAAAAATCGCCGCTTGTCAACAGTTTTCGAGATATTTGGCCCCAAAGTCTCTGAAAGTCGTATTTCTATAATCACTTATTTTCACCAAATTTTTCATTTTATGCTTATGAACACCTCTAATACAGACTTATTTAAACACTTTTAAATAGTTTCAACACATTTATTCCAATCAATAACTATTTTTTGAACCTTCTTATAAAAGCCATGAAAACATAACCTAAAAACATTACGATAGTGGCGCGGAATCTATGTTATGCATAAACTAATGTTCCTTCTTTAACATAAAAAGATACTGCACCCGCCCGCCCCCGGGCGGGTGGGTGCAATAAATTTTTATCGTTTTATCTCAAAGAAGGAACATATTAGTTTTATGCGTATTCTAGATTTCAAACATTACAAGTTCCGCGAATAAAACGAATATGTTCCTTCTTTGATATAAAAATATACTGCACCCGCCCGCCCCCGGGCGGGCGGGTGTAGTATATTTTTATATCATAGAAGGAACATAATATTCGTTTTATATCGTACCCTAGATCTCACGGCACTATCATAACCTCGAATGATCTTAGTGTTGTTTGAAATTTTAGGTTATGTTTTCATGGCTTTTATAAGAAGGTTCAAAAAATAGTTATTGATTGGAATAAATGTGTTGAAACTATTTAAAAGTGTTTAAATAACTCTGTATTAGAGGTGTTCATAAGCATAAATTGAAAAATTTGGTGAAAATAAGTGATTATGGCAGTGGAGAAATACGACTTTCAGAGAATTTGGGGCCAAATATCTCGAAAACTGTTGACGAGCGGCGATTTTTTTTTAGAATTTATTGTTCAGGAGACAAAACTACGTATGTTAAAAGCAAAAAAATTCCGAAAATCGGAGATTCCGTTATCTCAACATTTACCGAAATAACTGCAGTATTGTACAGTGAATTTAACAATATCCAGGTAGGTACACTTTTAAGAGCACTTAACACATGGTTATGTCATATAATATATTAAAATATGGATCCATACGATCTACCTGTGATGAAACGTTCGCCCCATAGAGATAGAATATAATAGGGAGACGGCATCACGTGGCAAAAGTGGTTTCATGTCCGCCATATTGCTGCTACTTTTTTGTCAAAAATGTCAAACTGTAGTGTCATTTGTTGTCAGTTTATGTTGAGCAATATTTAGCATTTCATTTGTGTTTTGAGAACTAAGTATTTTTTGTTAGTTTGTCTTGTGCTGTGCCTAGCTGCTGTAGCAGAGACGGCTGGGATAAAAAGATGTCGGGAATAACATTTCATAAGTTAGTATAAACAATAAACAGAACCGTACCTACAAAATTATGGTATATAAATGCTATTATTGGTAGTGTACTTTATACATGCTACAGCGTAGGACAAAGGGCGGCGGTAGACAAATACAAGCATCTTAGAAGGGAAGAGAAATGCGACAAGAAAGGTTTTTAAACCAAGAACTAATATCTGTATAGAGTCAGAGTCAAAGGAGGAAACTTAATAAGCAATAAAAAAATATATTCTATTTGGATGGACAGAACATTTTCAAGAGCTGCTGGCCGGAGGACCAACCCAAATGAAACACTGAAACCATTCTCTGAAGCCCACCTCGGAGAATATCAGTCAGGATTCAGACCAGGTCGCTCAACTACCAACCAAATGTTCACTAGACTTTGCATCAAATCCTAGAAAAATCCAGAGAATTTGACATTGGTATAACACTGGTATGCACCACTTGTCATCTACTTTAAAGCAGCGTATGATAACATTCTTAGGTCGATGTTGCACGATGTTATGAACGAACTCGGAGTACCAATGAAGCTAGTACTTGTCTGATTAAAATGACCATGGTTGATACCACGTCCGCAGTTAAACTTCAGAACGACATAATATAGGAACCGTAGAAATATACAAAGGACTGCGACAGGAAGATGCGCTGACGTGTCAGTTATTCAATATAGCCCTGGAGAAAATCTTCTGATTGGTACGTACCACTTCGAAGGAATGTGGGCGTAACACATTCACTGATCGTTTTCTCTATTTACGCTTTACGCACGATCATCCCGTCTTTGTTTCCAATTTGGCTATAATTTTTCTTGGGGTACTGTATATTTATGTATTCTGAAACAATGTATAACATGGGTATATAAATTAAAGATAAATTTACTTATTTGCCTATTGTTTTACTTTCCATATTTACCATCATCCACACACCCAATTAAGAAGCTGTAGGAATTGGTACTATTGACCTAATAGTGCAGTTTTCCTTCAAAGGGACCTATAAGCCCCATAAAACTAGTTCCACTAAATTAAATATCTAGTCTAAAAAGAACCAAAAACTTCACAGAATTTAGTTGATTACGAAAGTTGAAAGTTGACCAACTAAAATCGAATCGTGAGAACGCGCTTAATCCAACTCTGTTAAAGCCGCCATATTGGTGCTACAATAAGCTCCGCCCAGTGGTACCGTTATTTCCTTATCTATTTATATAGCGTATAGCGTCTCCTTATATTCTTTCTCTATGGTTCACCCGAAACCCAACCAAACTGACTACCCGAGAAAAAGAAGACTTGCTACGCCACTGTCCAAGACAGTGAAAATCTAGGGTTTTTGGTTTTTGTCTAAACTGTTTCTGTAATCTGTTGTCGTGTTTTGAGGTTAGAACGTGTATTTAAAAATATTTAAAATATCTACTCGACGTTCATCTTTAAATTAAATTAAGTTTATCTAAAATAGATTATTAAACGGAAGCAGTTTACTAAGATTAAGGAAAATGTCGGAAAATCAGTCAGATTCCAATCACGAGAAAGGTCAGCAACTACCAGGGGCTTTAACTATTTCTAAATTTAGTGCAGCTCGCGGAAAAGAAATACAAATAATGAAGAAAGCACTCTCTTCCACATCAGGTACAAAACTAGCTTTTCAAAAATTGCCAAAACATATGAGGCGAAGGGCTATGTCTCATAATGTTAAAAGGCTACCTAGGCGTTTGCGAGAAATACATTTAAACCAAATGAAAAAATCTGGTTTACCACCTAAGCAAAAACGTCCGTCACGTAAATATAGACGCAGACCGTATAACTTATTAAGTGATTATATGAGACGACAAAGAAAACATAGGTGGTTAGATACCCACATATGGCACGCTAAAAGATTTCATATGATTGAAAAATGGGGATATAAGATACCTGATCGTCCATGTGATAGAGCTTTTAGAGCTTGTTACAGAGCAACAATAAACCATTGTCTATTACAAGATATTTCATACTATAGTTGTATCGAAATAAACGGGGATTTTAATATAATAATAAATAATTTCAAAAAAATAACTAACCCTAATATGGGTTTAACAATTGCTGCAAAATCATTTTCCAAAGGTTGTAGAGAAGGTAAACTAACTATATTCAGAAGTGACGATGGTAAAAAAGCAATAGGAATGATTTATTTCCAGTGGAAACCATCACAACTAAACAACAGGCATGTATTGTGGATTTGGGTACATGCTGCTTATTATACTGAAACTTTAGATACTTTGATACATTGTTTTCAATTCAAATTAAATAACGTGCAAGTAGAGTTTTCAGCTGCATCATCTTATAAAAATACAGATAATATAGAATTAAAGGAATTAAAACAGGAATTAAATAGATTTAGATTAACAGGTCCATTATCAAATGCAGTTCTTCAAAATTGTTTTCAAGTAGCAGAAAAAAAGAATCATACTGGTGATTGGATTATAAATTATTATGATAGCGTACAGTTGCAGAAAGAATACTGGAGTAGTTTAAAAAACGCTTCTTCAACTGCAGAACTTCCTCCGCATTTAATTTTGTCATTAATAATTGTAGACCCTAGGCTAAATTTGCCTAAAAAACGGACAAAATCAATGTCAAAAATTATTGATTCTTCAAGTTTTACAAATGAATTATCAGAGAAATTTGCCGATAGCCCACTATGGGATCATACCATTAGAAAAATTGTTAAAGATACTAAAGTATCTAATGCTCAACTAGCTGAATTACGCAGCAATTTATTAGTGCCAGGTTCCGACTTGGACGAAAAAGGAGCACCTGTACCCGTTATGCTTATACAAAGACCAGGAAAGCAAAGCCAAGAAAATGTTGGTAAGAGGTTCTTATTTTTCGTCTTATGTTAGGTATACTTATACTTTATGTGCTTGAGTGCTTGTATAAAATTGGTTGCATGCATTTTATTAAACTAATTGACGAATATTTTCCTTTAAAGAGAACATCCAATAAAGTAGTAAACCTTTTAGACTACAAAATGCAAACTTATGACTATTAATACATTACCATATAAAATATATACTCATTCTAATTATATAGGAAATAGTACCTATTTAGAATACTAAACTAAAATGTATTTATTTCTGAAGTTTCTTACTTCATTTATTAGAGAGAATTAATATTGCATAAGAGTGTTATTTTGCTTGAAGCCTCATCACAGCGTTTAATTAAAAATAATACCTAATTAAGAAATCCCACTATATTTTAGGTTACAGTAGTGGTTGGGACATAATCATTCCATCAGGTTGGGCCCAGCCAATCTGGCTCTCATTAATAATGTGGGGAGCTAGGTCAGGTGGTTTAAGGGAAACAAACTCTATTGCCTTTGAAATGAATCAACCAAATGGTTTGTATCCAGATACCGCAGCAGGAGCTGAAGAAGAAAGCTACATATCAACTAAATCCAAAGAAATTTTCTTCAAATTACCCACCAATAAACGAACAAACTATAATAAATTTAACATTTCAAGCCCCTTTGAATTGAATTGGAAACTACTGTTAAGTAACTGGAATAAAAATCAGTTACCAGCTAATGATTTCTTTGTATTACGTGATAAGAATATACTGAGAAATATACAAGTAGGTAAATTTAACATTCATATTCTGTTATCCCTGCAAAAGTTTTCTACTGTTAAGTATTAACGTTAAATAAATAAAAATATTGAAGATAAAAAATAACAAGATAATATACTAATAATATTGTTGTTTTTCTATCTACATATTTATGAACTTAAAAATTAAACTAGTGATGAAAATACTCTTCACACTCAATATATTGCACTTTTTATACAATTTTTGCAGATTCTATAGGAGTTTCTTTGCAAGTTGTACAAATTTCAACAACACATTAGTGTAAAAATGTTTTCGCTATTGTCTATATTTACGATTTAAAAAATCTGCTTGCAAATATATTCTGTGAAGAATATATTAATACATCTTTTTATTACATGCATTATTATAATAATTGCTTTTATGTTATCCTAAAATGTAAATATTCTTTAACAATAATCACCCTTTATTGGTAAAAATGTTTATAACAGACTAGAACCATAAAAACTTTTACCATTATTTCAACAATCACCACCAATACTGTATTCGTGGCGATTGTTGAAATAATAGATGTGTATCGTAAAAATCAAAATATATCGATAAAAGTCTTTACCAGTCTAGTCTGTTAAATGAACATTTTTACAAACAAAGGGTGATTATTGTTTAGAGTACTTGCAGTTTAGTATAACATATAACATTGTACAATATTCGACCATTATATGATATTTAACATGCTTACATCTCATATGGATTCCTGCTCACATACTACTTGTTAAACCCTATATAACGGTCTTATAATGTAATATACACCATTATTATATTGCAGAAACTATTGTATGCAAAAGATATTGACATACCTGATTGTGATAATAATTGTTTAATACCAGTTAGTATTAAACTTTCAAGGAAAGGTCTATGTAGACGGTTTGCTATAATATGTCTCCCCCAAGAAGGAGACTTAAAAAAAGAACCTGTAGAAGTCACTTGTTTGGATCAGAATGAAAAAATACGAAAAGAAATTAGAAAGAACCATAAAACTTTACTGAAGAGGCTGAGGAGAAGAAGGATCAGAGCCAAGAAAAATGGAAAGGTCAGTTAGCTATTAAATTGTTATAGTAGCTTTAAGCTTTAATTTAAGAGGCCTTTCTACATATTCCAAAACGAGTTTTGAAATAACTTTCTAAAAAAACGTCCAATTTCGATGCGGCTAGCACCAATTTTCTTGGAAAAAAATCTAGTTTCCCGGAAAGTTAAAATCATATTTTTGGTCACAAAAAAATATAGGTATCTAGAGTTTTAAAAGTTAACGAGAAAAATTAACAACTTTTCTGGATACAACAAATTATTTTATGAATTTTCATATGTTTTTTGTTTTAAAATATTGTAATAGAAAGGTAGCTTTTGAAAACTAGAAAGTGCATTTTAAAGCATCCGTATAGTATCGCCATCTGTCCAGATTTCTCAGACTAGGCTGCGTTGCATCGGACCCATCAGGTGCGCCGTGCGGAATGCTATAAAAGGGATTAAGTACTATAATATTTTATAATAATTATAAACATAGGCCTCGGTCTTCTGCGTTTGACAATTAATAATTGCGAAATTACGACATCGAATTAAATTAATTAAAAATCAATCGATGGATTATTTAAACGTCAGTAACTCCTATAAGTTTCAAAATCATGGGGTTTTAAGTTTCTTTGAACTGAGAATAATATGAAAAAAGTCAAGGATTTTCGATGCAATTTGCATAGATATAGACAGTTGTTATCTGATACTATTTTTTGTTATTTGAAATTTTCATTGAATGCAGAGTTATTTAAAAAAGTGGACCGATGTCCTCTTTCCCTATTGTAAATTTCGTAATAGTTTTAAGAAAGACAAGAAGTACCTACTATTTGTTTGACTAATAAATAGAAATATTATGTAGATATAAAATTACAAAATGTTTGCCCCACTCGAAACAACGTCCAATTTCGATGCGGTTTTCACTAGTTTTCTTAGAAAAAAATGATTTTAGTAAAACATTGTTAAGAAGTTAAGTGACACATACTCTGTATATAAACTGGTATTCCTGTAAAACGTCAATTATTAAATAAAAATCTAAGGACATAAAGCGTTACTCGTAGTTTTTGTCTAAGCCTTACAAGTTGTACTTTACCCAGTAGGTATCTTTAAATTCCAAATTTGAAACCATTTTTGACCAATTATTAGTAATTTATTAAAAATTTAATATCAAATTAGGTAATGTTTTTCAGAAACATTGGTTTCGGGACAGTTTTCATTGATACTAATTTAGGAGATAATTTTGTATTTCACCACAATATAGATTTACTTATATTAAATATGAAATTGAAATTTAATAAAATTTCTGTATTTTATAGTGGAGTAAAATTCGCCTGAGATTATGCACTTATAGTGACGCTTGGCGTAGAACCAGATGAAACATGTGATATGATCTATAACTTTTTTTAATAGAGCAATTTTTTTAAAATGGCCTTACAATGCATTATCTGCACAATTCACAAACAAGTGTTTTTTGGTACATACATCGTCATTAAAAAAAAAACAGTTAGACTTGCTGTCCTGAGGTTTTGTGTACAAGTGATTAACTTGTACACAAAACCTGAGCGCTTCGAATGGTATAAACCTTTCTTTGGTAGTATACCTATCTACGAGTATATACATATTACCAAAAAAATTACGTAAAGTTATAACTTCTAAAATTACACATGCAATACTTCGATATGCGGTTAGCTATGTGAAATATTCAAAATTTATATATACATGCAGTAAATGAAATTTAGCCTTGATATCTTTAAAAGTTTTCGAATTATCGAATTTTTAAAAAGCGCTCACAGTTACGGCGCGCTCAGGCTTATGACGCGCTCAGGCTTATGACGCGCTCAGGCTTATGGCGCACTCAGCTTATGGCGCGATTAGGATTATGACGCGAATACTGGTGCCTCTATACATGTGTAAACTTGCAGCAACATTAATCGGTGTGTTCTTTTCATCTGTAATTTCACTATTTCGGACCAATAGGAGAACTGCAGATTTGGAAATGACCAATTGCAGCAAATTTTCAGCTTCACCCAAAGTGAAGTGTAGACGAAAAGAACGAACCTATTATTTTGATAATTGAATGACAACTATTATTGTGAAGTTGGATAATTTTGAGAAAATTGCGTTTATAAGTGTATTCTGTGATTGTTACTGTATGTACTTACTGTGTTCTTTAGAATATAACTTCCTCATCAAAGTGAAGAAGGTATGTATTTTGATAATTTTTATTGTATTTCTGGACGAATCTCAACGAATTATGACGACACACAAAATTTTAGAAAAAAATTTCTGTCTGTGTCTGTCTGTATGTATCGCGATAGCAGCTACAGTTTTTGAGATAAAGCTTTCAAATTTGGCGCACACGTTCTAGAGGCCAAGAAAAAGATTGAGTTTATTGATGAGCAAAATCAGTCATAACTAGAACGGGGTCACCAGGTCTCAACATTTATATTTCTAACTTTACAAAAAAATGTTTTCGTTATGAAATATTATAAAAATCCCAACTATTTGAAATAATCTAAACCTTTCAATATTACATATCTAATGGAATAAATTTAGCATTTCTTAAAATATCAAACGACAAAAATTATTTTTATTACAAACTCCACCACATGTCGAGTTTTACTACGGTGAGGAAGTTCTGACCCCATAAATAACAGCGATTTTTTCTATTAATATTATTGCGTTATAGTGTATGACATTTTTAGCGTTTGACAGCGAATTGGTAAAAAACCAATGAGCCTGTGTGTGGCTATGTTAATAGTATATTGTATACCTAGTAGGAAAAGCCTAGCATTCCTGGACGAGCGTTATAGGATTGCTTATTGAGGCACAAGCCGAGACAAGCAACACGGAGTCCGGGAATGTTAGAATTTTCCTACTAGGTACACAATGTACTATTTCGTACTGGAAGGAAATGTTGTTGCCAGGTAATTGTTCATTTTAGTACTGCCAGGAAATATTATTTGTAAATAAAATTAATCATGCTTTTTCAAAATTAAAAAATAATTTAATTTTTGTATTTTAATAGTGTGTATAACTCGTAGAAAAAGCCACATTCTCGGCTTGTGCCTCAATAAGCAATCCTAACGGTCGTCCGAGAATAAGGCTTTTCCTCCTTGGTACGTACGAATATACAATAGTGTATTACGATACACAGTCGGTAAGTGCTTTTTACCGATCGAGAAAATATATCATCAAATTTTTGAGATCGGTGAGCACTTACTGACAAGTATCGTATACTATTTTTTGCACAACCTTTTAATCTTTACGAATAAATATAAAAACAACATAACCACAAATTCACTTACTGTGCTAGTGCGGTAAGTTGCACTTACAGGCTTAGATACGGGAAAATAATAATCGTTCAGTAAAGTCAACTTCTTGTTTCACTCAACAATGACAAAAAAACACGATTGTGCAAAAATATTAATAACATAACCACACACATAATCAATAGTTATTTTACCAAACGCTATTAATGTCGTGCATTATAACGCAATGATATTAATAAAAAATATATTAACGAACGCAGTAAGTACAGTAACAATCACACTTACAAACGCAATTTTCTCAAAAAATATCCAAATTCACAATAATAGTTGTCATTCCATCATTAAAATAATATCGACTAATGTTATTGCATGTCTACACATGTATAGAGTAGAGGTACCAGTATTCGCGCCATAATCCTGAGCGAGCCGTAACCGCGAGCGCTTTTTAAAAATTCGCTAATTCGAAAACTGTCAAAGATATCAACTCAAACTTTTTCAATATCTAGGCTACATTTCAATTACTGCATGTATATAAATTTTGAATATTTCACATATACCTAGCCTCGTAAAATACCTAGTTAACCGCATATCGAAATTTTGCATATCTAATTCTAGAAGTTTTAGCTTTACGGAATTTTTTTGGTAATATGTAGATGTACTACCAAAAAAGGTTTATACCATTCGAAGCGCTCAGATTTTGTGCACAAGTGGATAAAATTTCAGGACGATACGTTTTTTTTTTTAATTTAAATGGCGATGTATGTACGAAAACACGCATGTTTTCGAATTATGCAGATAACGCACTCTAAGGAGATTTAAAAAAAATCGCCCTACTAAAAAAAAGTTATAGATCACACCCCACATATGCCCCATAACATGCTCTACAAAATGGTATACGTTTCGTTTTTTTCATTTTTTTCTCCGCCAAGAATCACTTACACCTAGAAAGAAACGAGTTAGACCGGCAATTTTAATCCATTATTAGTAGCGTTTTTTCTGGTTATAAATAAAGTTTTCTAAATTAATTTTTCATCTCTAACCATAAAGAAAATCCCACTGTATTTCTTGTCCTGAACGGTCTCCATCTAATTAATGAACAGGATTTAAATTACATATTTATAAATCACATAAAACATTTTTTTTATTAAATTTTTTTTTCTTGTTTTCAGAAACAGGTTGTGACATTTAAAATTTTATTTCTATTACAACAAAAGCTTTAAAGAAATTTATTCGAGACATATATTGTTTGGCAATATCTTCATTTTTAATGCGTGCTAATTATATTTAATGAGAAAATACAAACTTTATATTTAATATTTGATGATAATAATAATAAGTAATAATAATAACACCACATGTAATTATGATCGCCCTGGTATGCTATGATTTCGCCGAAATTTTATATTTTCGGGATAGCTCAGTATTGATTTTACCCGTCCATCAAAAAGAAATCTTTTGAATTATTAATTTCTCGAGAAAACCATCTGTATACGCCTCAGCTTCTTCTTATTAATTATTATATCTAATCACAAGAAATATTAGTAAATTTCAGATTATTCATAATATAATACACATATAATTTATAAAAATAATAAAAAAACTATTCTTAACAGTATTTTTAAATATTTCACCAAAGTTAAAATTGCGGGCCGGACGGGTGCCTATGGAATATTGCCGGCATGAGGTTGAATTTTAGTACAACGCTTACGCACGACACCAATAGCGGGTTGAGACAAGGGAGTTGACTAGAATGGAAGACTTAACGTATGTCGTGACTGCCACATTGCTCGGTGTATGCATTTGGAGACGCGCGGGGTGTGGAAGGGATAGCTGTGGACTTGACTTGCAGCTAGAAAGCCGTCTTAATTACTTTTTATAGGTATATAAAAACACGAACTTTTTTTACATAAGAGAATAATACTAAATACCATATGGTGGACACCCTATATTTTTATTCTTGTATTAATTATGTTATTGAAAGATATGCTATCTTTTAATGATATACTATCATATCATCATATGCTATTATAAAGATGTAGTATATACAGATTGCGAAAGTTCCCATCTTGACATAGCCAACCTCAAAATACATACGACGTGAAGTGCCGCTGCCTAGAAACAAGTGCTTTACTGCTCGTGCATGTCCGTCCTTGGTCGCCTATGCTAGCGTCTCGAACTGTTTACACATTAGAGCTGCGATACTAAACAAAACTAAGAGGCAAATTTAGGTCCTATGTCAAGATGAGGACTTGTTATGAAACCACCAAGTATTAAGACATGTGGATTGTTAAGAGCTTAATCACCTGGAACTGGCAGATGTTAACATATCAGAAAGTGATTACTGGCTTCTGTATATCAAACCGGTGAAATAATAAAATACAGAATCATTTTTATTTTTCTTATATCTATAAACATTCAACAACAAACCAAAATAATGTAATAATGGATGTTACTAAAAATCTCTGTTATCGACTATTTTCGTATACATGATACTATCTAAATTCTATCAAAAGCCATCTCATAAAATGGCTGTTCAATCAAGTTTGGAAAGAATTAAAAACTGGTTAAATATATTCCATCTATCATTAAATGTAAATAACAAGTATAAAAATCACTGGTATGAAAGATGAAATTAAAGAGACAAATGAGATCAAGTACTTGGGTATAATCATTGACAAATATTTAAAATGGAGTAATCATGTAGATTACTTATCGAAAAAAATAAGAAAGCTTATTTACAAATTTTACCAGTTGCGAGAGTTCCTTTCTAAAAAATTATTGCTTATTGCTAGTTATTTACAAGTCTCTTGTTGAATCACTTTTACGTTACGGTATCATAGTATGGGGAGGAATGTATGAAAACTCTTTACAGAAATTAAATGTAACACAGAATTATATATTAAAAATTATTTTTAGGAAACAAAAAAGGTATCATACAAATTTGCTTTACACTGAGGATAATTGTAACATTCGAACACTTTATTTTCACAGTCTATGTTTACATGCATTTAAAAATAAATCAATACTGAATTACATATCCTCAATATACCACACTCGTAGTACTGCTAATGAGTTTTTATCCACGCCTAGATTTAATAAAAATATTTGTCATAGATTTCTGGTCTATACTTTGCCTAAAACTTATAACCTACTACCATCAGAGATCAAACTTATCAAGAAACTAAAAAAATTCTCAGTGTTGTCAAAAAAATTTATATTTCAAAATTATCCTGATTTTATTAGAATTTTAGAAAACTGAATAAATTAATTCGCATTAAATTGTGAATTTTGCTATGCGTACACTACTCATTATTGCATTTAAGTTAATTATAGTAGTTTGTAATTAATTCACACTCCTTCAAAGCACAATACAAGTGTTTAATCACTTAGGTGCTATTGGTGTATCGTACCCTTTTTGGATATATGCCTTTTACACTTATGCATTTAATTGTGCATCCTATTTTGCTTATTTTGCTTATTGTAATGTGGAATATGTAATGTTATTGTAATGTGTATAAGTTTTAGTATGTCCAAATAAATAAATAACTGACTGTTCTAATAATTTAAAATGATCAAATGTAATTTTTTTATTTTTATCTATACAGGGTGTCCCATTTTTTAGGAGGTGATAGAGCATCAAAAAATAATAGTACATTCTCAAATGAACTATATGTCGGAAAGGCGTATTTTTCGAGATACAGGGCGTTGAAATTTGGAAAAAGAAATAGTTTTTCTTTTTTCTAGCCCAAACGGATGGAGTTATGAACTGAAATTTGGTGTATTGTCCACTGGTATCAAGCTTCATGGAAAACTCGGTGGAATGCGTCATATCGTTTAGCAGGAGCGTTTCCTTCGGGTATGCTGAACCTGTTATGCTACCCCTTTTTCTATGCCACTGAATAGTGGTATCAGATTTAAAATATTATACAGTCATCGGTAGTCTTAAGTAACACTCGCTCACAAAAAATTAGATTCCTCTGCCTACTCTCTTTAGAGATATAGCTAAATAACTGATCTGCCAGTCGACACTATAACACCCTGTAATTTGAAAACGAAGCGTTTTTCGACGAAACTGTATAGAGGTTTTAGTTTTATTTTAACGTTCTCTACAAGCTCTTAAATTTATGGTAGTCAATTTGGAAACACCTTGCATAGTTGATGTTTTGCTGTAAAGAAAAAAAATCAAGTTTTTGAAGTCCTGTATCTCAAAACTTATTGGTCGTACAAAGCTACACTTAGTCTCTAATGAAGGAAATTTTATCGGATTGAAAAAAGCTAAGATTACTTTTTTACGTAGGATCCATTATTTACAAGTTATAACCCAAAAACTAAAAAAAGCACAAGTTTTTCGAAGCTGCAAACTTGGTTTTATACAGCTGATATGAATCCTAACAACATATCAAAAATTCATAACTACCGGATTTTTTGCGAACTTTGCCTTTTTTTTTGTTTAAGATGACTGGCGTATAGGTACCACATAAAATCGAGAATATCTCGAAAACGAACGCCTCTGGAGATATTTAATAAGAGCATCTTTATTATAGCATTTTGATTGGGGAATTTGAAAATGAGATGATATTTTCAAAACATCTGACAGCAAATTTTTTATTAACAAAAAAGTGTTAGGCTACCTTTTTCTCTACTCCACTGAATGGTGGTATCAGATTTAAGATATTATACAGTCATCGGTAGTCTTAAGTAACACTAGCTCACAAATATTTAGATTCCTCAGCCTACTCTGTTTAGAGATATAGCTAAATAACTTTTCTGCCAGTCGACACTATAACACCCTGTATTTTGAAAACGAAGCGTTTTCCGATGAAACTGTATAGAGGTTTTAGTTTTATTTTAACGTTCTCTACAAGCCCTTAAATTTATGGTAGTCAATTTTAGTCAATTTAGTATTTTAGTTACATTTTATTTTTAGATTATTCCAATTGATACAGATATGTTGAGGAACTATAAAAGTACCATGCGGAAATTGTGGCTTCCTGAAGCAACAAATATAAGGCAGTCATGTTCAAGAGAAGTTATAGGATTTGTAAGAGATGGAGATTTTAGTTTTCAATTAGGACAAACCAAAGCTTTAGGGTATATAGCGATGTGTGCATTACCAACATTATTGTCATTAAAATCGAACGGTAAAGTGCTGGTAAGGAACACTAATTCAAGACAATATAAGTTAGGAACTATAGAAGTTATATGTGAATAAAAAATGTTCTTTTCTTTATTTGTTTTTGTTACCCATTTCTCAGAATAATCTTATTGGTTAAGTTACCTATCATTTAAAGTAGAAACAGAATGGATAACGTTTGACCAATTTTAATTTTTGCTTTATAATTTTTATTCTTTCAATAATGGTTGATTAATTTTGTTACTTGTAAAGGACTACTTGTATTTAAAATTCAACACTACAGTCATTGACTACAGTATTTAGCTATGATGATCTAAATTTTGTCATGAAGCATTATGGAAACCATGGACCAATAAAAAGTTCTGATATTGTCGTAAGGAAAGCAGATGATCTGCATGTGCATCTGTGAAGTCCATATTACGACTAATATGGACTTCACAGTAAACTATAGGGCTTCGTCTCTGTACTAAAGATATTGAGAAAGTAACTGTTCGCTACTCAAAAATACTCAAAGTTACGAATACCAATTCGGAAGCATAGTGATTACTTTGATTATTTCAATATTTCGGTGTACGTTGTTTTTTTGTCACACATACTCCATTGCATGCATGTATTTTCTTTTCATTTTGTGTTCTGTAGCAGCTGTACGATTGTAATGTAATAGTAGTTTATGTTATAAGGACGAAAAATCTAGTTTTTCGGGCGACTACGAAATATATATATTTGTTGGAGTCCGAAAAAAAGTTTTTCGTCTGTGTGTCATACAATATTTTTTATTCGAATGTGCTCATGAATATTAAAATTATAGAGAAAATTAAAATATTATGTTCTTAAGATTTACTTGCTACCCCGCAAATGATACAATTTTCAAGTTTTTTTGTAACAAGACGGTTGTGAACTAAGGCCAGATAATAAATAACAACTGCACATCTGCTGTCATATCAGTTTGCTTGAAATTATAGTATCGAATTCAATTTATATATTATAATATCGAATTTCATCGAAAATATACTACATAAAATAAATAGAATAAAATGAATAGTGAAGAATTTGTTGCGGGAACAACCCCAGAAGTAAGAAATCTAGCAAATTTGGCTTCAATCCCGAAAAATCAAAAATTATTTTGTCTGTCACTTTTCCGGCCTAAAAGTCTTCAGGGCGTTTACTTGACGTAGCTAGAAAAGTTCTACCTTTCGTTTTTGTTTTGACCGAGAAACGTCATTTTTTGACACATTCGAATAAAAAATTACATGCGATTAATATTTATCATGAAGTAATTCACAAATAAAGACAGGTCATAAGTAAGGAAAATTATTATGCCAAGCAAATGCATCTGTACTGTTAATTAGGGTAGGAGATGATTTACTGAAATTATACTGCAAACTTTAGGCATTCACTTTTTCAATGCAGAAACAATTAAAATTTCAAATTTCCTTGCAATCCGATTAAAAATTTAGATCTGAACCAAATTAAGATTCAGTAGGATTTACAGTAGATTTAAATATCTAATGTTGATGAACAATTTTTTAGTCTAGTTTAGTACTTATAAAGCTCGTAAATTAAATTAAATTGGTATTTGGTGCATTTTTTTAAAACGGTAATCAAAGTAACGAATAATATAAATGGTTATTTAACATCAAGAGTAACAATAATTAGTTAATGAATACTGGCAAGTCGTAAGCAACAAAAATCAACATTTCTACTCTACCTGCTCAATAATTTAAAGATGCTATTATCTTCTAACATGCTAAACGGGTCATAGAAAAATATGCATGATTCAAGAGTGAAGCGCAATTCACTTTACACGTGGGAAATCATGTATTTTAAATAGCTATTAACATAATATTCAAGATACCTATATATCAAACTGATTTCGTTTTTAATTAGTTTTTAGCAATACATATTTTTATTGCCAAATAAAACATTCATGGTTTCTGTATACTATTTATTATATTTGAATATATATATACACATTTTTTTTAATTATGCAACTGGATCATCAACCTTTGTTGTTCTTGTATAAATCAGTTGTGCCCTATGCTGAACAACTTGTTTAATGAGTCCTGGAAACATACAAAAAATTGATTAGGTACACTTAATCATAAAGAAATATTAGTCCTCACTAACGAGTTTGGTTGGGGACATGATTTGCATAATAGTCCAGGCGGCAGAATGAAAAAAATATATCCATTTTTTGACAAATTGAGGCAGCAGAGGTTTTTTTTCTCTGGTTAATTTTGTTCTGGGGTCAGGAAAACATCAAAAATGGGAAACTGCAGAGATATGGAACTATCTTTAATTATAGGTATTACCAAAATCTGATGTTTGTGCAATAACTGGTTTTCTATCAATTTCGCGGTATACAAAGTTAAAGACAATCAAATTCTCTAAAAAAGTTATATACATTTTTTTCCCTCAGAGCATTAGGTTCCGAGCAGTAGCCGCACAAAGTTGAAAAACTCTCTGTGAGCGCTGCGTGCATACCTAGCACTTGATCAAAATTACTTTTTGTGCTATATGGTAATAATTTGCTACATAAACAATACACGTCGTTCAATTTATAAAAAACTTATTGCACTGTCAACATTGGCAAATTTGCACGGTTATTGCTCGGAAACTATTGACCATGGGTTAAAAAATAACCTTTTCTATAGAGAATTTCATTATCTTAAACTTTGTATACCACCATTTGGAGTGTCAAATTAATAGAAAACGAGTTATTGCACAAACACCAGACTTTAGTAACTAATTTACTAATCGCTGCCACCTGTTTGTCAAAAAAAAAACTTACCATCTGGACTATAATGAACATATTTTATTTTGGCAACTGCATTGTAAATGTAAAGAGGATTGGAGCATCTAAAACTATGTCTTCAACTAAACTCATATTGCAAGGACAAAATTAATAATGGTAGTATCGCTAAAGGGTTGAAACACAATTACTGGCCTAAGCCACCCCAATAGTCATAAAAAGGTTAATGGAAAGTTGCTATTTGAATTTTTTATGTTAGCGATTGAACTGTACCTTTCTGTTGCAATTCTATGAGCGCTCTTCTTGCAAGAGACCCACGAACCTTCAGACGTTCAGAAACTACTGAAGGAGTAATTAGTTTATACGATGGTACTTCTTTGTACAATTTTTCGTATGTGGCTTTGTCAAATAAAACTTGATTGTTCAATTTATCTCGAACTTTTCCTTTTGACCATTTCTATAATTAAAAATCATGAAAATTATAAAAAGTAAATTTTATTGTTTGCAACTGCTATTATTACCTTCTTCTTGGCCTTGCCTCCACCAGACCCCTCCTTTTTTTTCTGTGTTTTCTGTGGCTGCTTTGCCGAGGATTTTGAATCCTTCTTTGGAGGCTATGTAAAACAGAAAAAACATGTATAAAATCAATTTACACAAATAAATATAGACTCAAAAAGCTTATGTACAATCAGACTCATTAAATCAGATTCTACAACCATGAAGATCGTCTTGAATAACTTTTACATCATAACAATAACGGAGAGTTTCTGTGGCCAGGTTATGTCAAGTACCAAAGTCTCAATAATGTTAAAATCAAACTCTCATATCTGTGGGTGTAATTACCACTAATACTTGAGATCGCTGCATAAACCATATATAAATACACGTATTATAATGCATACAGCATAAACATAAACTCACCAGCACAACAGAAACCACGCGGTTTTCTACCTAAGCACGTTTTCGATTAATGAAAAATTTTTCAACATAAACTTGTCCATTAATTTAGAGACTCCAAGTTACTTATCTACTTTAAAATAATAGACAAAAAGGCAATATAACATGTAATAATTATATTTAATTTCAAGAGAGAAACGTAGGACACTTACCATAATGGCTTCCGCTAAATCAGAGAGGGAGAAAGAAGAGAGAATGTAGGCACAGAAGTCACAGAACGCCACAGAACATCTAAAACGTAGAACACTAAACAGTGTTTGTTCGAATAAACTTTTTGCACATGGTGTTTTACATCAGTTTATTTATGAGTCGCAACAAACCTTTTTAACGGTCGTCAGACTATCAAATATTTGATCAAATAAAGAGGGCGTCAGACTACCAAATATTTGATCAAATAATTAAGACTCATCAAACTGTAAATATGACGTCAAAGTCACAGTAAGGGGTTTACGGAAACTTACTCCCTGTACCCAGATCACTATCTCTGTCTTTGTTATTCTTATAGTTTTACAAAAAGAGAAGTATATTTGCAGATCGCTCAGGGTATGTTTCCGAAAACCCCATTTGATAAGTCTGTTTGACGGAAATATGCCATGCTCTATTTTCATCAGTTTCTATCATGCATTCATTGGTTAATTTAAATTATACTTTTGGATTATGACGGCTTGTGTGACCATCTATTCTAGAAACTAATTTGATGGTAACGTCATATTCACAGTTAGTTAAATTTGACCAAATATTTCATAGTCTGACGCCCGCTTTAGACTCATTAAACTGTGAATAAGACATCACAGTCACAGTTTGATAAAGCGGGAGTAGATGGTGAGTCTCCACGGTGGCAGTACGACTGCGAACCATCTGCGAACTGCATGACTGCACATCAGCAAACCAATCATAATAAGCCACTACACGACGTCGTATTCAAAATCCGCGTGGCGCGAAAGTTGACCAAGTTCCAACTTTTAGACGACAACTGTGTGGCAGTTTAACGTTTTCTGCGTTTGACGTTTATTTGTTAGGTTACTAATGGCGAGCAGTTGTATATTATAATAAATAATAAATTCATTATCCTCATTCATATATCACACTTCAAACAATTAAACACATATTACTATTACTATTATGAATTATGGAGGTTAATGCTGATAGTAAAAGTAAATAAAACGTGTCGTGACGACGACGTCATCTGTAGTATGGAGACAAGACTTGCTAAATAAAAGCGTAATTATTTGTACAGTTAAAACGTCGACGTTGCACTGACGCTGTGGAGACCCAAGGCTTGTAGACGTACAGGTTACATCAATGTGCATCATTATGGCGAGGAAAATATGGGGTGAGGGAGGGTTGGCGACCGCGGTCTGTCTTTTATTTTAAATACTAAAAAGAGACACTAAACACTGCTCGTAGAACAGAGATGGATGTACCGGCGGTCGCCAAGTGACGTATGATATATTGAGATAGGTCAGGTTCAGATTGGGTAACCTTTAGAGTTTACCAGCCTTGGTGGAGACCCACCATCAGACCTAAGTTATGGTCTGTTCACTGATAGAATCCCGGTCGTATACAAGGCTTCTAGACTTTACCAGCCTTGGGTCGTATATAGGAATATCGTCCGGAGCTCCATTTCCTTGTCTTTATTGAAATATTGTTTGTATGTTGACGGACGTCACAAAACGTGCGTCAAACTCACCTAAAATAAATTGTAAGAACGGTACTCACACCGCCCTCTCATAGAGCTTCCTTCCAGGGAAGCCAATTTCTACCTGGCTAGAGCCCGAGTAAGCCCACGTTGACCGCCCACACGTAGGTGGCGGTATCGGTATTAAATTAAAATATTAGGATTAACAAACTTAGTTTATTGTTAATATAAGGATTCCCACAATGATACGGAATCTATTGCGGGATACCGATGAAAATATAAAGCGGTCCCAGCATATCACTAACTACCTGTATCAACGCCTTCATGCCAAAAACACAGCGAATAAAGTAGTCTGCCGTCATCGGGCAACAGGTAAATTTTCCCTCGCACACCTGCGAATTACGGGTTGGACGCGACGTCGCCGTTACTATACGGAACGTCCCCAATTCCCCAAACTAGTCTCAGGCGACGTAGCTCCAGAAAAAAACACTGGAGAGCGTCGCCAATTAAGGAGACCAATTGAAACGCAAATCACGGCCAAGCCTTCCATAGTGAAGCAGCCAAAAGTTGCAAAAATATAACCTCGGATCTGCTGGTCAGAACGAGACTAATTTCATAAAAATCCCTGCATGGGAAGTAATTTTTTATTGCCTTGAAGATTCGCGTGTCATAAAAACACGCAAGCCGAACGGCAAGCAAGACAAGCGACACGCAATGCAGTGGAAAATTTTCTTGGCGTCCGAAGGGATGACAGACACTTGCCAGTATTTTAAGAGCTTGGTTTGGGGGTTGCACCCGAAGGTATAAGTACAGGTAATTGGCAAAAAACAAGGAAGTCTCGTCGTTTCGGTTCTCTTAGACCGACACGGACCCCGTCGTGATTTTTTATTATAAATTTTTGCTTCAAATTCATTATAAAAGTTTATTTTATAATCGGTAGTGTGTGCCGTCAATTGTTACAGCTGTAGAGCTAAATTTTTTCGCGAAGTAGAAGAGAGTTATATTTTTCTGTCGTTTTTGAATCTCCGGAATTACTGTTGACAAAACCAACGACACTTGAGTGGAGCAGCCATCTTTTAGCGTCGGCGTCGCTTCAACACCGGGTTCTAATTATTCAGTTTTTAACCTTTGCTATATGTTAATCAGTTATTAATATTATTCGTAAGCGGATACTAAAGTGATTAATCAGCCTTATTCTGGTGGCCATGGAAAATAAGACAACGTTGAGAAGTTTTCAATTACTTTTCAATGCCGTTTACCAACGTTGAGTATTTAATCCTATTCAGGTGACATCAAATTCTCAATGTTAACATTTTTTCAACGTTGAAAAGGACATACCTGTGAAGTTGCCAATTTATTTGACATAACCCTTGTTCTGTGCAAAGAATCTTTGCTTCTGTGCTTGTGGCCTCTTATAATTTGTAAAATAGTTAACTTCAGTTTATTATAAAATTAATATTTATTTCTATTCTAATTCTACGACGTAATTCTGGGTGATTCTGGTGAGTTCAGTTCAGAGAGTTGGATGTTAGATAATCGTCTTTTCTTTAATAAATAATGGATAAAAAAAAGAACATCCAAGAAACAATTTCAAATACAGCGTGTGTAAAAAGTATTGAAACATGACCATAACTTTTAAAATATTGATTGAATGAAAAAACCCTTGGATAAGTCGATTTTAAAAAAAGAAAAAGTTGGGGTGGCTGGGGGAGTGGGTGTGTAGAACTAGAAATTATAAATCCCATCAAAAGTTGCGTAATTGAAAATAAAAATCGACCTATCCAAGGGTTTTTTTATTCAATCAATATTTTAAAAGTTATGGTCATGTTTTAATACTTTTTACACACGCTGTATATGTGAAATACCTAGGGTCCAGCGACTTGTTAAAAACAGGAAAATTAAAACAGTCAGACGACCCAAATAATAAAAATTTGGGATGAAATGACTGCAGAACTGAATGCCAGCGGCGATGGGCCCGTCAGAAGAAGCCCCCAAGACAAAGGCAAATGAATAATCTATAATTATTAATTTGTTCAGCCTCAGAACAACCCGATACTTACCGCTGATCCTCATTAATGTCAGCATTAATTAATAAAACGAACCCCATGGTTCACCATTAGGCACTATGATTTAAAAAAATCTAATAAAATTTTTTTAAAATACTTATTATATTAAAACCGATAATCTGTTTACCTAGGTGCCTACTAACATTAAAAGCATCTATATGTATATAAAATAATAGAAGTTATATTGATCTTTAGTTTTGTAATTTTAAATTTTAACCTAACTTTTTATCCTATAAACAGCGAAACAACGTTGAAAAGTGCCGTGGTAAGTCGTAAAGCTTATTGCCAAATACTCAACGCTAACTTAAAAAGACGTTGACCATTATTCAATGCATTTTGGTCATCTGAATAGGAAATGTTCCACAACGTTGAGAAATAGGCAATTATTGGAAATATTTGAACGTTGTTTTGTTTTCAACGGCCACCAGAATAAGGCTGATAATCCGGAGTGCGCTAAAATAATCCGCTATATTTTTTCTTTATCCTCTTCGAATGTAAGCAAAGTGTGTGAGACCCAGGTGTGAGTACCTTAAAAGGATTACATCCATTCCAGATTTTTGAGTAAGGCATAAATCATTATTTTATTTTATTTTATTGTGCTTCAAACGGGTCCGGCATCAGACGTCGGCCAGCGGCGACCTGCTTCGAGCACGTGCCCTATTGTTCCGTTGTGCCGTTTCAACCACTACAGAGACATCGTGGAACTGTGGTTCTCCACTGGGCGGGGGTTTTGACAGATTAGTGTTAACGCTATAGCTCATTTCATTCGCATTAGGCAGCTACCTGGAAGACCGAATTAAGTTTAATTAGCACCTCAGGTCCGCATCAGAGGCGTACCTAAAGGTTCGTTTATTTTATGTACGAATGTACTGGCATTTAAAATTCGGGTTTTTATAGCAGGCGTCCATCGTCATACGCGTTCCCCGAAATATTAGATGTGCGGGCTGCTCCTCTATAATTGAAGCAGCTTTTATTTCGTGTATTGTTCTTTGCATACAATTTTTTTTTTTTTCTTTTTATTTTTTATTATAATTTTATGTGCATGACCCATAGCGGTACCTAAATTAGATAGGCACCGCGGTGTAAACACCCGTGTGCAATACAGTAAGGGCTCGCACCCTACGCGAACTTACCCAGGTAGTTTTAGCCACGAACCTTACCCCACGCCCGGCAAAAAGCCACCTTCCATGGTTGTCTACTTTTTCTTACAGAATTTAAGTTTGTGCCACATGCGTAAAATTGTTCTTTTTTATTGCTAGTGTTTTATAATTGGTCACGCGCCATTGCGCCACAATTTTATCCACCATTTTAAATATAAATAAATGTATTAAACAATCATCGGAGTTTCATTTCGATTCATAGTTCAAATATATATATAATTTTTTTTAATTTTATTTTATTATTATTATTTTTTTTTTTCTAATTTTTTTTACCAGTGGAATTCAATTCATTTCAGATCCTTCATTTTTCTTATTATTATTTTATTCATTTCTTTTTATTTTGTTTTTTAAATTTATTCATTTTTTTATTTTATTTTTTTTACCAGTGGCGTTCCGTTTAAAATAAATATATACTTCTATTTTTTTATTTACTGTCGATGCGGATGATATTGTTATTAGCCATCACATCGACAGCTTGTCTGGGACATAGGGTCAGCAACTCTAAACTCCCACTTGCAACGGGTATCCTCACGAGCCCAGCTCTGTACTCCAAGACGAACCACCCTGAGAGTCGACAATCGAAGGCGTAATTGACTTCGTTTAGCTCCGGCACTGGCGCCCATTCTTGTATAAATTTGTGTCGGAGTTAACCTCGGCCCCCCTCCAACCATAGGCGGTGGCCTTCCGATCCCGGATTAAAATATATTCTGGGAGCGCCCGTCGACAGTAACCTAATCTGTAACGTAAGTTTTAATCTTAATCAGTGAACAGACCATAGATATCCTAGCTGTGCGTCAAATATGTGATCAAATTAGACCCATGTCAAACTGTGAATGACGTCACAGTTTGGTAAGTCTGTTGGATGAAAATATAGGCCATGCTCTATTTTCATCAGTTTCTATCATGCAACTCAGGCGTTCATTGGTCAATTTAAATTATACTTTTGGATTTCGACAGCTTGTGTGACCATCTATTCTAGAAACTAATTTGATGGTGACGTCATATTCACAGTTTGATGAGTCTAATTTGATCATGCAAATATGACTGATGGTCGAGATGGTAGAGTACCTGCCTCTCACCCAAAAGTCCCGGGTTCGAATCCCGGTCGTGGCAATAGAAAATACTGTGAGAGGAATTTTTCCATTATACACGGATATTGGATGTGTGTCCCTTGTCTATAAATGTGTAGCCCCCTCCCGCACAAGGCTCAGCCTTCTGGGATAAAGGGGGTCGTAATTACATGTGGTGTATTTATTTATTATTAAATATTTGATAGTTCGACGCCTAGCCGCTTATATATAAGCTTTAGTAACGTGAACAAGGCCATCACCATTGAGTAAAAATAATAAAGAGGCGCAACTGTCAAGGTTTCGAGATTTTAGTGTTGTAATTTTTCACCAATAGCTTCATGATTGTCTTCAATTTTAAGGGCTATACAGCCACATTACAAATACCTTGCCGTAGCACTAAAAATTGTAAACAATCATGAAGTTATTGGCAAAGAAATACAATAATAAAATCTCGAAACCTTGACAGTTGCAACTCTTTATTATTTTTTACCCAATGCCATCACCACGATATCATTTTAATTCTTGAAACTTAACAATTGACAATTCTTGAGAGTGTATTAAACTCGGTCGATTGCTACTCATATTCAAGGCTTATAGACTTTGTACAGGTTACATCAATGAGCAGCATTAGGGCGAGGAAAATGTGGGGTGTGGCAGAGCTGGCGACCGCGGTATGTCGTTTATTCTACGTACTAAAAAGAGACACTAAACACTGTTTGCTGTTGTAGAACAAAGAAGGACGAACCCGGCGGTCGCACAGTGACGTATGACATATTGAGTTAGGTCAAGTTCAGATGGGGTAACCTTTAGGGCCGGTTTTTCAATGTTGAGTTAACTCTAACTAAAGGATAATATCCAAGGAGACCATTGTTACAATAATTGTTTCCTTGGATATTATCCTTTAGTTAGAGTTAACTCAACATTGAAAAACCGGCCCTTAGAGTTTACCAGCCTTGACCCATATTCGCGAAAATCACGGAGTGGGCGACATCTATATTTTTGGCGTAATCTCAATATGATAGAACTCCTTTATATATTCTGTGGTAACTAACCGCTGTCATTACTGTCACTGTCAGTCAGTTGGCGGGTTTCTTAAATTTATCTTGTGATTTTTTAAATTAAAAGTGCGTTTAAAGTGTTGTTAATTATATTCATCTAGTTTATAAACAATATAGCAATCATAGTTTCTCCTTATACCACGATAGCAATGCATTCAATTAATAAAATAACACTGACAGACTTGTCAAAGGTTTGTCATACCATACCTCAGGATGGAAATGATGTAAAAAATAGTAACTTTTTACACGATCGTAGATAAAGGATTTTTTTTACATCCACTAGTTTTTATGGCTATGATTAGCAAGATCTTGGCAAGAATATAAGTAATGAGTAACAATCTACGGTGTTATTTTCTTATGCACTGTGTACTTAATAACTTTTTGGTCGTACATGACCTTTCCTACTATCTTTGTGATGGGAGACTTGGGCGATACCCGTTAAATATTAATAGCACTCAAAAGTAATGTGTTATGACTAATCGGAAGTATAAGTCCACTAGTTATTGCTGATAGAGGTCAGACAAATGCATGCAACATCCATGAATGTAGTAATGTTTCATTTACTCTGTCTGGGCATAAACGTGAGGCGAGTCTAACAATGTGCCTTGGAGAATATTCTCTGGCCATAGAGAATGGTTTCTTACCTACTAGTTGTATTGTCGTTTTATTGAAATAAACTTTTATCTTAGTTATTTTAAGCACACGTCAACTTCTTTATACACGTAAATTACATAAAACCAGAATTTGTGTTGAATGAATTTAATGCTTCTAATATTTAAATTCCCGATAAGGGGGAATATTCCTGGGAATGGCATATTTAGGGAAGACCCTGTAGGGATGCTGAGTTGGTAATTTTGCGGTACGATGTTTCTAAAATTATCTAATTTAATTACTGAGCACAGTGGCGTAATTGCCTAGAGTATATTGTTGTACGCTCAACTTAAAACAATGTCGAAGAAAAAACTTTTATGCTGTTTCACAAAAACAAATTTAGCTATTGAAACGAATTTTACTAAAGGATATAACTCAAGATGTGAAGGATTTCTATTGTAAAAACCGATTGTTGGTGGCTTTAGTTCTATGAAGATAATTACTTTTAATTCTCAATATTTATTCCTGCAACTGCAATAAATATGTCAAATAAAATTTAATCACAAAACACTGAGAAACCATCTAAACCATATTTGTGGTTCTTTTAATGAATTTAAAAATAAATTAATAATATACATAAGTTATTGGATTAAATTGTCTAAAATTACAATTCATGCAAAAACAGGAATGTCTTAAAACAAAAAAAAGCACATGTTTAATTTATCTAAAAGTAAGGTACGGAAATTATTGAATAGGACTTAGTCTACTGACTAGGAAGAAATTTATCAATAAATTGTTTAATGTCACGTAATTCTTCGTCAGATGAAGTATGCATTAAGCCTCTGTAAGTTTTAAACTCAACTTCTTTTAGCATTGCTTTTAGAACTGAAGCAGTCATTTGCCCCCATTTATATGGGACTACTGGATCACAATCACCATGACACTGTAAAATCTGTAATAAAAGCATGCATTAGTTAAATAATAATAAAACTGTGTTAATGCAACCAATATTAAAAATATATTAACAATTGATACTACAGGCTACTTTAAAACATATGACAAATTTAAAGACTTTATGAATAAGTCGTGAGGTTAGTTTAGTTAATACTGATAATATGTGATAATATGAGTTATCTAGTTTGTAAAATATTTAAGTTTATAATGAAATGAATTATATTTTAACGTTAGTTAAGCATTATCTCTACTGTAGCACTTTATCTATTTTTTGTAACAATGGGTTTACCCGTAAATAAATAAAAATAAAAAATAAAATAAAATAAATTTTAATAATTTTTTCATTCTGAAATACTTCAATTGTATAGGCAGTGAAGTATTAGTTGTATACATCACTGGTATAAGGGTATTCTGGTAGCAATTTATCATGAATGTAAGGCTAACCTAGGTAGTACATAGGATCGTTTTCCAATTACAGTTGAACTCGGCTGTAGCGAACCTCCAAGGGACCCGTAAAACTGTTCGTTATATGCGAACGTTCGTTATAAAAGATCGACAAAAAAACAGCTTCAACTTAGAGAGCCCGTGATCACGGCAAATTTGTGCATTTGCACAGCCATTTTCCAGCTTGCGAATTATATTTAACTTATCCGACAAAGAAATAGATTTTCTATTTGCTTTCAACATTATCCATTGTTCAAATGCAAATTCAACACGCAATTTAGCACCCACTCAAACAAAAGATTAATTGTAGGTAACTTGCTGAGACTTGTTTGCAAATTCGTCGCGCGCCGTTCGTTCGACATTGAGTCAACAAACTACTCGCTAATTCGTTATAACCGAGTTTAGAGGTCCGCCGGGCCAAAAATGCGGTATGTTATAACCGAGTGTTCGTTATATCCGAGTTCGTTATAGCCGAACAAAAATACATGCGCTTAATAGGGACTTCGGACGGGACTTTTCGATTCGTTCCTTATAACCAAGTGTTCGTTATATCCCGTGTTCGTTATATCCAAGTTCGACTGTAATTTCATATGACTAATACTTGAACGACTATTTACTTACTGGTATATTATCAGGCGACTTCTTAGCTCCTGGAAAGGTTTTATTTAAAGGCAACCAGCCTGATAAGACTACTACACCAGCCACTCTTTGAGGATAACTTAAAGCAGAATACAGTGCTAAAGCACCACCTTGGGAGAATCCTCCCAAAAGGATTCTGTCTGCTGATATCCCGCCTGATATTTCAGTTTCAATTAAGGAATGAATTTGCTTCGTAGCCGCTTTAATTCCTGAAATAATACAGTATATTATAATTATCTAATATTACTGATAATAAACAAATTCTTTATGCATGGCACTGACAAGACACAATCAGAAAGTCCATCGACCTAGGTTCTTCAGCCAAGTGATATACACTCACTTTTCACCACTACACCCTAATATCTAGGCCATTTGTTGATCGATTTATATCAAATTTGGTATACTTCTTTTCTTTCAGATTGTGTTTAAAAAGTTATTAATAAAAAATTAATAAAAAAACTTAAATACGCCTACTATGATCAAAAGAAATTGGCAAAAATTAGGAATTTATATTAGCGATTGAGATAGGGTTTTTGTTTTTACAGATTCTTGTTCAGCATGACCTAAAACGCCTGTATACCAAATTTCGTTAAAAAATATTCATTCTTTTTTTTTTTTTAAAAGTAATAAAAAACTAAGATCAACAATAAAAAATAATAAAAGTTGAGTTATTTGATATTTTCTAAAAAAAAGTGTCCTAATGCTTAATTAGCGTCATTGTATCACCCGACTACCAAGTTATGTAAATATCCGACAATAAATAACTGAAATAATAGGGTGATTATTATTGAAATCTTAATTTTTATTACTTTTTTTTTTGTGAAGGGATAAATATTTTTCAACGAAATTTGGTATACAGGCGTTTTAGGTCATGCTGAACAAGAATCTGTAAAAACAAAAACCATATCTCAATCGCTAATATAAATTCCTAATTTTTGCCAATTTCTTTTGATCATAGTAGGCGTATTTAAGTTTGAAAAAATTTTTTATTAATAACTTTGTAAACACAATCTGAAAGAAAAGAAGTATACCAAATTTGATCTAAATCGATCAACAAATGGCCTAGATATTGGGGTGTAGTGGTGAAAAGTGAGACACACAGTATATGTATATCTCATTTTACAGTTTGACGTGTATTATGAGAAAGTAAGTGAAAGTAAGTAACTAAATATAAATATATTACAACAAAAGTTTTGAAAAATACCATACTTTAAACAGTTGAATAAACCATTTTAGTTTAAAAATATAATGAATTTGGAAAATAGAGAAAAACTTAAATTTTTAAGTATTACTCAAAAAAATAAAACTTTGCCATCGTGTCGATGTGTCCATCTAATAATATTTTAACTTTTCAGAACGAGAAGTGAAAAATTTTCAAAAAAAATGTATGAAAACTAATGCGAATACGTAACTAAATATTAGACATTTTGGTAGGATTTAGAATTTAGTTATACAGGGTGAATTTAAAATACACTGAATTTTTTTAATCTGTAATTTCTTATAGCATAACTAAAGAATTCGCAGTGTTTTAATTTCAAAATTCCATAGTTAATGTTTCAACAAAAAAAACCCTAAACTCGTCCCGCTGGGTATACACTGGCCGTTGAACTTAACAATGAGTTTATTACGAACAAATACCTCTACGCAGTATTCGCAGTGTTGCCTCAAAAACAACAAAAATACCAGGTTTTACCAAGTAAAACCAAAACTGAAATCTAAAACACTTGGAAAAATTCATACTTGACACCATGGATGCATCGGCTGAACTACGTCGGCAACGCAGTAGCTACGAAGACAAAACTGAAATCTAAAACACTAGGAAAAATTCACACTTGACACCATGGATGCACAGGATGAACTACGTTGGCAACGCAATAGCTATGAAAAGTGGGGGCGTATGCATATATGTCGCTACACACATCAGCTGTACCGTTCAGAGCGTCGTGAATATTTAAATTAATATTCAAACATTTTTTTCTTAGCTGTATTTCATTTATTTTACAAATGACTATTTTTAAGAAATTTTACGGACCATAGGGCTTAAACGATTAAAATAATTCAGTGAATTTCAAATTCACCCTGTATAGTTTATTCCATAATTAATATTTTTAAGAAATTTAATTAGTGTCATAGACCCCAAAAGAAACATAATGCAGCTACGGACACTAATTAAATTTCTTTTACTATTTAACCCCACTAAACTCCATTCTATTATTAATATTTTTGTCAGTTTCTATTAGTTACGATATTTTATCAAATATTTGTCATAGGTAACAAATAACAACATTGTAAGTAAGGATACTTGAAATTAACAATGCTGTAAAATAAAATTGTATAGGATACTACAATGACAATGTAATCTACTTTTATAGTTATCATGATACTTTACATATTATTTTACAGTTTTATTGATGTATTTTTTATTTTTATATCTAAAAGTTGTCTAGGGTAACTTAATATACGATAATATTGAACTAAAATTAATAAAAATAGATAGCATACAATTTTTGATAAATATAACTTTTTTGGTCATTAAGACAAATATTATAATTTTAATGATTGAAAAGATTGGACTTTTTTCACATAAATAACTCAATTTAATATGAACAAAAAAATAATACTAAAACACCATAGTTGTGGCAGAGCTTCATCCTGTTGAATCCTTATATTTGCAAGTTACCTAGATAGACAAAATTACTTCCTAAAAAATTTATTTGAGAATATTTTTGATAAAATATAACCCTTTAACATTCCGTAGCCCTCCCCTCAAATATTTCCAAAATCATTTTTTTTTACTTCCTGAAGAAATTGACAAGCAAATTTTTTTTCTTTTAACTGTCTAATCGTTATTCTACTTTAGTTCAATTATTGACTTTTACTTTCTAGTGTTTATCTGAGGAAATTTCAATAAAGGCTGTCATAAACATAACTAAAATTTCTCAATTATTGTGGAATTTTCTCTAATATTCTTGTAAAGCTAACGTTACCTGTACTTAAAATTTTTCTGATTATCTTTAAAATACCAACCTTGTAGTTGCGTTTAAGCAGATAAACTTCTTTATAACCATTGACGTCAACAGTAATTTATCTGGCATTTTCCAAGAATAAATACATATTACTTCTAACAATTTTACTGATTTCGCCAAACCCAACATAAACAATTACATCAATATTAAAAAATTGTTTTCTTAAGCTGTCACTTTTTAAATATATTGTTTTTTGTGTTTAAAACCCTCAATGTAGCTAAATTGTTATATTTGTTTATTACAATTTACCCAAACCAGGTTTACTTTTTGTTCAATAGAAGTAAATTCATAATTAACTAATTAACTTACTTGTTTAATAATATGTAAAAAAATTATACATAATTTTTCTGATTCAATATTTTTTTGTAATAACATAGTCCCTCATGGTCCTAAAGTATGGTATTATTGAAATGTTTAAAAACATTTTTTTGATGTCCTTAAGATATACAATATTTAAGGAAAATAGACATAATACGCAAAATACCCTTGTAGGTATATTCAATGATTTTCTTAATATTTTATTAAAGAAAAGAACATTAAAATTATTTTCAAATAAAATCAACATCTTATCTATTTCAAATAGGTAGCGACAACACCGGGAAATCGGATAATTTGATAAAAAAATTATCATTACTTGGCACAAATGATTTTAGATTTATCAAGTGATTTTCAATAAACAATGCATATCAAGCAAGGAGAGAGAATTATTGTAAAAAAGTATATCAAGATCATCAGAAAAAAGTGCGCAATCAAAATATCCTCGAAAGTCGCAGAAAATATCTGTGAGGTGTACATAATCGGTATATGGATGATCAAGCGAATGTATAAAACTTCATGCTTCAATCAGTTTATATTGTAGTATGTTATTAAAGCAATTAGATCTTGATGTTGATATGGTGACGATATGGTTTTGGATTTTTATTTTTTTTTTTGGAATGGAATATTAAGTGTGCACCTTGCGTGTTTTGTACGTGTCAAAAAGTAAATGTGAATCTCCTACATGAAGTTATAACAGTTCTGGCAAACCATTGCATATATCAAATTTTGCACAAAATGTTAAATATCTTTGAAAATGCTAGGTGTAGGTATTGGGTATGCTACATGCTACTCAGAATTTTACGCTCACTTTGAAAAATCGAAAATATACAGGGTTGTTCCATTTAAAATAAGCAAGTTGGTATTGAAATTGATTTTAACTCGAGAATATTTTTACTGAATTAATGCAGTGCACTGAGTTATTCAAATAAATAATATTCTTAAAAGTTTAGGATACAACTAAATAATTGTTTTAAACAGAATTACATAAAAAAATTAAACCTTTGTTTAGAAAATAAGGTGGAATTTTGAAAACATGTTATAATTTTTACTTATTTTGCATGTTGTTATTTTTATTAAAAAATTCTTTAAAATGTAAACTTGTTTGTGTTGCATTTAGGTGTATTTATTTGAATAATTCAGTTATTTGTGGGTGAAATATAACAATTATATATATTTATAAAGGGGATTAAAAGGGCTAAACAAATATCTAAAAATATACAGGGTGTTCCGTTTAAAAAAATGTGACTATGTGGCGCACCCTGTATATTCATTAAGATAGATACAGACTCATAACATATACAAAAACTTGGTAAAATATGCTACAGATCTAAAGGGTTTAAAAAGTAGTATTTTCAAATGATCACACTGTACATAAATCTAAGCTGTAGTTTACTCCTACAGTATACCTAATTTACTTTGAAATGATAACTGGTGTTCCAAATGAGTGTTCCACTTATATTATGTATTTGCAGTAAATGATATAAATAGATTCCATCTAGAAATTTTTATTGTCACATATCAACAATCATAAAATATTGATAATATAGTTTATTGTAGGTACAGTATTGTAAAGTCAGTACATTCGTACTAGATTCAGAATCAATTAAAAAGAATATCAGTGCATTATAGCGATCATTTTCTGAAACTATTTCTAATTTATAAAAATTAATCTAGACACAACTTATTCTCTATTGAAGAGGAAAAAATTTAGTTGTGAATTAATTATTATTTATCCATTAATTTAACATAATTTAATCCATTGGGTGTACAAACAGTAAAACTCTATTATTATTGATGACTGATGGTCGAGATGGTAGAGTACCTGCCTCTCACCCAAAAGTCCCGGGTTCGAATCCCGGTCGTGGCAATGGAAAATACTGTGAGAGGGATTTTTCCATTATACACGGATATTGGATGTGTGTCCCTTGTCTTTAAATGTGTAGCCCCCTCCCGCACAAGGCTCAGCCTTCTGGGATAAAGGGGGTCATAATTACATGTGGTGTATTTATTTATTTATTTATTCATCCTTTGTTTAATCACTCAAAAAAATTTTTTTTCTTAAAATGTTTTCTTAACCGTCTCTTAAGTCACCGAAGTAACCCCCAGAAAATCCTAGGATTTCGTGTTAGGTAAAGAGAGACAAGGCCCTACCGTTTATTGTGGAGTCCGAATCACATCTTCTTCTTCTTCGATAACTCTCTATCCATCTAAGTCCGAAGCAAATCGGAAATAAATTTTTAATTTGCCCCAGGATGGATTCGAACCATCGATCTTTGCAACCGAGTAAGTATGTATCAACGCATTTACCCACGCAGCTACCGTGGCCATCACTGATCATTGGGGATTGTTAGGCGACAAGGGTAAATTACCTTTGAATAATACAATGTGTTTATGTAAGCTATGAAGGATAGATCCACATCATCTATTAAACATACACTAATTATTTGGGCCAATCAATATTATAAGAAAGTGAATTTGTCTACGTCTTTTGCCCCAGATATGTTAAAAACATTATTAATAAATAAATTCTATAAAATAATTATTAATCCTCAACAAAGGGATGCAAGTATTAATTTATGGTTACAAAAACCTTGGTTATAATTATGTCAACTTATGTACTTGCAAAATAAGTAATATGCTGTTTTAAGTCTTATATTAAGCAAATTGAAAAGAAAATATAAGTAATGGTATATTATGTAATGAGTTGTAAATAGCATATTACGCACAAATAGAAAAATTGCGCAGAACGCCGCGTAACGGCGAGTGCGGTAATTCCATGAGTGCGTAATTGCTTTACAACTCGAATTATGTACTATACTTTACCTGCGATCGTATTTATTAAAATTAAAACTAAATTTTGTATTTCATTTTTATTTATCACTTGTCAGTTTTGACATCGTTAGAAAATTAAGTTTTGCACCTGCCATTTTTAATAATTTTAGCCTGGTGTCAGAAATATGAACTACAAGTGTGGTGTAATATTGGTCACGTGGTCACATTACAACACACTTCAGCGGCTGAGCGTGCGTTTTGTTTACGGTGTGTGAGGTTCAATTTACATAGGTGGCGGAAGAGTGCGTTTTCAGCTATTTAAGTTAGTGGTCGTAGGTAAAAGTAATTACACAACAGCTATAAACTCAACACAAATATAATCCAACTGAGTAAACTACGGAATAATGACAGTAAAAGAAAAAGGTTAGGTTTCTAGTTTACTTTATATTAGGTTGATGGTGTACAATTCAAACTCTTTAGTACCTAATAATTAAAATAATTTTAAGTTATATTTCATTATTTGTTTTAGTTTACTTATTAGGGTGTTTATTTTTATATACAGTTTTTCGTATGTTCCTCACAGTTAAAGAAAACTTAAAAATTCAAGTAGTTTTGTCTCAATTATAGTAATAGCGCAACAATTAATTTTTAAATTCAATGTGAAGACTCCAAGATTTAGTATAAACTCAGTATGTTAAAACTTATAATCGTAGCTACACCATAGGTAAACAATTTAATGGTACTTTGTGTCAAAAACGACCCATTGTATTGCGTCGGATACGCTACGACTAATTCTATACAGGTCATTATGACTTTTATTTTGAGGTAACAATTAAATTGCGTTAATAAATACCTTACCTTGTTCATCTTCTGGGCCAGATTCATCTAACGTCTTTAAATCAAACCAACTAGGCATTCTAAATCCGGCATTCAGTGTAACTGGCATTGTGGGTGCTGTGGGGCAGATCACCTTTACGTGTGGCTGTCGTAAAGCACCCATTGCACTAGCCCAACCTTGACTGTTGAAAAATGTTTAAATTATCTTTCAATACACAAAATATATAAAATACTTGCCCTGTATCTCCCAATCCGTGTAAGAATATTAACTACAAATTACAATGTTAATCAAATATATAATAAGGTATCTAAGAAAAATGTATGCTCACCGTTCCTGTATGTTTGGAAGTGGCCGCAAGTACAACAGGAGCTGCCATGTTTTTTAATAGATATTAAAATTATTTGTATAAACAGAAAAAAATGTTAATACATGCAAGAGAAAATTAATTTTTGACATTAATGTGAAACACCGACAACGTCCTTGACCGATGACAGACGACAGACAGTGACGATTTTTTCTATCATAGGGTTTTCGATTGAATTCAGGTAAGTAGGTACGGCTGGAGCAAAAAAAGCTATATAGTACACCAGAGTAGTAGCTTGTAATTAAATCTTTTCAAAAATTAAAATAACAAATAATAATGTGACATTACATTTCAAAATAATAATAACTTAAAGGTATTTTTCTCGAGAAACGCGTCAATACGGTAACGATATTTAGTTTACCGGCCCTACCCAAGAACGATAGACAATAAAATCTGCTTAGACGGAAGTTGTACTTAAGTTGGTAAGAAAGTGGTTTATCTCATAGACACTAATAATACTAACGTATGGACGGAGCCCAAGAACGGTCCAGTTTACCGTTCTTGGACGGAGAGCCTTGTGCCACTTTCCGTTCGCCAGTGTGAGGACGCCATTGAAGAGAGATAGAGCGATATAAATTGAGTGCGTCGAACAAGGATAGTAAGATTTAAGACCACGTGACTGTTATTTCCACAGTCCACAGTCACGTGGCCAAGTTCCTTTTTTACACACGGGATGGGAACATTTTGCCGAGATTCTTTATAAATATATTTTAGCACGTTGGTAGTGATTTGTAAACTATAAAAATAAGTGCATCTCAGATATTTATGCATTCATAGGTAGGTACCTAAAGAAGGTTAAGGAACAAAATACATAACCTTAAACTCGCATCTATCGGCGTCTCTCTCGAGATGCCGTCCGCATATTAACATTCTTTACAGTCGTACGGAAATGGCAGTATTCGGCGCAATCTCATTGGCCGTTTCAAGGCCAAATGTCACATTTAACCAATCCTAACTGAACTTATTCCTTCTTTACTCGCATTTCGTTAGTGGTCTAATAGCCTAGCGGAAACGAGCTCGGCTTGGCAAGCAGAAGGTTCCGGGTTCAAATCCCCCGCGTTCTTGTTTTTTTTTTTTTATTATTAAATGCATCAGACATGACGAGGTCTATTGCGAGTTAGAAGCCGGAGGCAGGTTAGATATGTGTGTTATTCCCCTGATAAAGGATTTTTTTTTTATTAGGTTAAAGGATTTTTTTTTATTAAATGCATCAGGCATGACATGAGGTCTATTGCGAGTTAGAAGCCGGAGGCGATAACCGGAGGCAGGTTAGATATGTGTGTGTTATTCCCCTGATAAAGGAATTTTTTTTTATTAGATTAAAGGAATTTTTTTTTATTAAATGCATCAGGCATGACATGAGGTCTATGGCGAGTTAGAAGCCGGAGGCAGGTTAGATATGTGTGTTATTCCCCTGATAAAGGAATTTTTTTTCATTAGGTTAAAGGAATTTTTTTTTTATTAAATGCATCAGGCATGACATGAGGTCTATTGCGAGTTAGAAGCCGGAGGCAGGTTAGATATGTGTGTGTTATTCCCCTGATAAAGGAATTTTTTTTTATTAGATTAAAGGAATTTTTTTTATTAAATGCATCAGGCATGACATGAGGTCTATTGCGAGTTAGAAGCCGGAGGCAGGTTAGATATGTGTATTATTCCCCTGATAAAGGAATTTTTTTAATTAGATTAAAGCCAAATTTGTTTTTAAATGTGACATTTTGCGTCCGCGCCAAGTCGTGGCCTTGGAACGGCCAATGAGATTGCGCCAAATACTGCCATTTCCGTACGACTGTAAAGGATGTGAATATGCGTCCCGTCCTCATCACCTCTCTCTCTAGGCTCAGTCCATAGTTAAGTCTATGGTTTATCTAGGTGGGGGAGGATAATCAGTAATCAGTGGCGTTTTCCACGGATAATGGTGGATCACCACAGTGACAGTGCAACGTCGACGTTTTAACTGTCCAAATAACTACGCTTTTATTTACCAAGTACATGTCTCCATACTACAGACGACGTCGTCGTCACGACACGTTTTATTTACTCTCTTTTACTATCAGCGCGCATAACCTCCATAATTCATAATAGTAATAGTAATAAATACGAATACGAATAAATACAATCCTTGTAAATCATTTTATTCACAATCATAATGCTTCAATTGCCAGCTTATAAAAAGTTGGGAGGCAGGCATTTGTTCACTCTTCTTTTCCAGCTAGCCGGTAAACTTTACTGGCTAGTTAAACGTCACTTTTCCGGCAAGTTAAACGTCACACTTTGCGGCAGCAAATCTTCTGGTTGTCTTTGTGTGCAGCAGTTTTAAAATTTGGTGAAGTACACTCTCTAAAGTCACAAATGATCAGAATCAAACATTTTGTTGTAGAATTTTGAGCGAATTTAACAGAAATTATTGATAATATAAATACTTGTGGAAATAACCTAATTTATTTGACAGAAGAACCTTAATGCTCGTTACCTAGCAACGCTCAACTTTTATCACTGCAGCCTACCTCTACTTATTTTGCATAATTTCCCATAGACTTAATAATACTAACGTAATTAAGTCTATGTAATTTCCTAATTCTCATTCACTATATATCTATTCAATTAAATAAAAAAATTGTATGCTGATATTATGTTATTATACAATGATTGTGAATAAAATAGTATATACATACCTCGCTGGTCGTTTTCATTACAGCCTCGCGTTAACATCTGACCTCGGCGCTACGCGCCTCTAATCTGTCACATGTCAACCCTCGGCTGTAATGAAGCACCTCCCAGCTCGGTATGTAATGTACTATAACACAAAAGCCAAACTCAACAAAAAGTGTTGCATAAGATGCTGACCGCCACCTATGTAAATTGAACCTTTATACACCAAACTTTATGCCCTATGCCGTAAATGTAAACAAATCGCACGCTCAGCCGCTGATGAGGTGTTGTAATGTGAGTAATGTGACCACGTGACCAATATTACATCACACTTGTAGTTCATATTTCTGACAATTCTGACGCCAGGCTAAAATTATTAAAAACGGCGGGTGCAAATAAACTCGCTGTCAAAACTGACATAAGCGATAAATAATAAAAATCAAATACAAAATTGTGTTTTTCCACGGCCGGGAGTAGAAATCAGTTTCTATGACATCAAAATTAAAACAGAAATAGTCGATTATTCCCAAGGGAGTATAATGCTCCCAAGGGAGTTTACATTATGGAGAACGGTTTTCATGAAAAAAAAAAAAGATAACATTGAAATTATTTATTGACATTTAAATTAAATGTTACATTCGTACAATTTTCAAAATTAATATTAGAAGGAATATTACTTTCGCTTACATTTACAGTTTTTGTGATTGCGCTAGTGGTGGTACCTACTAAAACCTGATTAGCAATTTTGGTCTTATTTGCAATGGAGTTCTCGACATAACCACAGAATTAATAACAATCAGAATACTAACTCCTATTGGCGGGAAAAGTTCGCGCACCGTCTTCGCGCACGTTAGTCCGCCATGTTCTTAAGAAGTGAATGTGCCAGGCCAGTATTAGCGACAGTACGCCGCTAGTATAATTTTTATACAACTAGTGTTCGCAAGTCTCTAGACAATTTCGTCAATGTACAATCAGTTATTTAAGTGTTTGGTGTAATAAAAGTGGTGGTAAAATGAACCAATTCGACTATAAATTAATTTTAGGAAAATATTTTTCATCGGTAATAGTGTTTCCTAAATAGCAAAACCCTGATATCTATTGTGTATGAGTTGAATTGAAGTGCCTATGAAAAAAAAAAATGCTAAACGGAGGAAATGATACAATTATATAAGACTGGTTTATGAAAGAGCTACAAATTATTCGAGTACGGCCCTGAACGTTTTGACTAAGAATATGGCCGATGTATATTGAAGGTCACCGAATCTGGCTACAAATGATAAATGGTGAAAACTTTGAATTTGGGTTCTGATTGTTATTAATTCTGTGACATAACCCTCAGCGACTGTCGTTGATTTCCAACCAGCATGACGCTTTATTGTCGTGATATCCACACCAGCATCTGCCAGTAATGTCGCTGAAGATCTTCGTAAGCAGTGACCAGTATAACATGCAACATCAGGTAATTTTAAATACGAAGCTACTACACTAGGAATTTTTCCCATGGTATTCTTGCCAACTGGCTGCGAACTACATTTTCCTGCTTTGTAGTACAAAAAAAGGCGCTTATGCTTGACGTGGGGAGGACGAAGGGACAGGTATTTTCGAAACAATTCAAGCATATTTCCCACATCGGTAACCACAAAGGTTCGTGGAATCTTTGTCTTAGTGTTTGGAATTTTTACAATCAAGGAAGAGCCTACATCCTCAATATCATCTACAGTTAAATTGACTAGTTCATCAGTTCGACAAGCTCCGGCAATCCCCAGAATTATTCCAACCTATAAAAAATCAAAATACTTAATAATTGAAATACCTAACAACAAAAGTAATCTTACCTTTACTATTAAGAATTCTTTGTCACCTGCACTTGATAGAAAACGGTCGATTTCTCCCTTTGTCAATATTTTCGATTTTTTCGCTTGATATCCGTCACCGGTTCTTTTCAAAAATGCGATCAGTTTGGGGAATTTGCTTATATCTATGTTGTCGTAAATTATCAAGCATGACTTAACCATAGAATATTGCGCCCATAATGTGGAAGACTTATAATTCTTTGCATTTTCACTGAAGTATGCCAACAAAACATTCTCGCTGTATACTTGAACATTTTTCTCGGCGCACCACTTTTTGAACCGATTGTAGGCTATATCGTATAAAGATCTTGACTTCGTAGGCAGCAAATTGCTTATTGCAATATTTGCAGCCTCCACAATCTCTTCCGACTCACAATTATTCATTGTGCACTAAACAAACTTTAAACTAAACCAAACTAGCACCTTAATTTGACAATTCTTTTTGTTTGTTTATTTTGTAGTTATGACAATAACTCAACGACTACTAAATGAATGCTCAAATCCAAATACAATAATTCTGGTGCTACTTACTTCATAATGACAAAATATGTGTTTTTAAGTTAATGAGACCGTGGAAAAAATAGTATATACCATTCGGGAGAGATGCTATTTTGTCCTCGGCGCATTGTAGCCCTCGGGCTTCAAATTGCACCTCTGCCAAAATAACGCATTTCTCTCCCTTATAGTATAATGTACTATTTAATTTCAATAAATACGAACGTAGGTAATAGAATTACCTACATGGAATTATGGAATTACCGCACTCGCCGCTACGCGGCGTCGTGCGCATTCGTGCGGTGCGTAATATGCTATTTACAACTCTCATTACGCAGGTACTATTATTTATTTAGTTCATTCTTTTATCGGTTTCAGGATATTAATCCTTTTGTTTACATATGCAAAAGTAGGCTGGTAAACAAGTCATAACTAAAGTTGTACAGTTATATTTAAAACTTGTACGGTAATATTACAAATACAGATCTGTCAATAACTGTCAACAGATGAAATAATAAATAATGAAACTATAGTGCTATTTATTAATACAAACAGACAGAAAACTCCAAACAATAATAATTAAGTACTGAAATCCAACTGAAATGTATTTTCAGGCAATCCAAGGTCCATTTTTATGTAGCCGTTGTGACATTAAAAATGTAAACATTTATGTAATATGAAAAAAGGTAACAAATAAAAACAAACAAAATATAACTGTAACCATGGCGACAAATCAACCCATACAGACTTGACCAACTAATGAAATGAAAACGTTATTAATAAGAGAATATCAAAAGGTAATATCTATTAATAATGTCTTTATTTTCTGAAACCGATAAACTATTGAACATATCACGGATGTTATGAATCATAACAGCCTTATTAGATGTCTTAAAATCCTCGCTCTACGAACTCGGATTTCAAACCGACATCTGCGGCAGTTATGATAGTCATAACATTCCTAGATATGTTAATAGCTATTCCACACTATAGTAAAATAACGATTAGTATATATACCTACCTATATACCAACGACTCTTGCCTATATATCATATAATAATATAATAATTGTTAAATAAACATTTATGTACATAGTATAACAAGTTTGATGTAAAATAGGTAGGTACTTAGGTACTTTGGCCTAGTTACATATGTGCTGTCTATTGATAGAAATAAATATTATCAGCTTATATAACATTTATTTTTAAAATCTTGAAAGGTATCCAACTCGGTCGGTAACCAAAAGTAACCGATCCTATTCTGTGCACTCAGGTGTGCAGTGTGCAATGCAAGCAAGCAAGTATAGGAAGTATTCCGCTGGGAAGTAGGTCACAGACGTCACAGTCACATAGTAGAGAATCAGCTGTTTTGCAATTCCAACAAAAATCAATACTTTCCATAATTTAATAAAATTCCATTTTGTGTAATTACCTGCTACGATTTGAATTTAAATTTTTCCAGATATAATTATTAAAACAGTATATGAACTATATATTTAACAAATCTAATTTTAAGGTTATCGGATTGCTTTATTTTTTATCTTGATGTTTATTCTTGTGAATCTACGGCCAGTAGGCAGTAAACAGTTTAAATTCCGATGCGCTAGAAACAAGTCGTCGCGGAAACTGATGATTGCCTATATTATGCGAGTTTAATTCTAATAAATTTCATTGGTGGTAGCGCAAAAACAAAATAATTGAAAGTGAAACAGACCAATAAAACAATATGTCCTCTACACGTTTATTATCTCCTTTCCATCGTTGTGGACATGGTTTTAGACTGCGCCAATCGACTCGAACGTCACTCGGTAGACATAAGTCGATCGTGGGGTTTCAGTTGTTAACAGCCTCTGTAACAGCTCAAAAACAAATTTGTCGTACAATGGCCAGCCAAGCTCAGCCTACTTTAACTCTCGAAAATTTAAATCCCAATGTCAAGGTTATGGAATATGCGGTCCGTGGACCTCTTGTTATTAGAGCCGGGGAGATCGAAAAAGAACTGGAAAAGGTAAAATAAAAATGTCACTTCTTTTTGCTTGCTGCTATTTTATGCAACTTTGAAAATAAAAAGTAAATCGGTTATAACTAAGTATCACGATTTACATGCTTTTGTTTCATATGCTTTTGACTGATTTTTTGCTACTGCTGAAAGTTTAAAAATTCCGATATGCCAAACGGATCAGGGCAGCATTAGCCCATTAGGTCTTATATTGCCAAGATATTTTATTACTGTTGCTGTGCCAACAAATATACAATTTCTACAATAAATACATAAGTATTATTTTAATAGCGTAATTTCTAATAGCTATAATAATAATATAAATTTTGTTTGTTTATAAAAGTAGTGAGTGAATCTGGAAAATATGCAACCGATTAAGGTCAAATCAAATCAAAGCCATATCAAGGATTTAATATTACAATATTATACAAGACATACCTTTTTTGAGGCTATATATACAGGGCGAGTCTGGAGAAAAGTGCCAAACTCCGGGCGTATATAGTACAAATAATGTGACTCAAAAACAAAGAATTGTAATCCGTTTTTTGTTTGTTTTCGCGTCACAGCGTCTTTACTCTTAAAATGTTTAATAATAAATTATTACGTTCAAAATCTACAATAGATTTTCAAATGTATGTCTCCACCATCGACTTCCAGACATTTTCTGGCTTGTTTACGAAGAGAGCGTGTTGCTCGCCCGAGTTCATCTTATGTGAGCTGTGAGCACAGAGGCGGCTGTCAGGGGCGCAGACTTCAAAGGGCGCAGCACACAATTTTTTACCTCAGGAGCCTCCTATAAATTTACATTACGAGCCGCCACTGACGGGCACTTTAAGAAAATTGGCGTTTAAACAAAATAAAACGAGAGAGAATTTTTTGTACAGCTGCAGACTACAGTATTCATAATACATACACTCTCCACATTATGCTAATCTGATTAGGTAGCATTTAAATAGAATAAGTTTTCTTGGATTGGTCGCGGTGGTTCTATTTGGCCGGTAAGGTCTCACGACCTCACACCATTTAAACTTCTGTTTGTGGGGATGATTGAAGAGGGAATTTTACTTCGATTACTTCAATAATTTAGTACACAAAAGTAATAGCTAGGTAAATGCACGAAACTAAATTTGGAGATAACATTTTAGTAATCAGCGAAATTATATGCGTTATTTACTTAAATAATATGACTGGATGGTCGAGATGGTAGCGTACCTGCCTCACACCCAAAAGTCCCGGGTTCGATTTCCGATCGTGGCAATGGAAAATACTGTGCGAGGGATTTTTCCATTATACACGGATATTGGATGTGTGTCCTTGTCTATAAATGTGTAGCCCCCTCCCGCACAAGGCTCTTCTAGAGCCTTCTGGGATAAAGGGGGTCGTAATTACATGTGGTGTATTTATTATTAATAATCAGAAAAATATCAAGTAGTACAGCTACGTCTAAATTAAATGTACGTTTGGATATTGGGATATTTGTGATGTGGGTGAAAGGGTACAATTTAATAATAATTAAGTGAATAGTCAACCAATCCAGAGGTCCTTTTTTTGTATTTACCCATACAATTAGTATATTGACTATGCCGATTAGGTGTATATCCAGTAAATAGTATAGACCATATCACGAAAGTAGACCGTTACGTACATAATAATTTGTGTGAATCAAATCAGTACTGAGTTAGTTAAATTCATGCTTGTTGAAATGACATCCGGATGTAAATAAACTTAAACGTCAAAACAAAACATAACCTGCACTTTGTCTGTTAAATGTCAGAATAATTTAACGATCTCGCCTGTCTAAATTTGAACTAATTTTATATTCTTATCGAGGTTTTTAATATAATTTGGCAAAATGCAGATGTTTTGAAGATTTTAGTTCTATAATGAACTGTTTTTAATGTGCAAAAAGCAATGGAATAAGGAAAACGGTAACAATCAAACTCAAAGATAAACAAATTCAAATTTGACAACTGGCTGACATGCAGAAACAGGAAACTATGAAACATGTGACAACGGCGCTGGTTAAAAGCGTACTGAGACATACGAAATCGGGCTCTCTCTTTCTTTTTCGTCAAGGAGGTTAGGCTTTGGCTCAGATTAATGGTAAGTCCCCACGTGCGGAAATTGCGGAAAAGGCGGAACTATTCTAGACATGTGATTGGCCAAAAGTCGGCCATATTAGTAATTGTCAATTCCCCTGATGTTCCGCCGGTTATCCGCAAAAAGTTGAATTTAGTTTAACTTTTTGCGGATTCCGTGATTGCGGAATAATGTTATGGTACACCTGAAGGATTTTAGAAGGATTTTGAAGGATTTTAGAAGTTCTCTTGTGTTTGACAACGAGTGGTCTATAGCTAATAAAACCGAATCGCTTTTTATAATTTCCATTTTTCTCTGTATAATATAACTCGTATAACTTTTAGGTTAGGTGGTATTACGCAGTTTCCGCAAAAATACCTCACCATTGGAACGTTCCGCTAAAAATCACGGAGTTCCGCTTTTCCGCGTTTTCCGCACGTGGGGACTTACCATAATAGTATATTATGGGCGAGTTGCTTTATTCACCGGTGGATCTATCAGATGTGTTTTATCTCGTTCTATCTCCGAGGTTAGAACGAGATAAAACACATCTGGTGGATCAACCGGTGAATAAAGCAACTCGCCTTTTGTTACAAAAGGATCGTAGAAGGCGACCATTATTGTTGAGCCCAGAAGTTTGCTCAGCCGAGGCGCAAGCCGAGGCAGAAAACTGGGCGAAACACATAATGAGCCTTCTACTCCGAGTGACATATACTATTTTTTCTTCAAGCGTTAAAATCAAAAATATCAAAACTTTAATTTTGAAAAATGACATCAGATCAAATGCGTTCCAGCTTAGTAAAAAAAATATATGTAATACTAATCCTTTTATTTATCAATGAAACATGACATAGGTAAATTAGCAATTTCAAGTATTTCAGATGCAATGCAATGCATTTCTTCAGACTTTTTCGCTTTTAAATTTTAAAAACAGCTCGACGCGAGACGGTCAATTTTTAAAATGACAGTTTATGACAAATCATAACTTAGATTTTTAATTCGTTGCCATGGATACATTTATTCATTTTTGTACTAGGAAAAAAATGAGAAATATTTGTACTAATACAATAATAGGCTCTTTTTACAGGACGTGTTGCATTATATATGTAATGTAAGTATTATTATACGCTTGAAGAAAAACATTCTTAATCTGAGGGTTTTGGTATAACGCATCAACAACGTCAGTCGGAGATATTAACAGTCACATATAATGAACTTCCTTTCCCTGTTTCTCTCGTTTTCGTTTTACTATTTTGTAAACAAAGAACGGTTGTTGAACAGCATACGTTGAAGATTAGAAATTAATTTGTGACGTAACGGTCATCTCTCCGTGATTTGAAGTATAAATACATTTATAAATTTATAGATCGGACATTTAATTTAGACGTAGCTGTACATAAGTACTTGAAGTTTAATTATATAACCAAAGGATGTAACATTTTACGTTGATGCAATATCTACCTAATTATAATTAGTCATAATTACAATTCATATTATAGCCAATGCCATTGTATATATGTATATTTAGGCTCGTAAATGAGGGAAAATGTTCCGAATAGAAACACCGTTATCCAATTTATTTGCGGGGACTTACATTATATTAATTAAGACTTAAGAGTAAAGAAATTAAAAACATAGGAAACGGTACAATGTAGCCAATACTCTCGTTAACTCCTGTCTTTTTATATACAGGGTGGCCCACCTATCCTCGCTCGGACCATAGCAACTAGGCTAATGAAGATTAAGAAAAAAATCTAATTAGACCGTAAATGTGCTACTCTTTAAAATTATTTTTGAGTGTACAGGGTGTACCATAAATCCGGGACAACGAAGTCGGACTTTTTTTGAAAAGCAATACCCTATATATAGGTATACATATTTTTTTATTTTTAGAATCGACTTTTATGGATTTTACAAAAATATTTTGTTTTGGATATCAGATGCAGTGTTACCAAGTTATTCACGTTTCAATAAAATTTAATAAAAAATCTTTGTTACGGAAAAAAAATCAATAAACTCACATTTTTAGAGATTAATTCAAAAATTCAGGTATGCAAGTAGCCAAGGTATGTATTATAACTTAGGCTTTATTTAGGTATATTTAAAGTGTATGTACAGGGGGTTATGAGTCAACGATCTAATTTTGCCATTTTCAAACCGCTAAAACTAATTTTTTTTCAAATGGAACACCCTCTGTTTATAGTTCCATAATTTAAAAGTTTATTTAATGAGCTTTCCAATGATACCATTATATGAGCAGTATCTCTAATGATTATTAATGAATAAAAAACGTAGAGATTTAAAATACGTGATTCAACTTAATATTTTTATTGTTATACTCGTAACATCTAATAAACAAATTTCTATGTTTTTTAGTCATTAATAAGCATTACAGATCATGGTATCATTTGAAAGCTCATTAAATAAGCTTTTAAGTTATGGAACTATATATACAGGGTGTTCCATTTGAAAAAAATAGTTTTAGCGGTTTGAAAATGACGAAATTAGATGGTTGACTCATAACACCCTGTACATTTTAAATAAACCTAAATAATGTGTTAAGTTTTAGTACATATCTTGGCCTACTTGTATACCTGATTTTTTTTTTAATCTAAAAATGTACTGATTTTTTTCCGTGTCGATGATTTTTAATTAAATGTTATCAAAACGTAAATAACTTGGCAACGTTGCATCTGATACCTAAAATAAAATATTTTTGTTAAATAAGTCCATAAAAGACAGATTCTAAAAATAAAAAAATATACAGGATGTTCCTGTACAATCAAAAATAATTTTAAATGGTAGCACATTTACGGTCCAATAACTTACAATTAGATTTTTTTCTTAATTTTCATTAGCCTGGTACCTATATGGTACGAGCGAGGATAGGTGGGCCACCCTATATTTAGATTATTTATTTATATTTATGTTTCGAAATATGAAAGTAGTACCGGAGTACTCGGAGTAGGTACATAAGAATATGAAAATCAAATATCAAAATACATGTTAACTCTTAATTTATTTATTGGGAATTGTCCAATCATTTAAACTAGATACATTCCAAACTTAGTGGACATTTAACTTAATTAACAGGTAGACTATAAAAAATTATGGTTCTAAAATTTATATAGGGACCTATTATAAAATTCTAAAAATTTTTATTGATATAAATCTTTAAACACTTAATTTTCATTATATGTTTAGGTTATTTTCCCAGGAAATAGAAAATGCAATCTCTAGTTCTAATCGTTAAAATATTTGAATGATTTTTTTTTCTAAACAATTGGGTTTAGAAATCAAATGATTAAAATTAAATTTCATTGTATTCTGAATCGAGAAAACACCTATGTTCTTTTATACACACTTTCCAAATCTGCTTTTGTTATGCCTTCTTTTATAGGTGTTTAGCAAAATGGAGTTTTTCAACATCAGAGGATAATCTGTTTCAAACCTGGGGGTTTTTTTCTTAAGCATCCTTCTTCCTTTCTCAAGGAATATTAGAGGCTCTCCCTGCTTCCATAGTCGCTGTTGGTGGTATCGTGAGCTTGAACCGGGATTCATCTATCACCACTACACTATCCTATTTTCTTCTTCATCTTGCATTGAACGCACGATGGCAAGTTTTACTTCCCGGTGCTTTCATGTCCCTGACATGACACATGAGCAGAGGCCCATCTTAAGACTTCTTGAGGCCCTCTGAGCCTATAAGTAGGTAAATATAAAAGTATCTTATGGATAGCATTAGATTAGATAATAAGAAAATAATATATTTTCAACAAAGATCGATTTTACGCCGGTTATGCTTTAATAATAATTATGTCTTTGAAATCAATGGTTTGTAAAATTTCGTTTGGAACTTCCCCAAGAATTTATACATACCTATACGGGGTGTTAGGAAAAGTTTTGGACAAATCTAAATGGGTGGTGTATGATCCAACCAAACAATCAAAAAAATCTTATGACATTTTCCTCTAATATGAAGTTTGGTTCCCCTATGATTACAAGGGCTCTGATACAGCTGAAAAATGAAAAATGTTTTTTGATTATTCCGGATTTTTTGAATATACATCATGTACTATAATGTCAGTTCTATTATTTCTTAAGTAAAAATTTGGCTACTTTTCAATTATTTCATAATATACAGGTTGTTTCCAAAATTTTGTCGGATGTTAGCTATTTCCGGCTACACTGGAAGTTACATATGTATGCATGGCATATATCCACAATAATATACCATATCGAATCCGTAATAATATACAAGATGAAAAGAATATGGAAAATCGTTTTTTTGGCAATCTCGTATATTAGAGGTTCTATATCGCTTATTCAACCTTACAATCGGGTTCCTCATAAACAAATGTTTCTTTTGAGAATACTACAGAATCACAGGCAAAACTGACGTGTGCATACTTTCTTAAAAGAAAAATACATTTCTTCATAAAAAAATACCTAAATAAAAATCATTAAATTATTATTGAAATTTATGAACAAACTGGCCTCATTATAATATAACTTCGCCTATCTCTGGATTACGCCCCCAGCCGCATTCTGGCCTAATATTTTACCAGCCAGATTCTATAGTGGAAAATTTTTTGCTTAATAACTGGGGGTCAAATATTACCGAGATACAGGGTGTTAAAGTTACAAAAATAATTTAGTAATGTTGTTATATTTCAGTTATTTTTTCACACATAAACATAAAAGTCGGTACAATTAGGTTTTTTGACGTGAGAAAATCGAATATGCTCATATCATTTTTGGTGTATCGCATAGAGGGCGCTACTTAAGCTATCTTGGTTTAAAAGAATCCGTCATAACTTTTTTGTACTTCGTTAATTTATAATCTCATTGCAAATTTTTTATAAGGGTTCCCCATATTAAACTACCATTTTATTATTCGAATAAAATCCTTTTAAGCTGAGTAAAAAAATCTTTTATTACACTAATGTACAGCTAATTGTCTGGGATTTATTACGTACTCAAGATTATTTCAACTTTTAAAAATCATGTCTTCTAAATGCCCTCCATCAACTTGAACTTTCAATTCTGAATGCAAAATTGTTCATCACCCGGCGAAGAAAATCTCCAACTATCCCTGTAATTTCTTCTCGAATGCGGTCTTTCAAGTCCTCAATTGTTGCAGGGCGACTTGCTTCAAATAAATGTGTGAGCTTCACACAGCCAGAAACTCCATGAGGATTCTGCGAAAATTTTTTAACGACCGTATAAATTCTCGATTTGAAAATTTGCCTTGCCCCCCTAGGTCTCCCGGCATAACGGTACCCGATTTTTTTCTGTGGGGGTATTTGAAGGGAGAGGTCTTTGCAAGTCGCCCTGCAACAATTGAAGACTTGAAAGACCGCATTCGAGAAGAAATTACAGGGTTAGTTGGAGATTTTCTTCGCCGAGTGATGAACAATTTTGCATTCAGAATTGAAAGTCCAAGTTGATGGCGGGCATTTAGAAGACATGATTTTTAAAAGTTGAACAAATCTTGGGTACGTAATAAATCTCATACAATTAGCTGTACATTAGTGTAATAAAAGATTTTTTTACTCGACTTAAAGGATTTTATTCGAATAATAAAATGGGTAGTTTAATATGGGGAACCCTGTATAACCATTATTTTTAAACAAAAAAGGGATTCTTGTTTTATCTTCATAAAATGCACCCCTATCGAGATATTTACATTTTAGAAAATCCTGCGCACCCAGAATTTTAGAGGAACATCCTGATTAATTAAAGGATAAGTGCTAAAACCTTTAACAAAGCGTGCTATAGAAATAAGGTACGATGGCTCTGAAAGGCCACAGCAAAAATTTAAAAAATTAGAAATTTCTACGTTAAAACTAGAAATTCCTACTTTAAACTTTGGGAGTAGAAATTTCTGCTTTAAAACTAGAAATTTGTACTTTAAAACGTGTATACTATGTGTCTCTATCCGTTGAATTGGTCGAAATTTCGATATCGACTATACCGGGTGCCACAGGATACTGGCTCACCCCTATATTTCCTTTATTTTTTAACTTATCCATTTGAAATTTTGGGGGCATAAACTACCGTTTAAAATGTATTTCTGCACATTATACAAACACTATGGTACCACTTCCGGTTTATCCGGAAATTACCTCAACTTTCGATTTTCAAATGGAACACCCTGTATATTATTACATATTTGGATGCAGGGCAACATTCTGCATACACCATGTAAGTTTCGCGAATTTTTGAGCCGATCTTCAATTTTTTCAAGCATTTTAAGAAATCCGTGAAAGTGGACTTTATACTTTTAAACGAATGAAATAAAATTGAAAATAAATAGCACAGATATGAAATAGATATCAATGAAATCAGAAAGAAAATTATAATTTTTCAAACACTATGAGCCACCACCTTCCCATTTGAAAAAAAAAAGTTTTTGATAAAAAAGTGATATGTTCAACTTTGGAGGCTTCGCAAACAGTTGTTAGTGAAACGAAAAGAAAAATTATATTTTTCCTTTGAAGTTTACCTACCGTATAACGAATTTTGGAATTCCAAAGCACTCTAGACGGATTTTTTAAGATGCTTGAAAAAATTGAACATCGGCTCAAAAATTCGCGAAACTTACATGCTGTATGCAGAATGTTGCCCTGCATCCAAATATGCAAAAATATACAGGGTGTTCCATTTGAAAATCGAAAGTTGAGGTAATTTCCGGATAAACCGGAAGTGGTACCATAGTGTTTGTAATGTGCAGAAATACATTTTAAACGGTAGTTTATGCCCTCCAAATTTCAAATGGATAAGTTAAAAAATAAAGGAAATATAGGAGTGAGCCAGTATCCTGTGGCACCCGGTATAAGGCAATTTAAATCGATAAAACTTATAGTGTTCGATTTTTCCACATCTAAATAAATACCTTACACAGTTTAAGCTTATATAGGGTGTTTGTTTGAAAATTTTATTCTTCTTTACTTTTCGAGTGACCCTGTATAAAAATCTGTTATTTTGACAAAAAAGATAATCATTCGATTTAGGGCTACCTACATCAGATATCTATTTATAGGTGAAGTAGAAGCTAACTTCTCTATAATACTTGATATTGTTCATGTGGGTGAGAGATAATTAAGTATATCCCACTGGAATTTATCTATCTCTCACCCTGTTTTGCTTAAGTCTGCCTTAGATTAGTTTGGTTTGCCATTATCTTTTCAAACACCTATGGCGTACTGACGAGAACATATAAGTTCGAAAGTGGTGGTAAGGAAAAGGCAAATAATCTTGGTTACCAATCAGGATTTGCAGGTGTCATTCAATGTAGGTCTGAATGTTTGCCTGCTGAGTAGTTGTTTTCTACAATCTTATTTAGACACTTTATTAATTTATTATGCATGACATACCTACTAATCAAAGGGCGCATTCAACAAAAATAGCTGCTCCAGAACGATTTTCGCTCGGTAGCGAACGCTCAGTGATATTCAGTTGTATCAAATTATCTATCTTCAAAACTCTCATTGGTATCCACGGAAACTTTTGCAAAATACAGAGTAAAGAATTCATCATCTAAAATAAAACCTAATAATTAATTGCTTTATTATTAAATTATTAATAAAACTAATCAGTTCGCAATCTTCTATGGTTATTTGTTATATAGTAGATATACAGGGTATTTCGGGAGGAAAGGGAACTATTTTCAGAACGTATTCTAGAGGTCAAAATTAAGTGGAAGTTCCTATAATCCGAAAATGCTTCCTTTTGGAAATACGTAAAAAAAAAGAATTAAAAATACATTTCTCCGCAAGCAATTAAATAATAAAACTGGTGTACAATTGAAGTGGATATTGGAGAATGATGAAATTTAACATAAATAGATAATCACCCTGTAGATAAAAAATACACCGATAATTTAAAAAGCAATTATTTTACAGACGGTCTGAAATCGGAAATAAATATCAGTGATGCAGAAAAACAGTTTTTAATTATTATTCGAAAACGAATATTCTGCATATAATGAATCTCAAATTGGCTCGAGTCACATATATTGCTGCTCGAACTTTTGTATTTGTAGGTGAGTCACGATATAAAGCAATTTGCCAACTGGCGACCGATTATGACATTCAAATACATTTAATGCACTATCTGCGTTTTACACAGTTTCGTATGACTTAATTGTGTAGTATATTTGTAATGTAGTACTTTACATACTCGCACGATTATCCCTGAATACGTGTAAATGTAAATGTAAAATAAAGAAAATACTTATACCCAGTCAACTAAGCTCGAAAGACAGTTTAAGTGAACGAAATTAAAAAGTTTTACACTCATTTCCACACTATTATTCAAGGTGGTTTCCCCAGTAGACTTCCTCTTTGAATTCTGATTATTATACTTGTTTCGAACTTGCTCTACAACCAATGTTTGATATTTGCATCTAAGGTCATGAGCGTCCAGGGCAAGATTCGAATTTTGCGCTCCCAAAAAAATTCTCTCTCGTGTATTATTTTGTGTAAGCGCCAAGTTTCCTAATGTGTCCCCGTCTGTGGCGGCTCGTAATGTAATTTTATAGGAGGCTCAGGGCTAAAAAGCTGTGTACACGGGATATATGATGCAGAGGGTGCGGGGGCTCGAGGGGGGGGGGAGGTGATATAGAATAAAGACTAAAGAAAGTTACACAATACAGTATTTACAGTACCTAACAGTAACGGTATATACAGGGTGTCCCTAAACTACGTTCGGAAAATTCGGGAGGTGATTGCATGCGCGAAAATATGAAGAAATGTTCCTATGGACATGGGTCCGCAAATGGCTCCTAAGTGAGCTACGGCCCCCTGAAGTTGCCGCCCCAATGTATGCCTCCATTTTTGAGTTTTAACTCAAATTCAACAGAAGAAGCACCATCAACAACTAACTACTGTTTTGAATTATTAATAATAAAATTGACAGAAGTCTATCAGATTTTGACAGGTGCCCACTAGATTTTAATACCTATCTTCAAAATCTACCTGCACTTAAGTTAAACACCGTTTTACATAATCCCATTTTTCTCGAAAACGGTGCGTCCTACGGCTCTCCAACAAGGGGATCTTTCTTACGTAAAATTGTTCAGGAAATTCATTTCCGATATCAAAAATGCAAGAAAATGACAAACAAAAAAATTGGTGGGAAAAATATAGGAGCCCCCTCCACTTTAGTACGCCTCTGGTTAATATTTTCTATTGTTGATAATGCAGATTCATAACCCTTACTAACGGTAGATAGCATGCCAAATTTTATGTCAGTAGCTTAAAGAGTTCCTGAGATATTTAAAAAAAAACATATTTGGGGCGCCAACTTCAGGGGGCCGTAGCTCCCTTAGGAGCCATTTGCGGACCCATGTCCATAGGAACATTTCTTCATATTTTCGCGCATGCAATCACCTCCCGAATTTTCCGAACGTAGTTTAGGGACACCCTGTATACAGTAATTAATTTAAATTAAAAGCGCGGTGATAGATTTTAATTTTATTGGTAGAATATAGAATAACTATACTATATTTTTGGCGTACGCCGTCTCTGCCTTTCGGAGAGCGCAGCATCGAAAGATTTCTTTTTTCCGTGAATATAAAAATGTTTCTCAGCAATTCATGCAAATAATTAATGTCCAATTATCAGATGTCCACAAATAAAATGATAATTAATTTTAAAAATTATTTAAGATAAACCGTTTTTTAAAGTTTTTTAAAATATATAAATCATTGTAAACCTGAAAAAAATATATAAAATAGCTTAGACAATTTCTTAGACGTAGGTATACACACCAATACAAGGTGTTTTTGAAAATGAGAGTTTATTTTTAACATATAATAGTTCATATTAAAATACTTAAGTCTATAAATATGTAAAATGGAAAACCAGAAAAAAAACCTACTTGTTTAGATAATAAAAAAATAAAAGAGGCAGTGCCTCTCCTGAAAATTACAAAAAAGATTATAAATTACAAACTTATTACAAAAATTAAACTAACAAATTTGTCTGCCTCCCCTAAAAAAAAAGTGACGAGCCGCCACTGTTCGATTCAGATGGTATGAATTCAGCTAATCGTTGGATTGGCAAGTAATTAAGATGCTTTAGAATTTGGTAAATATAAACATTTTACATTTTACTGAAAGATAAACATAAAAACTGCTGCTTAATATAGTGTTGGGTTCACTTTTAAAGCTAGCTATATATACAGGGTGTTAAGAAAAAGTAGGTCAAGCCATTAACCACGGATTCTTTGGACGAAAATTCGTGCGGCTTTTATGGTGTGATTTTTTATTTTTCTTTAAATTGATTACTTTCAGGCAAAAAAATGCTAGAGAACTTTTTTTTTGATGTGCTTGGTTCAAATTCAATAAAATAAAAATTATAAAAAACCATAGTTGTGTACATATTTTTGCTTAGATAACCTACATTAATTCTATTAACTACGCCACTGGCGTAGGTAAAAGAAGCAATTAAAAATACTAATTTAAAGAAAATATATGGCTGTATGGTCCTTGACCGAAAGCCATAAAAAAAAAGAAAATATTTTTGCTTAAATTTGCTTGCACCTTCTACAATTCGTTTTCGTAATTGTTGGTCATTTCACTCCCCAAAAACAAAAAATATAAAAAAAAATTTTAACCCGGAATTCTAGTACTTATCTACCTACTTTTAGAAATGGGACGCGTTATGCAGAAACATAATAACTTTAACTAAAATCATTCCAAAGAGTCCAAAGACGTTTTTATTTTGAAATTCGTATCACTAGCAAAAATTTGTACGCCGACTGTCGGTAGCGAAATCCCCTCAGGTTAATATATCACACATCTGAATTTATTGGAATATCTCGTTAACCAAGTCCTAAATTAACATTTTATGGAAGTAAGAAAAGTTAGGGAAATAAGTATTTAATCTAAAAATAAATATTTAGAGACCATAGGTGTACGCATGAAAAAGTTAATGGGTACCACAACCACCCTTTTCCCCGTTTGTGCTTTGACTTTTTTTCACCAAAATTGCACAAAAATTGTATCTGCATAAGATAAAAGTTTGTGCTAAATTTCAGGTAAAATTCTAAAAAAAACACAGAATTATTAATAAAAACAATTTTCAAAATTTAAACTTTAACACCCTGTATAAGGAAAACTACGTGCCAAAATAATAATTCAGACCTTAAAACCCTAAAAGACCATAAAACCATAAAAGTCGCATTATTTTCGTCCAAAGAATCTGTGGTTAACAGCTTTTGACCCACCTTTTCTTATAGATAAGTGTATATCTATTAATAAAATTTTTTTAAGCAACTTTGGTACAAACTCAATAGCAGTGTTTTCAGGGCCATTTTTTCTCAACTTTCCGTCCTGGGCAAAATTTTTTCTACCGCCCTCTTTTTAGAAGAAAGCCCTCGACTACGGAAAGAGTACCCTCTAGTAAAAATGATGCTTATAATTCGCTAATATGTTAAGCCAATTTCCTTATAAGGAAAGCCGATTTCTTATAATGAAATCAGTTTCCGTATATAAGCGGCTTATAACCATCATTTAAAAAAAAAATGTCCAGGGAAATTTGCCGCCCGCAGAAATTTGGCGCCCCTGGAAATTTGCCACCCTGGGTAATAGCACAGAACTTATTTTAGGTCTGTAGGTAATAGTCCTTGTTGTCTCCTCGGTAAAAAAGACAAAACTGTTTTTTTTTTTTGTAAAGATTCTCACAATTTTTATATTTTCCAGTGTGGAAAATACAAAATTACAATAAAAATTTGGAAAATATCCTCGGGCAAAAATATTTACTAAAACATTTAAATAAAGAAAGTAGGTAGGTAGGTTGTAAGTACAGAGTTAGTTTTATTAATGTAAACCCCCCATTTTTATTTTTATCTTTGACCGATTCCAAAAATTAAAAAACCGGCCTTACACGGTTTTTTATGTAGATTCCACTCCTGCTAACGAATTGACAGTAGCGTTTTAAATATACAGGGTACGCAAAAAAGTTAAGTTTTTTTAAATGGAACACCCTGTATATTTTGACAAATTTGAATTCCTCCAATCATTCTCATTACAAATATATACATATATTGTATAATCGCTTTACTGGTTTTTAAGTTATTTTTACTTTCTTATGGATACGTTGAAACAAAAGCATTATTTTATAAACTCATATAATAAATTAATAAATGGAATAAATCAAAAACAAAACAAATTATATAACATTTTCAACATAACCAACCACCATTAACTTTGATACATTTTAACCCACGTTTAATAAAATCTGAACGAATTTTTTGAAGAAAAAGTGCTGCATCCAAATTTAGCAGTTATATATTTTTTTTATTGTTTAAAATTTTCCACTGGTTCACTGTAAATTTTTTCTTTGAGCGTTTCCCAAAGAAAATAATCTAATGGATTAAGGTCTGGACTCCGTTCGAATTTTATTAAATGTTATTTGAAATGTATCAAAGTTAATGTTGAAAATGTTACGTAATTTGTTTTAATAATTCATATATTTTGTTTTGTTTTTGATTTATTCTGTTTATTGATTTATTGTATGAGTTAATAAAATAACGCTTTTGTTTCAACGTATCCATAATAAAGTGAAAATAACTGAAAAACCAGTAAAGTGATTATACAATATGTGTATATATTTGTAATTAAAATGATTGGAGGAATTCAAATTTGTCAAAATATACAGGGTGTTCCATTTAAAAAAACCTAACTTTTTTGCGTACCCTGTATATTTAAAACGCTATTGCCAATCCGTTAGCAGAAGTGGAATCTATGTAAAAAACCGTGTAAGGTCAGTTTTTTAATTTTTCGAATCGTCCAAAAATAAAAATAAAAATGGGGGGTTTACATTAATAAAACTAACCCTGTACAGGGTGTCAACTCTAATTTTGCCCCCCTTCTATTTCTTTATTTGTGAAGATATTTTAAAATTTTAAAATGTGGCCTTATCAGACATTTTCCGAATTTTTCAAATATAATATTCAAAATTACCTAGCGCCAATACATACAGGGTGGTGAAAAAAAAGTTGTTTTTTTTTAAATGGAACACCCTGTATATTTCTCGACAGGTTTGTAGTACTCTTTGAGCTGATTTCAAAAATGTATAACTGCCTTGAGTTTAGATCAAAATCGGTCGAGATATTCAAGGATAAATATGAGAAACATTTGTTTTCACACTTTCGAGGTGGCTTGGCATTCTGACTTAATTGTTGATTTTTAGCTGTCAAAATAATTGACTGTGAATGTTATTGTGAATGTAATTTTTACATTGTTCATATTATATATATATATATATGTATAATGTTTTGTTGTATTTAACTTGTATATAATTAACGGGCAAAATGGGATATTCTGTAGATGTGCAATGGTCGAAATTTATCTTTTGTGTAAAAGAAATCAAGCTGCAGCATATAGGGAATTTGTTAGATGATTCCCCAGACTTCGGGTCCCTGCAAAACATACCTTCATATGTATAATAAATTTCGAGTAAATCATGGTGGTTTTTGTTTTGTATTTTGTTAAATTATGTGAAGTTTATTTTTCTGTTAATTGTTATTTTTATATTTTCTTGAAAATATTTTCTTTGTTAATAAAATACATGTTTGATCTTAGAAAGATCTTTAAGTATTTGATATTTATTGCTAAGGAACATTATTTTGACAGCTAAAAGTCAACAATTAAGTCAGAATGCCAAGCCACCTCGAAAGTGTGAAAACAAATATTTCTCATGTTTATCCTTGAATATCTCGTCCGATTTTGATCTAAACTCAAGGGAGTTATACATTTTTGAAATCAGCTCAAAGAGTACTACAAACCTGTCAAGAAATATACAGGGTATTCCATTTAAAAAAATCAACTTTCTTTTCACCACCCTGTATGTATTGGCGCTAGGTAATTTTGAATATTATATTTGAAAAATTCGGTAAATGTCTGATAAGGCTACATTTTAAAATTTTAAAATATCTTCACAAATAAGGAAATAGAGGGGGGGGGGGCAAAATTAGAGTTGACACCCTGTACATTAATAACGAATTGCGAATTATTATACTAATTAAACTACTTTAATTGGAATTTAATTTAAGGAAGTAAATAAGTAACGAATATTTAAAATCATAATTATTATTATTTTAAATATTGGACAGCCTGTAGCCCAGATCCCTATACCATCATTTTAGCTATAACAACGGATTTATTGAATTTATTATAATTTATTTACTGACTGAAAAAACAACGTATTAAAACATTAGTGACACCTATATGATAATTGTAATGAGTAGTACTAGTGACATACGAAAAGGTATTTATTTTTGTAAACACTCATTTAATCTTGTTCGTATGTACGGTGTTTATAATTATATATACTATCTTTATTAGCAGGTATCTATAGCTTCGCGGGGATCAGGAACTCATTTTATAAAGTTAAACAATTGGTTAATCTAATTTTACTTAACAGAGATAAGCTTATTATCTTATTAGCAAGATTTATTAATTATTTATGTTATTAACATTAAAATTTATAGGTACCTATCCACATTTTTAATACCGTGATTTACAGATATGTACGTATACTTAGTACCTACTTACCGAAAAATATAAAAAACAAATAAGTAAAAGAATGTATGGTCCAAAGAGGTTCAATTAGGGCGCAAAATAAATACTTTATTTTGATTTTAAAAAACTATGGGGATTTGGTTTGATTGTTTAGAAAACTAAAAGTTTCCATCAGGTTTATGACGGACGTGACATGAGGAACGTGTATAAATAAATATTTATAGGTATATGGTATTCACATTTTATTTACATGAGGGGAGGCCTTGGAAAATCTGAATTCTGTTGGTATGAATGACTGTGTTAATTACTGGAGGTTATGTTGAAAAGTCAAAAACATAACCACAAATTCAAATTGGTTCTACATAGTTGCCACAGTGAGACCCTAAAGAAGGCACAGCAATGTCATCAATAAAAAATTTGGCAATTCAGCCAAAAATAAATGACAGTGACAATCAATTAAATCTGACACCTCAATATTTTGTCAATAGTAGACAACCCTGAGACAACCTAAGAAAAACATATCATAGCCTCCCCTCATGTAAATAAAATGTGAATAGCATATAGTTTAATGACAGGTTATAATCTCGGAGACTTTGTAAACAAGTAATAATTCCTATAATCCATAGAAACTAGAACCGATCGAATGCAAAATATTTGTTAAGGAAAAAGGAAAATATTTCATAAAATCTGCTAGAATGCTTTAAAATTCCATCTAAACGAAAAAAGCATTTTCCTTGACTTCTCAATACCTATCTAGTACCTATACATACTATACATACCTATATACCGACTGGGTATTTTAGCGTAACAAAAAACATGCTCTTTTTATGTAGGTATATGTTTTACTTTTAGTATTCTTGAGTATATTGGTTTTATAATAAAAATCAAGTTTTATTTTTACAACAAAATTAAATTTAATTGGATGTTTCGAGGGCGATCGCCTTCGTCTTCAGCATTGGTACATTATTTTAAACACTTAACTTATTAAAAACTTCTTAACTATATTATCTCTAACATTATAAATTTATTTTGTTCTGATGAACTATTGCCTTAACACTTCCATTTAACGTATTTATGAAACATTTTTACTTTTATTATTTGATTTTTATTAAAATACTTGATATCTGATTTGTGACTACGATTTTACCATTTTGGTAGAAGCAGACATTAAGTAAAATCGTAGTCACAAATCAGATATCAAGTATTTTAATAAAAATCAAATAATAAAAGCAAAAATGTTTCATAAATACGTTAAATGGAAGTGTTAAGGCAATAGTTCATCAGAACAAAATAAATTTATAATGTTAGAGATAATATAGTTAAGAAGTTTTTAATAAGTTAAGTGTTTAAAATAATGTATCAATAGTGAAGACGAAGGCGATCGCCCTCGAAACGTCCAATTAAATTTAATTTTGTTTAAAAATAAAACTTGATTTTTATTATATAAAACCAAATACTCAAGAATACTAAAAGTAAAATAAAGAGAATGGTTACGAATAAATATTGAAGAAAATTTATATATATGTATACAGGTAACAGGATGCATGTCCATATTAATAGACAAAAATATGTCTAGTTCTATAGGGTGTTCCATTTAGGCAGGACATAGTAACCAACTTTGGTAAATTAAATGAAACACCATACAGGGTGTTTCATGAGGAACTGTACATAGTCCAATGGTAGATAGGGCCCATCAAGGTTAGTAACAAACCACTATTTAAAATCATTTTAGCCAAGTATTTAGGGTTGTACAGGGTGATTTATGAATTTTTACCAAAATTTGCTTTCGTTGCCCTTTAGAAACTAATTATCCGATTCAATTTATTTTTGGTACACATTAAGTTCTATTAAATACCAACAATTCGCCATAATTACAAAACCAAAATTCCAGGTCCGTATTAGGAAAAATTTCATTTTATCTGTGCCCCCTAAAAAGTTCACCCTGTATATATTTTTTCTAAATCTTATTACTGTAGTTTGAAAGTACATAAACTACCAACAAAAGTGGAATACTTCGTTTTCTTGTCACACTTACAACAGATACAAAATAAACACGTTCAATTTAAACATTATCTTGTTAAAATTCAAACTTTCAGTAATTCAATGTTATTTGTCAAAGTTCCTATCAGTTTAAGTTTCTAAGTAATTATAACTATTATTAGTTAAAAATAGTATGAAATACCAACAGTTAGTCGCAATCAGACAAGACTCCAGGACCGTATTAGGAAAAATCATCATCTCGTCGATTCCTCCTAAAATTTTCACCCTGTATATCTTATTCTTAACTTTACTTGCTATAATTTAAAAGTACATAAAGTATCAACAAGTAGTGTAGTGTGATCCGTTTTCTTATTACACTTTCAACAGGTTTTAAACCAACCAACAAAATTTATCTCGATAAAATTGACATCTTCAATAAATTGGTTTCAGTTAGAGCAGCTATTCTGTCTGTAAATAATACTCATTGAATTTTAAAACAATTTAATAGTAACAGAACAGAACAAGCAAAATAAAAAACGCAACATGAATACAAAGCAACATAACAAAACAAAATAATACATATTAACATAATAAAAAGTAAAAATCTATAACTTATTTTCAAAATGTAAACCACCCTCTTCACGGCATTTTATTTGTCTAACTACTAAATGTCCCACAGATTTTCGTATAACGTCCGGGTAGTTTCTTATTACATTACAATACTGTTCAATTCGGTCTATTAATTGCTGCTCTCAAGTTGGACTAATGGCATTAGTAACGTAGAAACAAAAGTTATACCTCATCAACAATTATACCTGTCAAACTATTGCCAAAGCCGACTAAGTACTCCTTTTGTTAACAGTGTCAGTAGATAAAAAGTCTATTATATTCCTACTGTAGAAAGAATTGACAAACTTTCGCAGAAATCCTGCACAAATGTCTTTAGCTGCACACTAAATAAAATAAGTTAATTTCTTAAAACTAGAACTGAACATGAAAATATTCTACATTACAAATTAGAACAGAATGTACTAGATTACCCTTTAATTACTACACAACTTATGTGTCGGTAGTTGGACGTTCATAATTATTATTGAAAAGTGTGGACCACACTACACTACTTGTTGATACTTTATGTACTTTTAAATTATAGCAAGTAAAGTTAAGAATAAGATATACAGGGTGAAAATTTTAGGAGGAATCGACGAGATGATGATTTTTCCTAATACGGTCCTGGAGTCTTGTTGATTGCGACTCACTGTTGGTATTTCACACTATTTTTAAATAATAATAGTTATAATTACTTAGAAACTTAAACTGATAGGAACTTTGACAACTAACATTGAATTACTGAAAGTTTGAATTTTAACAAGATAATGTTTAAATTTAATATGTTTATTTTGTATCTGCTGTAAGTGTGACAAGAAAACGAAGTATTTCACTTTTGTTGGTAGTTTATGTACTTTCAATCTTCAGTAATAAGATTTAAAAAATATATATACAGGGTGAACTTTTTAGGGGGCACAGATAAACTGAAATTTTTCCTAATACGGACCTGGAATTTTGGTTTTGTAATTATGGCGAACTGTTGGTATTTGATAGTACTTAATGTGTACCGAAGATAAATTGAATCGGACAATTAGTTTCTAAAAGGCAACGAAAGCAAATTTTGGTAAAAATTCATAAATCACCCTGTACAACCCTAAATACTTGGCTAAAATGATTTTAAATAGTGGTTTGTTACTAACCTTGATGGGCCCTATCTACCATTGGACTATGTACAGTTCCTCATGAAACACCCTGTATTTTTCCAAATTTGATTAGAGAATGCCAAGAGATTTCCAAAGAACTATCATAATATTATGTACTTCTTTTGAGCGGTTTTTCAAATATTCTAAATTTTGTCTAATTTTGACAGATATAGAACCTATAGAGAAATGCCATATCTTCGAAACTGAAATAAATATCATGTTGGAGGATCGTCAGAATTGATTATGAAATATACCTACAAGGTGTTCCATTTAAAATAAGACAGTAGGTATGTAATTAATTTCAAATTCGAAATCAAATTATAAACACCCTGGTTGACGAAAGTTTAAATTCTAATACATCATTATTTGAAAGTTCGTATCAGCTTAATCAGCTGTCACAATGAAAAGTTTTAAATTATTGTTAATTTGAAAAATATGACATTTGTCTTTAGGTGCTACATCTTCTATATCTGTCAAAATTTCAAAAAAATATCGAATATTTTAAAAACCGCTCGTAAGAAGTACATGTTATGATAATTCATTGGAAATACCTTGACATTCCCTAATCTTTGAAATAATGTATAACGGGTGTTCCATTTAACTTAACAAAGTTGGTTAACTGCCCAGCGTAAATAGATCGTCGAACACCCTATATAACTAGAAATATTTTTGGAATATGCAGTGTTGATAGTGTTGATTACTGAACAACTTTTATTTAAAAAATTTTGGTCTATCTACAATATACAGGGTGATTCAAATTCGAGGGCAACCATGGGTATCTCGCTTATTATAAGTGATAGAAGGTAGGTTTAAATTTGGCAAAGTTGTGCATGTTTAAGCCCAACAATATGCCGTTGAGAAATCAAAAGAATCTGTTTTCGTTCTTGAGATTTTTGAAAAAAACTTAAATTTGACGTTTTTATTTTTATGTTTTATTAGACTTGCTTAAGTAATAAAAATAATAAACGCGCTTTCTTAGAGCAACTTTTTCAGCTCTACATGATGATTGTTACAGTTACAGTACAATTTTTGCATCATTAAATAGAACATTTTTTAAATAAAAATAAAATTATGTAATAAAAAAAATAAAAGATATCCATAAGAAATAAAAAAATTGATAATGATTTAAGACGAAACGTCTTATTAAAAATCTGTAACCATCATCTTGTAGAACAGAAAAAGTTGCTGTAAGAAAGTGCTTTTAGTTTTTTATTACTATTACAAAGTTTTTTTCAAAAATCTCAAGAACGAATAAAGATTCTTTTGATTTCTCAACGGCATATTGTTGGGCTTAAACATGCACAACTTTGCCAAATTTAAATCTACCTTCTATCACTTATAATAAGCGAGATACCCATGTTTGCCCTCGAATTTGATCCACCCTGTATAGCTAAGGAGTTATGAAAGAAATACGCACTATAGTGGACACTGTGTATATACGTATGTATTTCATATTTCAGTAACAAAGGAGTATGTTTCATTCGCATTCAATTCAATACAGTTTTCACAAAATATACAGTTATCGGCCTGTCTTGTAAAGGAGGTCATTTACTAGATAACACCCAGAATCGCCAACTTTTAAAAAAACAGAAAATATCGAGGAAAATACTATGATAATAATTGTAATACTACAATAAGTACATAATCGAGGTCGAATATTTAAAGAAAAAGAAAGTTGTTGTTTTTAACGGCCAGCGACGACGGATTTCGGCTTAGGCAGGCCTAAGCCTACTAGGGCGCCAAGATTTGAGGGGCGCCAAAATATGAAGGGCGACTAAAAATTAAAATCAATTGGTTTCTCTTTTCCCCAGTGACTGTATGAACAAATTTTTAGCTTTTTCTCTCGTTTTTGTGTATGAAAGATATTATTATTTCAAGAGTATAGTCATTTTATTTAAACAATTGAGTGTTTAATCCATAATAAAATATGTAATATAAAGTTTACTAAAAAAAAAAATTTTTTCTTTTTTTTCATGGATGGTATTTGGGAAACCAATTTATTTTTTATATTTATCAAAACTATAAAGTGAAACGTTCATCTGTTAATTCTCTGTAAGAAAAAATAATTAGGTACCTAATTTACAATGTGTGACAATGTATACAGGGTGTTATTGAACTTTAGGAAAAAAATTTAACTGCATGTTATTTTTGATGTTTTAATACAAGTACAGCACAAATAAATAGAATATCTGAAGAAAAAAAGCTCGTTAAAAATCCGAATAATATTATTGTATTTGTTTGAGAACCACTTATAAAAGATTGCTAACTGCCAACAAATTCTGAGTCTAGCTTCACCCGAGGCTTCACCATAAATTAATATCATGTCGACAATTTTAGAATTCGAATAAACATGACGGCCATGATCTTCTTCGTTGTCATCCATAACACACACCTCGACACATACACTTAAAATGGGGTATAACTGTTTCCAGTGGCTATCAAATAATAATAATAATAAAAGTACCTACTTTATTGGTAGAAACCATATGGCTATCGACCGAGGTCCTTCCGCCAGTCTATCAAATATTTTATTGTGATTTTATTTAAAGAAATGAAATGAAGATATCTCTGTAAATAACCACTTTTGATTAGAAGAAATTCGTCATTATATGTATTTGACTATGAGTTTTTATCTGTTAAATTTTTTTTCTAAAGTTCAATAACGCCCTGTATACAATCATACCACGTATACAATGTGTCCACGGAAAAGCGGTATTATAGGTGAAAATGACAAAAAATTTTTGAGCATGAACACGATCTTCTGGATTCTGCTCTTGCTTGATCCAAAAACTTATTTTCAGTGTATTAAACTTTCAAAAATGTATAGGCGTTGGTAACAATAACCTATAAATTGAAAATCGATTTAGGTAATAATAGTCTTTTCTGTGCAAGATATTGGAAAATTTGGTAAGAAAAACTTGCTCAGAACCTCTCACCTGTTTAAAAATTATTTTTAGCAAAAAAAATTATTTTTTTGACGGCTCCTATCTCAAACACCTTTGCCCACTACGATGTAATCTTGTACAAAAGGGCTTCTAAAGGTGCTGATTAAGAATATCTTACTAGTTTTTTTCCACAACAATCGCTAAATACTTTTTTATTGAAAATCGACCTAGAAATCGACCCTCTAAGCTTTTTCCATCCTAGATGAATCGGACGCCTCTTATTACTAAAATCAAATGTGGTTACGTTTATAAATTAACTCAAATTATTCGGATATCAGATGAGCGAAATATAAGCGGGTGGCTCCATGGAAAGTGGAACACACTGTATATCTTCTTGGTTTTACAGGATATGAATTTAAAATTCGGGCACGTCAAATAACGACTCGAATTAAGAATTAATTCGACCGATTTGTCATTCTGTTGCTTCCGGTTCAGCGGAAATGATGCCAACTTTGAACTTTTAAATGGAACACCCTGTATATTTTTATATTTTTTGATTCAGTAGATCACTTTACATACCAGTTATGACATATTGAGATAAAAATATTAATAACCGACATTTTTAGCAATTTTAATTTTTCATGTAGGCGGCCGTGATCTCAAAAAAATGTTTTTCTACTACCGTGCGTAAAGTAGGTACTAACTTTACACACGCTGCGTATTGCGTAAAGTATCAACAACTGCCTTGCTATTTTGCCATTTGATTATTAGACTTTACGCACTAGTGCGAAAAATGAAATAGGTACTTTATCTACTAGTGCGTAAGTAGATTTATCGAATGATTTTTTTAAAACGCAGCCACACTTAATAACTCGAGAACCGTTCAAGATTTTTATATGTAGTAAACGGCATTTTCTTGTCAAGGGGGACACATTTTAATGGAAAGTGGTGTGATTCAAAACCTACCCTCTCACCCTTAGCCACGCTAAGTTTATAATTTCAAATGTCACCTCTAATTTTTTTTTAATAGTTACTAATACCAGAACTTTTTTGGGATGCAATCGTATAGATAGAAATTTGTGACCTTGAAGAGGACAATTTTTGAAATAAATGCAAAAAACGAATGTTTATAAAAAGGTGATGGCTTAATAACGTTGGCTATAAAAGTCTAGGTGATGTGATGTGATGTTATTGTTTACATTTGGAAGGCTGGTAATTACCGGAATGTTAAAAACAATCTCCCACCTGTAACTACCCCCACTTCCATACCTTGTTAGTTCAAAAAATATAAAAAAAAAAACAAAACTGCAAAAAAAAATATCCTGTCCATCCATGCATGCTGCGTATTATTTAATACCTATGTTAATTAAAGATCAGGTAATAGTTATACTAGTTGGACATCCAAATGTGGAAATTTCGTAGCATATCATACGTTTTAACTATCTATATAGGTACCTATTTATAATTTATAGGAAAGTACAGTGTAGCAGATATCAGTTTTTATTGTGTAATGCATTATCGAGCAGTAAATTATGAAATATTTTTATCTTATTTATATTAAAGTGTGACCTTATAATTGAATTAAATATAATATAGTACGTATATAGTAATCTCTAATCTTTAGTGACGAATAAGACTTTAGGTCACAAGCAAAGACCTCTTGTAACCTTAGATCTATGCACATGGTGTACTATCTGTAGAAATTTGGAAAATATTTGGAAGGCTTATAGACTATGTCCATTGCACATGATAGGTGTCGCTGGAGTAGGACCCCCTAAGAACTGACGCCCAAGCATGTGCCTTTTCATAACAATTGATCTGTAGCTACTAATCTAAAGAATAGAAATTATGCAAAGCTATTGAATAATGCGTTAATCGTACTAAAATTCGTTTTTTCGGAGAAAATTGAAGTTCCTGAATCAAGTTCAATTTCTTGATCACCAACCAGCATTGTATCACAATATTTGATTATAAGTTGCACCACGGTTGCACGTTTGTATATTAAGAAAAAACTTAAATAAATATGTAGCACGAACGTGAAGCCGAAGGTACGGTCGATGTCAAGCTGTGTTTCTAAATTAATAGAAAGCCTGCTCTTTTATGTACCTACCCATAATATTCAATATTTTTATTGTTGATATTTATTAATATTTTGTAATTGCAGGGTGTGAAAAAACCATTCACCGAAGTGATAAAAGCAAATATTGGTGATTGCCATGCAATGGGCCAAACTCCCCTGACTTTTATACGGCAGGTTTTGGCTTTAGTAACTTACCCAAAACTCTTGGATGATCCAACTTTTCCCGACGATGTGAAAGAAAGAGCTAAAATTATTTTGTCTGGGTGCCGCGGAGGATCGGTGGGATCATATACGGATTCTCCTGGAATTGAAATAATTCGCAGACATGTAGCAGAATATATAGAAAAAAGAGATGGAATACCCTCAGATTGGCAGAACATCATTATAAGTGCTGGTAAGTAATTTAAATCATTAAAACATCAATAATATGTAGATATTGATCGAATTAAATTAATTGATCATTCGATAACTTAAAAACTGTTTTTTAAACAGAAAAAACTTAAAGAACAATCCCATTATTTAAAAAAATTACAACAATTAAAAAAGCACTTTGTAACATATTGTTTAAACATTAATTAAACAAAAGTAAAATGTAATAACAATTAAACGCGGATTTTTAAGTAATGCCGAACAATAAACAATTATAGGTAGGTACTGTAAATTAATTAATGCAAATTAGTAAACAATGAATTTAATCTTATAATTGGTTCAGCCATTTCTAAGTTATGCAAGGTCAAACGAACAACCAATGAAAAATACAGATCTAATTGATAACTTATTCTTTTTGGGAAAATCGGTTGATAAAATTAATTCTCAGCAGGACTTAGCCAGGTAAACACACTATGATTAAACACGACAAATAAACTGGTATTTAATTTAATTAATCTTATTATGTATTTATTTAATGCAATAACAATCAATATTTATTTATGCAATGTCTCCAAGTATTGTACCTATACTTATTTAACTTAGCTACTTATGTAAATGTTGTTATTGTTAAAAGATTACATAATATAATAATTAAAATATCTTACATTTTCTTATCTAATTAACTATCTGTAATATAATTTACAGTATTTAACGTGTACCAGTTATGTCTAAGTTAAATTACCACAACGGTCATATAAATACTACAGAGACTAGAAAGATAAATACGGGTTCAAAACACATGCATTACTGGTTGCTGTATATGGTGATTATATGGTTCAACGACGTTGGACACACTCTGCAACCAGTAATGCACTAGTGTATTCAATCCGAATTTATACTACAGCCATTTAATTTAAACTATACTCGTTGACTGAGAAAATCAGTCAACGCTATACTGTACCTAGCTAGGCTCACAATTAACTATCCTATACCCACAAGTAGGTGCCGGTACCTCTTAAAAAAATATAGGTAAATTACATGTATTCAGTATAGGAAAAATTATAAAGTCTTCAGACTCAGATCGAGGAGGTTATTTTGTTAGAAGCAGTACGGGTTCCAATGAAAAATAAATTTTTATTCACATAATAACATCATAATTGTTTAAGTAAAGAATTAATAACGAGTGCTTTTAATTTTATTGGTATATAAATGTATTTGTTTGAGTGGTGTTTTGTGTACCTATTTTATTTTATTAATGTATGTAACAACAGTCACTTAACTTTTAAATCCCTGTACTAATAATAATAAATTGACACCTTGTATTGCAATTAATAAAAACACATTGTCTGGATGTGTTTTGTTATATTAAAAAATATATATAAAGCAATCTGTTAAGGTTTGTGTGACTTATGGTCTCTCATTAAAGAATTACAGCCAATAATAAATAATTTTTTCAGAATCTAACAATATTACGAAATTGTTACAAGAGTTCTTTGTTATGTTAAATTTACTAGGAAACTGACGAAAATCACTTTCGTAGAAGTTTCAATATAGCTAGAGGTGGCCGTTTACCCATCTGCACGCCACTGATGAATGAATTTATAATCTTATTTTTTTTTATTAAACCAGATACCGTACCGATAACAGTACCCAATTGAGAGTCGATAGTAACTATTCCCTTTATATATTTAATATAAAATGAAAAACTGTGTCTTATAAGGGTATTAAGTTATAACTGTTACCCTTGTATGTTACCAATGCAGAATGCAGCTCATGCCTTCTCTAAATAGCACTTTATTCATTAGGGAGGGATATAATTATATAATTAAAATTTATAAACAAATAAATATAAAAAATTAAAAAAATACATTTTTTTTAAATTTAAATCACCTCCAAAAAAACCCGAAGACTTATAAAATAAAATCTCACTCAGGTTTACAAAAACCTGTCCACCATGCAGGTACTGTAAATTTTATTTCTTATTTTTTGTTTCGAGTTTTTGAAGCCAGGTCAAATTTAAGAAAAATATATTTAATATCATAATGCTGTAAAACCGCATTGTCTTATAATCAGTATATTATATCTTCAGTATAATTAATTATAACAAAGAAATGTTTTAACCATATATTTCTAAATTTTATTTTGATTATTGAAAAATGAAAATAAATAAAAGTAGGTAATTAAAATCTGGTAAAGATAACGACAATCATAAAAATTGGTTTTTGTACTTTACTCTGTACTTTATTCTGTAGTCCAAACCCGGAATAATCACGTACAAATATAAACAAATAATATTCTCTTATAAACAACAATTCGTATTAAATTTTTTTTATTAAATATTATTATTAGTATTAAACTTTAGTAAGGTAGAAATGATGTAAATTTATATACATATTGTACGTACTACTAATTTCCTAAACATATTTAATTTTTTTTAAAGCAGATAATAAGTAAAAATAATTATGTTCATATTTTTGAAAACTCATGCAAGGAAAAATAAATTAAGATATAAATTATTTGTAATATAAATGATTTTCACAATATCTTCATTTTATAAGATGAAAATAAGTTTAACAAATTCACGTTTTCCTTATAAAGATTAATTTTTATATATGTATGTATTATTTTTCAGGTGCCAGTGATGGAATAAAAAATGTGTTAAAACTGCTTATATGTAACGTTGGAGGCAAAAAATCAGGAATAATGGTTCCTATTCCTCAATACCCTCTATATTCGGCAACTTTAGCAGAATTTGATATGCACCAAATTGGCTATTATTTAGATGAATCCCAAAATTGGGGACTGGATATCGCAGAATTACAGGTCTTTGTTCTAAAATTAAAACTGTGCAATATTTTAATAGTAACTTTTAATAGAGAGCAATTTCCGAAGCAAGAGAAGTATCAAACCCAAAAGCTATTGTGATAATAAACCCAGGAAATCCGACTGGACAAGTATTATCAAGAGATAACATTGAAGAAATTATTAAATTCGCTTACAAAGAGAAGTTATTCCTCCTTGCCGATGAAGTATACCAACACAATGTATATGCAGAAGGTTCCAAATTTTATTCGTTTAAGAAGGTAAGAAAGTAAATTAGACTGTACTCGAAATAATACATATTAGGATTATGTGTGCAAAGCACACACTTCAGACTAATTTCCAATTATATATACCTACGATCTTCAAGATACATTGGGTGTCTTTGATATTTCGATGACAAATTGGATGATTTTTGCCATCTTTTTGTAGGTATAGTGCGTGGGAAACTTGAAACTCTTGAAAGTGTCAATTTATTACTGCTACAGTTTAGCATGGCTTCGAATTTTGTTCATTTAAAATAATTCAGATTATATACATATAATTAGTACACTAATTATGGTAAAAAAGACTGCTGATGACATACTTTTTATAGGTTCTAAAAATAGACATACAAATAGAAATAATTTATTGATGTTAGAAACATTTTTAAAAATATTACAGAAATCAATGTAAATTTACTAGTTGTGATAATACAAAACTAGTTTCACGGTTGTGTAGTCAGTAATTAATTAATTAATAATGTAATATATCTTATAGTCCTTTCAATTAAATGTTTTATCGTAAAACTGCATCAATTAATTTTGTTGTAAAATGTAGATGTCCTATGTTGTAGTACTAACCTAAATTTAAACGAGTGACATTGAAAATTAGTATGTGTATTCGAATTGTTCTTTCAAAGAAAAAACAGAATACCTATACTTAATTATTATTCAACGAAAACACTATACACCAGGCATAGTTTCAATCTTCTAGCAATAAATATATAAAGATTTATTTTTAAGGTTTTGATTGAAATGGGTCCACCTTACAGTAATTTAGAACTGGCTAGTTTCATGTCCTGCTCTAAAGGATACATGGGTGAATGTGGCCTACGAGGAGGATACGCTGAAGTAATTAATATGGATCCAGCAGTTAAAGCAATGTACTTAAAGGCCATCAGTGCTATGTTGTGTCCAACTGTTCTTGGACAAGCCTGTTTGGATACCATTGTGAATCCTCCAACTGAGGGGGAACCAAGTTATGATTTATTCATGAAAGAAAAGACTGATGTTTTGGAGTCACTCAAGGTAAATACGTAGTACTAATAAAATTGTGGTATTTCTATTACCCGTGTGAACTGGCTAGAAAAGAATCAGTAGAAAAAAATTTATTATTATTCGTATTTCAGGCTGGTACAGGATATTAATTTTTTTCCCTTGAATTAACCCCAATAGCTCCCTTTTATTTTGTACCTCGTTTTATTTTTTCTCAATGTTCTAAAGTATTCTTTTTTTTCTCAATGCCACATAAAGAGCCTGGGAGGAGAGAACGCCAAGTAAGGAGGGCTCTTTGTCTAAATGTACAGTGTTGTGAGGTTCACTGATACAACTTGGGCTACCTTTAACTCCCCGCATGCTAGAGCATAATACCCATTGTCATCAACGTGTTTTATATTCCCCGATTCAAGTTAAAACGTTTGTTTAGGGATGGCGAGGACTAAATAACTCGTTTATTACTTTATTTTTTTGCTATTTTTATTTTTGTTTCTATATAGGGTGTTCCAAAATTATGTGGCCAAACTCTTAGAGCGTGTATAGAGGGGTTCAAAACAAAACGAAATTTATTTATACACATTTGGTCAATACTGCATATTAAAGGAGCTATAACCTTCCAAAGACGAAGAGATACAATTATTTATGCTCTAACCGAGGCTGTAACTCAGAATCCAAAAAAGGTAGGCACATCAAGATGCTACTTCTTATTTGATGCTCAACCGTGTCCAACATTCATTTTTGAAATAACTGCTCAGGGGCGGCGCGTTTGGGGCCTAGGTTAGGTATAATAATAAATATTTTGTATCTGTTGGCGTTATTAAAAGTTTAACTTTAAAATTTGATTTTTCAATCATTATTACGCAAAATTATAAATATTTGATTGATTGAAACCTACTATAATTATTATTATAATATTATTCTAATACACTACTTGAAGCCTGAAGTGCAATCAAAATTTAAAAGTGGATTTTCACGAAAACGGGGCATCCTATCAAAATGTGAAAGGTATACCATTTTTCTGTAATAATGATTGAAAAATCAAATTTTAAAGTAAAACTTTTAATAACGCGAACGGATTCAAAAATATTTATTAATATACCTAACCTAAACTCCATACGCGCCGCTCCTGAACAGTTTTTTCAAAAATGGATTTAGGATATAGTCGAGAACCTAAATAAAAGGTAACGTCCAAATTTTGATGTACCTACCTTTTTCAGATACTGAATTATAGCATAAAAAAATTGATTCTCTTCATCTTTGGAAGGTTATAACTCCTTTAATATGCAGTATTGACCAAATATGTATAGAACATTTTCGTTTTGTTTTGAGATATACAGGGTGGTCCGATTTTAGTCGGGAAACTTCGCCAGCGGATACTACGCCTAAAAATAATAACTTTTTGTCATATAAACATATATCGAAAAACGAATAGATTTCAAAATACAAGGTGTTAAAGTTGGCGGAAAAAGAATTTTTTTTTTCAATATCAATAACGAATAAAGATTTTTTATTCAAATTTGACATACAGGTATAATTAAGGCAAGCACACCAGCTAAAATAAATTTTGTCCAAAATATTACACTGGGTGATTATTTCTTTGTGATCGATTACCCCTTAAACCACAAGAACTTTTTGTTTGTGTACGCCTCTGGTCAAATTTAATAGAAAAATTTTATTCTACGTTCCTTTTAGAGCAAAAAAGTATTTTTGGCTTCCTTTCGAAATTCTTATGGTTTTTGATAAAATTGACATTTTCTATAACCCTTAAACGACGGGACGAAGCAATAATTTTTTTTATCTGGACAAAAAAAGATGTATGGACCGTCTAAAGTGAACCTCGCGAGTCCGAAAAAATACTAAAAAAATTCCAAGTCAGTGGCGTCGAAGAAAAGGGGCGCTGCAGAGAAAACGGGGAAAAATTTCGAAAATGTTTTTCGCAATTTATTTTCATTTTTCGACGACGTTTACACTTAGGGGGGCGAAAAATTTTTTGGGCGCCCGGCTTGACTACACTGAACAAAAGGATCAAAAAAAATTTTTTATCCAAACCGAAAAAAAAGTATGGAACAAGACTAAAAGGAACCTCGCGAGTCCGAAAAAGGTACTAAAAAAATTCCAAGTCAGTGGCTTCGAAAAAAAGGGTAGTACCTTAATAATTAAACAAATAAATTTAAAAATACATTATATAACAATTATAAAAATGAATGGATAATGTCTAAAGAGGAATACAGAAAAATCATGACAAGACCGGCAACGTTGAAAAATATTGGCAAGAAAACCGAAACCCTAGAAAAACTACAATTTTCCCCCTGCTCATTATAATACGGAACTATTTACTGACGACACTAACACATTCGCAAGATCTCCAAAAGTTCAAAGGTCACCTTCTCCTAGTAGAACCCCAAAGGAAATAACAACGAGGAAACCATTAACAAGCAGACCAGAAAACGAAGAAAAGAGGAATAACACCGACAATCAAGAAGAAGTCCCAATAATAAGCCCCACAGGCAGCCAGTGACCTTAATAAAAATCCTGAAGATAGATTGAAAACAAAGTCACTGATCCAAAGTGACCAAATGACCAAAGTCAGCGACCAAAAGTGATCGGTCGCATTCGAAAATGACCACGAAATATTTCAAATGACCATTTTTTCCCGCCAGTTCTATAACATAACCTCCAATAATAAACATATCTATCATCATTAAGGTGTGGTATTGTTATTTATTTCATTTTTGAAACATTTTGAACACTTTAACCCTACTGATGAGCACTCAAAACGTTTTGTGCATCTCGATTTGCAACCACAGGATATGAGCTTTAGTAAATTGCTAGGGGCTGTATCCTAAGATGAGATTCAGCTGCAGGGGAAAAATTTCTACTTGCCTTTTATAGGGCAATAAAGTCCCAGACGCTTGAAGAATATCAATATTTTTCCTACAATCGTTTGATCAGTAAACATCAATTACATTTCCACTGTGGTTGCAAAACGTTGCGAGTGCTCATCAGCAGGGTTAAGTGTTCTGCCATGTGTGGGAATATTGTCAGGTCAGGGATTATCATGCAGCAACTCAGAAGATGACAACATTAATAATGATAAACTAATGTAGGTAACGTAATTTCTTGTTTTTATTCTATTTGTTATAGGTTTCATAACTACAGTATATATTTCTCCAAAAAATTTTTTGTTAATAATAATGGTGTGCATACGATTTAAAAAAATATATTTGTAGAATATTTGCAACACATTTTTTTTCTGATTCAGGACGAAGATTTATCGACAAGTTTCAAATTTCGTTAGAAAATATTGCTTTTTTATAAAGTTGCAGACTTTTGAAATTTCATTTTAGATTTATTTATTGTGCAAAATCTCAATTAATGATATTTCTTTCATACCCCATTTCCAACATCCCCCACTATTAACATACACATAACCACTCTTTACCCTGAGACCAGTGTTAAGTATTTGGGAATAATCATGGATAATAAAATTAATTTTAATCACCACACAAAAAACGTGAAAAAAAATACGATCTCAAGAGCAAGACATTTTAGTAGCCTTTCTAAGAAAGAAACTGGTATCAACCTTAGAACAAAAATACAGATTTACAAAATGATCTGTAGACCCGTGATAGAATATGGAAATGTTCTTTTCCTTTTCCTCAAAAACCCAGCGATGAAAAACCTAAAAGTAGCCGAAACCTCGACCATTAGAAACATCACTAAAATCCATAATCCTAATAACCAACTACATAAGCCCCCCAATGCATTACTATACCAGTTGACCCAAGTGCAAGCCATAGAAGAGCGTCTGACCAAACTAGCATCCAACTTTGGAGATATACCACTGAATAAAGATCTAATTTCTCCCTATTGCATAAGAAGGAACCAACAGATAAGGACCCACTACAGACACCCAGAGCAAACACTGTGGGAAAAGATCCAATAGTTAAAGTCAAACTATACAATATGTGTTTCTTTTTTTTTTCTCTCATGGCATATATATTTTTTTTGTTTTTTTATATATGTATATATATATACTATCTTTTATTGAAACTGAAATGTCAATTCATAATATTTATATTACGTACACAGGCTGAAGGACTTCGGTCGATGGCCTTTTGAGTATATTATATGTATTTATACTTGATAAAGTACATTTATTATTATTATTGTGCAAATTTCAAATTGATTTTAGTCTGTAATCTACCGGACACGGGCACTTGGATTGTTGGAAAAACACAACAACAACCCTAATTATCTACGAAAACGAACAAGAAAACATCAGGATCAACAAACAAGAATTTGACATATTAAAAGAAGATACATACACAAGAAAATCCTATTAAGGCCACTTTAAGCGAAGACTACATTCTAGAACCAAATAAAGAATACAACCTACACTTAGATATCTTGTAACGATGGCTGCTTTTCCCAGATACTTACGTAATCTTTTATACGGAAATCTCGGGCGCCAGTACTTTAACTTTTGAGTGCAAAGGACAGCACTTTTTGGCTTTCCTATTTGGGAAAGCAATCCGGGGTAGCTAACAGATGGAGATACAGATAAATGCCAGCGGGTCGTAAGTTGGGGGTCTGTCTAAAGGACTTCAACCCCTACTCAAACGGGTTAATCAGAAATGTTTGGACAGAAATAATTACTCGTGAATTTTACCTCTTTAAAATAACGGATTTATTCAAGGAAAATAATGAACAAATTAATTTACTCTAAACCTCCACGACTGTATAGTCGAGTGTGTATAAAATTATTTCAAAAATGATAAAAATAAGTCGAGCTGGCAAGCAAGAATCTTTACGTGTTTTTAGCGTCGGAATTTTCGTATACGTGGGATTAATGAATTTTTATGTACGACAAGCAAACGGACCTTTCCACTAGGATGAATTATGCACGGCGGGCAATCGATTAGCTATAGATATTCTAGGTTATATGGAATTTTTAAATACACGGCAAACTACTGCCACAAACGTAGAGCTATTTGTTAATGCTTATGTTATTACGTAAGTTTCACGAGCCAGTTCTATGCAGATCCCCCGTTTGGATGGCCTCAGCGAACAAATCCTCCCAGTTGATGCATATAATGGCTATGGGGTTTATCGTAGGTTTTCCGGTAACCTATTATGCAGTGGGGCGTTTGAGGTGGCCCTAGCGAACAAACCTCAGCGGCTGCTGCATATATTAACAAACAAAAGACCAACGGAGGTATTACTAATTAGCTCTAGTTTGATTGGGTAGTATAATACAACAATACGTGCGGACACAAAGACCTTTGAATAGCTATACTTAACTGAAAGCAGTACCTGCAAAATGCAGTGGACTACGGTGTATTCTTACCAAACTAATTTTCAAATAACGTTCTGACGGAATTTACTATGCAACTCGGAGCGGCGGCGCGAAACTGTGGACGGCTTTGGTTTGATCTGGACTGCGGACGACTTTCACGGAATGAGCTGAACTGCTGCCGGTTTTCTCGGAATGAGGATGAGCACGGAATGAGAGTGAAGTCAGTGTTCTTCCCCTTTTTGTAAACTTTTTGACGTATCTAGGTCGCGTGATAGAGGGGCGGTCACCGACTTTAAACTACGGACTCGAATGCACAACTCAGCGTAACTTGCAGAGGTGCAGCAGATTATGCAATTTGGTGCATCTACTCAGAACATATATAACCGGAAATGAGTTACTTGTAATTTCTATACCGTGTTGCAAAAAGAAACGGATTAAAACGAGCAAGGATTAACATTTTTAGTAACGAATGATTTTTATTTCCGACTCGGCCTTTATTTCTAATAATTCTCGGATTTTACTTATACGAGGGATTGTCGAAAATTAATCAATTAATTACTTGATTGCTTGTTTACCAGCGGGCTTTTTAACAACTCATTAATAACTTAACTAGTACAGGACTTACTTACTAAAAACAGCGGCAGGGTGTACCCAAGTGACGGTAATATTTAAAGCAAAATTGAACATTCCTTGATTGGAAAAATCACTTCGTTACAATCTATTAACAAATCCCTAGCAATATCCTACAAAACATGTAGTTTGAAGAAAAAGAAAACTTTCTGGTACACACGACCTGGGAAAGTTTACCCTTTTTGTAATAAATTAAATATCCTCACTTCTACAACCCAAAGTAACATGGTAAAAATTATTAAAAAGAAATATAATATAACTAAAAGTGCTCTTGTAACTACTCATTTTTGTGGGGGAGCTGTGCTCGGCGCCAGTGAACTGTCCTCAATCATTGACATTCGCATATTTATATAAATACTACTCGCTTAATCGGCACATTCCATAATAGGTAGAATATAGTCACAGAAATTGTTATTAATTCTGTGATATAGTTTATATTTAAGTTAATGGTTAATTTCATGATTTATTATGTGTTTGAAATATGAAACTGGGCTTCCTTTATATATTTCTAATTAAGTGATACATTGCAATATACTGCGCATTAAATAAAATAAAATGAATTCGGGAAAGATATGAAAATTGTTTTACTAGATTTGCAAATCAGTTAAGCCTACATACAGAGAATATGTACTTTTGTTAAAACTTAACGGATTTCATGACATATTTCTATATTGTTCCAGGTGCGAGCTAAAATGGTAGCTGATACATTTAACTCAATTGAAGGATTCAGTTGTAATCCTGTCCAGGGAGCTATGTATGCTTTTCCACAATTGAAATTACCAGAGAAAGCCATTGAAGCTGCTGAAAAGGAAGGAAAAGTTCCCGATGCATTCTATGCTTTTGAACTATTAGAATCAACAGGTATTTGTATTGTACCTGGTTCAGGTTTTGGACAACAACCTGGAACCTATCACTTCCGCACAACAATCCTGCCACAACCAGAAAAATTGAAATCAATGCTGGATAAATTTGCAGAATTCCACGCCAATTTCCTGAAAAAGTACAACTAACATATTAATTTTAAATAGTATTTATTTATTATTGTGATCAAAAAGAGCAACTGTTACTGCATTTTATATAATTTTATTATAAGATAAAGTAACTGTTTTAGAATTATGTATTATAATACATGTAATACCGATTTTCTATATACATGACAAATTTAGTATTCTAAAAGTAAAAAATTACCGATCTATTTTGCTTGTGTTTTTTTTCTATTTAAAAATATTTTATATAAAAGATTAAAAGATTATTTATCACGGCTATATCAATTAATCATTGAACTTATTGTATAACTAGAGAACTAATGTTCATTTCAGTTAAAGGCCTTGTTTCCCTGTGGCTTCTTTCCGCTTATTCAAACAGAATTAGCAAATAAAATTTTACCCTATGGGTGTAAGAAAATTAGAAGAAAATCAGGTACAAAACAACATTTTATTTATAAGTATCTACCAAATGCTTCCGAGGAAGATCACCGTAACATTATAAATGCTCTCACCTTTTACTCTTAAAAGGTGAGAGCATTTATAATATATGTTGCAACCCCATGAGTCAAAACCAAACTTTAGTATGTAAAATGTGCTAAAGAGGTTTCTATATTAAATATTGTGTGCCATCTCTGCAATATATTTTGTAATCATAAGGTAACAACTGAAATAATTTTCAATCAACACGCTAATTACATCGTGTTTTGTTTTGTAATATAAATAAAATATAGAGTTAAAGAAGTAATAATGGTTTGGATTTTGACAATAACATTCTGGGAGTAATAATATGGTGTAAACGGAGAGTAGAGTAAATGTAGTCTATCCAAATTACAACTTGCACTGATCTGTATATTATAGAGAGTGATTCATGGTGGATGGAGCATTATAAGTATATGGAGAACAGGTAAACATATTCTTTTGAAAATTTGGATACCAAGGTAACAGAGTATTGTCGACAGCGTGGCATTGTCAATTGTAGGTAAAGTGAAACTGTCAACGTCTCCGTTATTTTAAATAGAACATCCTGCATATTTCTCAGTTTTTAGAATCTACAGCCAATTCTGAGTAACTTTTGTTAATATATTCATATTCCCATTCTTATCTCAAGCCTTTTCAGAGATATTTATTAATTTCCAGTTTTACTGAGCAAAATCTTTCTTCTAATAAATTATGTTATCTGTCTACCAAAAAAGAATCATAAGCGACCTGTTGGTTACCATTAGGCAAGAACTGAAGACTTTCATTATGTAGTCGAACCTTAGTGGTATTATACAGGGCAGATTAAAAGTAATTAACTGATATAAAAGTGGTCAAAGGCAATTTTTTTCTTTCTTTTTTTTAATGGAATGCCCTGTATATTAATACTGATTCAGAAAGCTGACATATTTTGCTATTCAGCTATGTATGGTGTACCTCTATACCTAACTCAAAGCGTTTTGAATTTATAAACATGCCTTAAAAGTACGTATGCGCGTGGAACATATTTTTATTCAATATTGTTCAATAGAATACAGGGGCTTTAAAATTGTAATAAACGTAATTTCCAGTTTACCCAGAAGTTGTAAAGAAAGTTTCATTGCCACATTATTCACATTACCTTCCTATGAAGTTTCAAATGAACTATCGTCTAAAATTTAATATAGGAACACCCATCAAATGCTCTCCTATATCAAGTAACTAACGTGGAGCCAATTTCACAGAGGCTATCCAAATTATCTACCAAATTTGCCAAGGCCGAACACAACATAGAAATAGGTACTGCAACCCCTCTGTAAAACAAGAAATCAACAAACTCCTGGTAACAGAAAGTTTCCAGAACAAACCCTGTGGGAACACATTAACGATCTAAGGACCGCATAATGGACAACCTGCAATTATTAAATATACACTGTATGCCAAATTAAATGGGACCCTAATTCTTCTTGTAATAATTTCTTTATTACTCAACGATTTTTTACCGTTTTTGGGTATGTTGTACCTAAAACTATCTGAAATGAAAGCCTGGTTCAAATGTAGCAATATTTAACTGACGTGCAAGAAAAGGGGCATTTATTTAAAACTGTACATTTGAAGTCGTTGCAAATATTAGTCTAATAGTATAAAATTTTCACAATAGGTAAACGATATTTAAAAGCAAACGACTCCTATGAGATTCTAAAGATTTTAGTAGATTTAAGCATACATTATGGCACATGAACCCAGGTTAAAATTTAATGAGGAATTTAAATTTGAAATAATATACAGAGTGTTCCATTTAAAATAACAAAGTTTGATGATACTTCTGGTATATGCAGAACTGACAGAGATGAAAAAATTTTTGTTAAATCTGCCATATCCAAAAACCTCTGTATATGAATTTTCAAGTTTCTAAACTCGACAGATCATGAGAAACGTCTAATACCTGCTTTCCGCGAATAACCCTATATGACAGTTGCCTTATGTGCAATTAAAACAGCAATAGATTAACATCGTATATTTTATTTATTAAATTAAACGGGCAGAAAAGATTAAATGTGCTACCATTTACGGCATTTACAGTATTTACCTCACTGATTGATATATTTTTATATAGGATTTTGAGATGGAATAATGAAGCAACATACGATTATAAACAACCTCTATATTATTGTAAAACAGACAGTTTTGCTCCCAGAATATGTACAAAGTTACACATTAGTTTGCAACAAAATTTAAGAATATATGTATCTAAATTATGACTATTCTTAAAATGTGTTGTAAGTACATTCTTCTGATATTTCTTTCTATTCTATTATTTAACATTTTAACAATATCCATAATGAAAATGTACACTATATCAACAGTTGTTTTTCTACATAAAATCATATGAATTAAATAACAATTCAATAAAATTTAAACTAATTAAAACAATATCTAATCGTTTTAAATTCATTATCATATTTTCAAAAATATGTAACAATATTGGACGGTGCATATCAGTTATAGGTATTAAAAAGGATTGAAATATAAAATGAAGATATATTTTTTTCAATATAAAAATTACCTATCAAAATCTAAATAATACTAAAATTTATATTACATTACACCCTATATTTACAAAATATCTTATTTAAAATGGAAGATTTATTTAGTTGCACATGATAAAATGCCTTCTGCATTCAGTTCATAAAATTAAACTAGCACAACCATTTACATATAATCTTTTAATTGTTTGTCAATGGCACTTTTAGTCAATCATCTGAAACCAAATATTCCAAAACTTATAATGGTTAAGCTAGTTTATTTAAATGACTCGCATTCACCTACACCTTAATATAAAAATATATTATTCACGTTTCATTTTTAAATTGCTTATTTTAAATTTCCTGTAAATTTTTTGTCTCATAATACAAAAAAAAATATTGAAAATAAATTACATTTATTGACTAAAATATTTATTACAATATACAAATTTTGAATCACTGAAATATTTGATATCTCCTTTGATATTATCTAAAATTAACTTTGATCTGAAATATTGGAATTTTAACTTTATATCAGCAGTCTTCTTCTACTAGTTTTTGGGTATCTTTCCCTGTATCCTGAGCTGCCGGATCTAATTCTCGGTGCCTAACTTGTACTTGAGGTGAGGATCTATGTGTTACACTTGAAGGTGCAATTACAGCACTCGGGGGTTCTAAGAATGTGTCCCCCTTATTTTTTCCAACTTCTGCTGGTACTTCGTATAGTGCTGTAAAATATTTTAAAATAATAAAAATGTCATACCGACAATAAGAAATTTAGAAAAATGCTGTGCTGTATATGTGACTATTGTTAAATTGGACAGTCCTTATTAGAAATTGTCTGAACTCTGTGCTTGAACTCAGTGGCAGTTTCTCAACCAGTGCTGTAAAGCTGCAGTGGAGCTCTCACACAGTCTTATTTAAAATAATAATTTATTGCATGATTTGCCACACGGCTTTTCAACTAACAAGACATTTTACTGTTTAACGTCTGTGGAAAATCGTGCAATACATTATATTATTCTTTATGACTTTATGTGTATCAATAAGAAAGTCTCAAATTCAATTATTGCCTAGCATCAATAAATGAATTATTACTAATCTTGTGATATTAAACAAGTCTTACCTGAGCTTCCATTACCAATAGCATCAGGATTATTTTGTACAGCATCGTACATAGGGTTGTGAAAATCTCTGTTTTTGTTGCTAACCGAATCCAAACTATATGCCACATCAAGAGGTTCTGGACCCCCTCCACCATTTGCGTTAAATGTATTTGTTCCAAATTCTACATTTGTCCCTTGTCTGAATGATACACTCTGACTGCTAGCAAGGCTTCCTAATCCAGATCCTTTACCACTACAGTAAAAAGTGAAATTTAAGAATTTGAGGGCTATTTTTTATTTAAATTACTTACAATGACCGTTTCCTTATAAAGAACCACACACCAGTTGCTGCACCTAATACTAAAAGTATAACAACTATTGGCACAACGATAGCTGTTGTAGTTGCTGCACTTCCAGCTCTACTGTGTGCAGTTAAAGTATCACAATATTGACCTTGGAAATCCGATAAACATTCACAGGTAAACTCATTATTCTCGTTAGATTCTCTACATATGCCACCATTTTGGCATTGGCATATCTTAGGTTCTGGTCTTTCACGTTCGGTCGGGGCATCACATATTATATCAGCTTTAATTTTGTGACTAGAGGTAGACGAATCTGGACAAGAACATCTATGGCCATTTGGAACTATCAGACATAAATGGGAACAATGGTTGTCGCTGCAGGCGTTTGGCACTGAGGTATTGTAGTGAAGTTCATGGTAAACTACAAGAATAAAGCGGTTATTATGAAAATCTTAAAGTTGATTATATGATTTTAAACATAAAAGTGTTGATGCAACATAAGCTAGCCTCTTTATATATTAGTACATATTTAAAAAAAAAATGTTTAATTAAATAAGTGTTAAAAAATATGAATATTTAGGTATACAAACCTTTTATACTTGAAGGGTTTAATAAATCTCTCTGAATAGTTACTGGTACACCCCGCCCAAATTTATCTTGTTTCATTAATTCTCCAGTATCCTTTGTTATCCAGTACAAATTGGATTCAAATACATCCAACGAAATGGGATGCTTCAACATTTCACCTCTTAATAATGTCTTACGATTGCTTCCATCATATTTCATAGTCTCAATATTATTCAATTTTGTATCGACCCAGTAAAGTGTATGGTCCATAGAGTAATCAATAGCTAAACCAGTTGGGTATCGAATTTCATCAATTATTAGTGGTCTACGTTTAGAGCCATCCATCCAAGACACTTCTATCTTTGGTATGGAACCGGCATCAGTCCAGAACATTCGTCCCAATTGAGGGTCTACTACAAGAGATGTGGGATTTTCTAAACCGACGCTGACCAGTGATCTGCGATATCGACCATCAGTTTTTGCTACCATGACTCTGCCTTTTGGTTTAGAAACAGCACGATCAGTTTCGGTCCAATATAAATTATCACCAACCCAATCCACAGCTAAAGCTATTGGTATAGAATTTCCTTTCATTTCCAAGTCTTGTGCATACCCAGCTTTAACTTTTCCATCTTTTGCATCGATCATAAATGATCGCTTTATTGTTTTATCATAACTATCAGCCCAAAATATCATTTCCGTTTTGGGATTATAATCTACAGTTTCTATTCTTTTTTCTTCTGTTATTACTCCAATTTCGTCTTGAAGTTTTAAATCAAATGACCTGATCTCAGGACCGTTGGCAAATAATAGGGTTACGTCCTCTTTTTCAGCTTTACAAACTCCAGATAAATGATCTGACAATTCAAATCCTTCATGACATGAACATGAATAGGTTCCATTTAAATTTGTACATATCTGAGAGCAATGATGGACACCAGTGGCACATTCATCAACGTCCAAGCAAACTTTACGATTATCTTTCGATATAATGAATCCTGAATAACAACCACAAATATATCCACCGTCTGTTAAATTCATGCAATGATGTTCACATCCTCCTCTGTTTGCTTCAGAACATACATTGTTATGGTGACATCCTAATTCATCTGAACTATCTCCACAATCATCTGCAAAATCACACACTTGCTTTATATCAACACATTTCTTATTTGCACATTTGTATTCAGTAAACGAATTGCAAGGTTTAATTTTGGTTGCACAAAGAGTGATATTATTTTCGTCGGATCCATCACCGCAGTTGTCAATGCCGTCACAGAGTTGATAGCGAGGTATACATTTGTGGTTGGCACACTGGAATCTTTTCAATGTATCACAGTTAAAGTTTGTGCATAATGAAGGGGATTCATCAGAATTATCACCGCAATCGTTAGCTCCATCACAAAGGTCTGCTTGACTAATGCACAAATGATTGTCACATTGGAATTTCGATTCCGGACAATATTTTCCATCTGCAAACCTTGGTGGACAATTCTTTTCATCCGACATATCTCTGCAATCTCTTTCTCCATCACAGCGGAAGTACGAAGCAATACAATGTCCGGAGGCACACTGGAAGGTACCATTTTTACACTGAAAACCACTACATCCACTTTCATCTGAGTTATCCCCACAATCGTCTTCATGATCACAGCGCCAGCGTGAAGAAATACATTTACCATTGGTACATTGGAATTCTGATTCTGAACACTCTCTGTAGACACCTTTACACTCTTCTTCGAGTTCATCAGAACCATCCCCACAGTCATCTGAAAAATCGCATTTCCATTGTTTTGGTACGCAACGATTATTTTTACACTTGAAATCAGTTTCGGCATTGCACTGTGGGCAATTTTCTGGCAATTCATCCGAGTTATCACGACAATCGTCTTTACCGTCACAAAATAGCCACTTCGGTATGCATCTATAATTGGCTCTACCTGGACAGCGTTGCCAACCAGTTGTACAATTCTTTTGTCTACACATATAAGCCGGTTCATCTGAATCATCACCACAATCATTGTCAGAGTCACACATCCATAATTTCAGTATACAACGACCATTTCTACAAGAAAACTCAGTTTCTGGATCACAGGCACGTTTATGACAAATTTCAGGATTTTCATCGGAACCATCTTTACAGTCTGCATCTCCGTCACATTTCCAGCTATTCAAAATACAGCGACCATTAGAAACACACTTCATTTCCAATTCGGGACATTCTTTATCACAGTTTTGTTCATCTGAATTATCACCACAGTCATCAGTGCCATCACAAATTGTCGCGGAGGGTGTACAGCTTCCATTTTTACATTGGAAAGTTCCAGCTTTACATTGTCTAAGGGGACAGGTGGGTGGTTCATCGGATCCATCTTTGCAGTCCCTCTCACCATCACATCTAAAATTGAAATAATAAATCAACTGATTATATGTGGTACCTAACAGTGTTTCATTTTATTTATTGAATTAATGATTTTGGCAATCAAAGTAAGAAAACCAAATACTAATTATTATGCCAGGTGACTTAGAGAATGTGATCGGTCCAATATTTCCTAAAATATTTGGATAGAAGTTTAAATTAGAAGTCTAAACAAAATAATTTGCATGCAAGTTGAATCGTTAAAAAAATGTCGGAACAAACACATACCTACACGACATAATCCTAAAATAAACTGACGCAACTATAATTTGGATACCAACAAAATGAACTTTACGTATGTACTCGAATGCAAATACATGTATATCAACATATTTAATGCCCAAAGTATAAATATTTTGTTCCTTTTTAACTTTTGTAACTCTTAACTTGGTACAGGCAAAAGTAATTTGTATAATAAAAAATAGTGATCAGGTTAAAAATAAGTACTGGGTAGATAATTCTAAATCATACATTATTTATTGTTTTTGTTAACACATAAAATTAGGTTTATCTCAAGTGATGAATTCATCAATCAAATTTTTTTTTTTTTAAAGCACGGTATTTGATTAGGAATAGCTCGATTAAAAGTCAAAAATCGAAAGCGAAACTAAACATTAAACTGTATTAAAGCATAGAATATTAAATGTCACCTCGGCTCAAGAGTTAAATTTTTGTTTATCTCTAAGTATTGTAAATAGAAAATACAAACCACACAAAGGCCAACAACTTGTAACCACTCAAGTGTAACTCAAAATAAGGAACTACAGTCTTGGACAATTGAATTGCATATTTGGATTTTTTCTTCAAATTTAGATAATCTCTACAGGGAGGAATATTATGGAGTTGCGGTTTTCGGCATTTTGTTGCAAATTTTATTGACAATAAGCGGTTTTAGCTGTTGGAATGAGCATTTGCAATAATAATTGTATACAGCGCCTAATGCAAGATCCGTCCAATGGAAAATTTTATGACACCGAGAATTTACAATAGCGGTTTTAAATTTGATTTTGTTATATAGGGGTAATTTACTGACTATTTGCAAAAACCAATTTCACTTTTTCAAAATCTGCAATAATTAAAAAAATACAGCGATTTTTTTGAAAAAATCACATTTTCTCATTACTGACCTGTAACTTTCCACTCAGGTGTTTAATGAGATATTTTTATTCGTCACTTTCTTACGCATAGGTATTGTTAACTATAGTCATATTACAATATTGAATATTCATTTAATCTTACAGGGCGTTTAAAAAATATTAAAATTATGGAATATTTAGATTTACGATTTTTTTGTGAATCGTAAATCTGGATATTTCAAAATTTTAATGTATTTTAAACGCCCTGTAAGATTAAATGAATATTGCCATATGGCTATAGTTAACAATACCCATGCGTAAGAAAGTGACGAATAAAAATATCCCATTAAACACCTGAGTGGAAAGTTACAGGTCAGTATAATGAGATAAATGTGAATTAAAAAAAAAATCGCTGTATTTTAATAAATATTGCAGAATTTAAAAAAGTGACCAAAGTGGTTTTTGCAAATAGTCAGTAGATTACTATTTAACAAAATCAAATTTCAAACCGCTATTGTAAATTCTTGGTGTCAATGAAATTTTCCATTTTTGGACGGGTCTTGCATTAGGCGCTGTATAGAATATTTATTGCAAATTCCAACCAACAAAACCGCTTATTGTCAGTAAAATTTGCAACAAAATGCCGAAAACCGCAACTCCATAATATTCCTCCCTGTAGAGATATCTTATTCCAAAATTTGAAGAAAAAATCCAAATATGCAGTTCAATTGTCCAGTAGTTTAGTTGAATTATAAATATTCCTAAACGAACATACTTATTAATTTAAAATAATGCTTACTGCCAAAACCATGGAATACATTTTTCATCATTTCCTTTACACTGCCATTGCCCAGCTGTACAATTAGCGATACATGTCTTTCCATCATTGGCTAGATAGAACTGGTTTGGACAAGTACATTTAAACGTTGTTTGACCTTCTTCACCAAAACCTTCAATATTTAAATAACTAGATGGAGGTGGAGGTGCAATCAGACATAAGTGTGAACAGCCACCATTGTTAATACTACATGGATTATTATATGGAAGTTGCCGTAATGGATGGAATATATGAATATCGTATGGTTTGTGAGTCGTATTGCGAAGAACCTGTAAATCTTTTCCATTGAATTTATTGGCTCTGCTAATAGCTTTCAAATTCCAGTCGGTCCAATAGACGAAATCATCAAACAAAGAAAGGGCGAATACATGAGGAACAGAATTTCCTGAAATAACTATGTGGCGATGTCTACCTTCTAAGTCGGAGAATGCAATGTAATCTAAATGAGCATCTGCCCAGTATAAATGATCCGTGAAAAAGTCAATAGTCAAAGCATTTGGCCAAGCAATATCATCTTCCCAAGTAAGTATTCTGGTAAAGTTTGAACCGTCCATTCCAAGTTTCCCTATGTAAGCCTGTAGATGCCACGAGGTGAAGTACAAGTATCCAGTGCCTGGATGTACAACAAGGGCTCTTGGATCTGCTATACTTGTTTTAAGTGTTTTACGGTTTACTCCATTTAGTTCAGAAACATCAAGGTTCTTCGAATGTCTGTCTAACCAATAAAGTTTATGCGCTATCCAATCAATAGAAATGCCTTCTAAGCCATGAGAATCATGGCGAACAACAGGTTCTTTATCACCTCCACCAATATTGCTTCTGAATATAGTTTTTGCAGTAACATCGCAGAAATACATTTTTTGATTTATAAAGTCATAGTCCAAAGCTACAACATTCATCAAATCCTGATGGACTAGATTGTAAACGTGTGCATCTACAGACATATTTCTTATATAATATTTGTTAGTAAACACAATCCACGGTTCAATTTTATCTTTACGTTTGCATGTGTGTTCATCAATTTCCCTATCGTAGTATTGCTCATTACATTTACAGTAATAGCTACCTGGAGTATTAGAACAATACTGTGAACAAACACCAGGTTTTTCATTGCATTCATCGATATCTGCACAAGCTTTGCCATCTTCTAGTAATCTAAGAAAATAAAATAAAAATAAATTAATCTATTTATCTTTTTAACTACCTAAAAGATGCTTACTTGTAACCTTGATTGCATTCACAATAATATCCCGTTGGTGTATCAATACACTTATGTCCGCATTGATGTATCTCAACTTTGGCGCATTCATCTACATTGCAGTGTAATGGTTCATCCGAATCATCGGAACAGTCAGACACCTTATTACAAACTAAATGGTAATCGATACATTGGCCATTGTTGCATCTAAATTGAGTTGTATCTGCGCAAGTTGCATTTTCCTTTTCTAATAAATATAAAGATTATACTTTTAATAAATATGCAAAACAAATCAACTTACTGCAATTCACTTCATCAGAATGGTCTCCACAGTCATCCTCTCCATCACATCTGTATTGGTTACGGATACATTTAAAATTCTGACATGTAAATTCAGAAGGAGAACAAGTCTTATATTTTGAATTACATTCTTTTCCCTCATCAGTTCCATCTCCACAATCATTGTCATGATCACAAAGCCATCCCTTCAAAAATTACTCACTACATGACTAGACTATTTATTATAATAAAAATGTACATACCTTATTAATACATCTTCCGTTAGCACAGGTAAACTGATCATCACTACAGGGTTGTGGGGTGGTGCAATGATGCAAAGTTGAATTCTCATCAGCACCATCTACACAATCTGGGTCACCGTCGCATAACCATTTTAGTGGAATACATTGGGCTCGACCCCAATCTTTGTTAGCTTCGCAAGTAAATTCTGTTTCATCGTCACATTTTCTGTCATCTAAAATAATGTTTTTATTCGATTATATGGAAGAAAAGTGATGTTTTTTTGTTCAAATTTTTTGAAAAAAGATCAACTTTTGATAGGTATTAATTTTTGTTGTTTGCTACTTGACTACAATTACAATCGAAATTATGATCAATTGAATACCATAAATAAATAAAACAACCTATTATGATATTTTTATTAGATTGTGTTAAAATAAATTTTTTTTCGCACGTATGATTTCTGAAGCGAAAAACTGAATTTTATAATCCTGTTGTTTAATTAATTTACTTACTGCATTCATGTCGACTATCTTCATCACTATTATCCAAACAGTCGTTGTCACCATCACAAATGTATATTCTAGGGACACAATTTCCATTATCACAAGTGAACAGGTCACCAAAACATGTCCGTCCATCACTCTTACAATATTCTGGTGGCTCGTCAGCTCCATCGCCACAGTCATCATCTCCATCACAATACCTGAAAAGACATTTATATAGTCACTGATCATCTATAAATTTATTTAATAGTATCGAAATATAAGGTTATAATAACCATGTTGCTGGTATACAACGATGATTTGAACATCTAAAGCTGTTTTGAGGACAAGTCCTTTGAGCACAATGTAATGGATTTTCGTCTGAGTTATCGCCACAGTCATTATCTCCATCACATAGCCAGTATGGTTCTACACATATGTTTGTTTTCTCGCACTTCAAGTGATTTGGAGGGCAAGTTGTGTTTTGAGGGCATCTTTCGTGAGTTTCATCGGAAGTTATATTATCCTTACAGTCATTCACCCCATTACACACCTAAAACATAAAAGACGATAGAAATGTATGTTTAACGCTTTTCAGCTATGAATTACCTGAGCCATTGGTATACATCTAAAATTGGCACATGTAAATTCTCCTGTGGCACATGGAGGATACACACAATCTTTTTCATCTGATCCATCTTTACAGTCATTTTCATGGTCACATTTCCAAGATTTAAATATACAACGGCCGTTGGCACAACGGAATTCGTTTGTAGAGCAGGAGTGGAATGCTAAAAGAGGGATAATTTAATTTGCTGAAAATAGATAAAAGAGAAAAGCTTACAGCAGTAATTTGTATCTTCATCACTATTATCACCACAGTCATCTTCTCCATCACATGCCCACATTCTTGAAATGCATCTTCCATTACCACAGTAAAATTTACTAGAATCACAAGTTAAGTTCTTCGCCACACACATTCTTCCTTCGTTAACCAATTTAGTACTGTCATTACATCTACATTCTGCAGTGTTATTTGGACCGGGATGGCAACTTTGTGCACAACCACCATTATTAATATGGCATGGATTTACAGAACATATTTGACGTCTATCTGAATATACCTGAATGTCCCTTGGACTATCTTCTAATCGTTTTACCATTTCAATCATGTTAGCACCAGTATGTTTCTCAGCACGGTACACACCTCTAAGTTGTAAGTCAGTCCAATATATATAGTTTCCAAAGACAGTTATTGAAAAGGGGTATATCGTGGCTGAAACTAGGACTTCTCTGTTATTACCATTTAAATCTGATCGTTCGATTTTTTCACGCACGGCATCTGTCCAGTACAGCATCTGGTCATCATAATCTACAGCCAATCCTGAAGGTTGAGCCAAATTTTTATCAATTATCACTCTCTTCAAAGATCCAGCCATAGTAGTTCTCAAGATTTTTCCAGAAGTTCCAAATTTGCCCCAGTCAGTATAGAACAAAGTACCATTACATGGATCAATTACAATAGCTCTTGGTCTCTCAACTCTTGCTATCATCACTAAATCTGTTCCATCCAAGTTCATGGCATAAATACTATGATTTGACGAATCGGTCCAATATACTTTTTGTTGTGTCCAGTCGTAGGCAATGCCTTCGGGATTAATGCCTATATTTTTTATATTAACTATAGATTTGCTATCCGGGGACGTTGCAGGCATTTTTGCTATCCGGGCCCAAGGCCGAATTTGGGTAAAGAACAAGGTTTGATGTTTGTAATCAAAGTCAATTCCAACGACATTTGTGAGGTTACCAACAGGGCTAAATGGTGTATTTGTTGAATGCGGATCCAAGTTTATAGCTCTTACTTCAGTTCTTGTGGAGAATATTATATATTCATTAACAAATTCACATTTATGTCCATCAGCTGAAATATTTCCTGTTGCGCAGTCACATTTGTACCTAGGTCGTTGTCCAGTTGTTAAATCTACTAGAAAAGAGAAGCATAGTTGTTCACATCCACCATTTCCAAGTTTCCTACATGGATTTGTTTCATCAGTTGGTTGATTTGTTATGTCAAATATCGCAATATCTCTTAATTTATCCAAGTTAGTTCTAACACGAGTGGGTAAAGAAGTATTTCCAGGTAATTTTGAAGCTTTAAACACTGCTTTCAGGTTACGATCAACCCAGTACACATCAGATTTGTAAACAGCGATCCCCAAGGGATTTGGTAAGTTTCTTCTGATAACTTGTCTGTTGCCACCGTTAAATGAAATTCGTTGGATCATATCTAATTTTGAATCTACCCAGTAAACATCATGAGTGTTCATATCTATCGTTAAATCTTTCGGATTACTTATACCAGACGTTACCACTGGTATCCAATTAGACCCATCTAGATTTGCTTTTCCAATTCTTGGATATTGGCCATAGTCAATCCAATAAAGTATTCGTTTAATTGGGTTAACTGCCAATTCTCTCGGAGCATCAGCTGTTGTTTTAACAATGACTTTTCGATTTGCACCGTCTAGCCAACAAACTTCTACATAATTTTCATGTGGAAATACATTAGTGAAATACATGTTTCCTGCTATCCAATCAATGGTTAACCCTCGTATACCATTGCTACCAATTCCCTCTTTAATAATGTGTTGTAGTTCTGTTCCATTTGGTCTCACTCTGAAAATTCCATTCCATACACCTCTATTAAATTCTACCCAGTAAATCCAGCTCTCAGCGTAATGAACATCTACGTTAAATATATGATGTCCTATTCCTGTTATAGGAACCATAGCTTCTGAGCTATCTTTCAAACTATAGCCTCTTGTCATATCGAGTTGGGTAACAACAGCAAATGTTTTGTAAGGAGAACAGCTAATGTCATTTTTTCTATATCCAATACCACATGCACACGTACGGGTTCTTCCTTCGGTAGGTATACAAAGTTGCTCACACCCTCCATTATTTTGTAGGCAAGGGTGATCACCGAGCGGTCTTTTTTTGAAGATGGTAAATGTTTTTAAATCTGGTTCATTTTCTAATATAGCTCTTGGGTTTCCTCCTGTTGGAAGGGCTACTTGTACTAGTTTTTCATAACTTGGATCAAGATAAAATAAACGACTTCCCATAACACCTAAAGCTCTTGGGGTAGCTATAGCATTGGCCTCCGATAGTATGGTAGCTCTCTTTTTTCCATACACATCTATTGTCCCTATTATTGGTGGGAAAAGTGTGCTGAAGTATAAAGTTCTGCTCTCAATATCAATTGTGAGAGCATCTGGCTTTTCAATATCATCTACCAAAACAATTGGATTCGAACCATCCATGTTAACTTTACCGATTTTTTGTGGAACACCTGAACCACCTTCATCGGTCCAGTATATTTTACCATCGGTAGGGTCTAAACAAATTGATTTTGGTTTTGCCACAGAAGAACAGTTCCCATCGTTGGCTAGTATAATGCTTCTATGTTTAATTTTCCCATCAACTCTGATGACTTCTAAATTACTAGCTACACGATTTCCAATAAACAAATTTCGTCCCAGCCAATCGAACGCAATAGTTGATGGTGAACCAACAATTCCGGAGTCGATACCGAGGAGTTGAGTTTTATTTCCTCCTCCATAAGGAGTTGTCCATATTGTACACTAAAAATAAATTGAAAATTTTAATTATACTATGTATTTTTTGCAAATTCTTGTAACTTACATTTTCTCCCTGGTCATCTTTACTTTCAACCCAGAATATGATATTATTTTTTCTATCATAGTCGATTTGGATGCCATGATCAATTCCTACAATAGGGGTTATGAAACCTGCAGAATTATCTCCTGGTGTTAGAGATACATCAACTATTTGAGAGCCCTTCATCAACATCAAGAATGCCATGTCTTCTTCGCTACATCTACCGTCTGGATTTAGTTTAAAACCTGGTTTACATTTACAGCTGTAACCAGTACTGGAGCTAGGAGATAGGAGACAAATATGTTCACACGGCGCAGTGGAACATGGGTTGTCTGTTATGGGTTGCAAAGATGGATGATGTACATGTATACTTAAAGGCTGCGAGATTAAGTGTGAGACAACAGTTTGATTATTGCCTTTGTATTTATGGGCCGATAAAACTCGGTTCAGCTGTCGATCTGTCCAATAAAGAGTGTCCTCAAATAATGTCAATGAATGTGGATGTAAAAGATAATGACTGCCAGCTAAAACTTGTTGTCTTCCCTTTCCATCGTAATAGCAAAAATCTATGAAGTCAAGTTTAGAATCTGCGAAATAAACTCTTTGAGTTGTTGTATCTAGTGTTAAACCATTTGGCCAATATATCTTGGTATTTATTATTGTTGAACGGTTTGTTCCATCCATACCAATACGTTCAATACGTGGATTTTCACCCCAATCTGTCCAAAACAGCCACCTGGTACTAAAAAGTAGAAAATAATCAACACCTGAATAAAAATAAGGTAGGTATTATTTCTTACCCAGGACTTGGGTCCAAACACATTCCCCTGGGCTGAGTTATGTTTTCTCTCACTAACACTATCCTATTAGATCCGTTTTCTTTTGCAACTTCAATGGTATTTAATTTTGAGTCTAACCAGTAAATATTTTTTCCAATCCAATCAAAAGCCAAACCTTCGACTAAATCTAATCCAGTAGAAATAATTTCCACTGGGTCACTGCCCCTATCAAGTTTGGAAATTTTCTTTAGTTTCATGTCGGACCAGAAAATTGTACCCGTATGCATGTTAGACGCTGTAGCTACTACGTTTTCCACAATAATTGGAACTCTTTCTAACCCCTGATCTTTTAAATCAGCGACCAGAATAGAATGACGATTTGAAATAATCAAAAATGCAGAGGAATGATCTAAAAGTTAATATTATTAGAAAAATATGATCTATTAACATTATTAATAATAACTTACTGTATGCTTTACAAGAATGTTTATTAGGTTCTAACAGGTATCCTGGTACGCAACTGCAAAAATATGACCCTTTGGTGTTTGTACAGCTTTGCGAACAAATACCAGGTGGATCACATTCATTCAAGTCCTCACAGTTTTGTCCATCTTTACTTAATGTTTCACCTTCTGGACACAAACAAAGTGGTCCCTGCAAAAATATTATTTTATTTTTAGGTTCCTATCTAACACCAAATACCTTAAAATAAATAGTGGATAACTAAGACCTATTCCTTTTTTTTACCTGTGGAGTTTGTTTACACCCATTAGAACATAATCCTCCTTGATGTAGACACTCTTTAAATTCACAGTCTGGACCCTCATCAGCTCCATTAGGGCAGTCGGGCTTATTATCGCAAACATTTGTTAAATTAACACACCGTTCTGATATACCTGGGCATTGCCATTGTCCAGCTGGACATCTAAACGGCGGTTTACCACAGGCATGAATGTAGCTTTCATCTGACCCATCTTCACAGTCTTCTTTACCATCACAAATATATGCCTAGAAAAAAATATGTTGTCAAATCAAATGTTTACCTTATACTTTGGCCAAAAGCAAGATGTCGACAAACCTTAAAAATACATTGGGTATTGTTACATTTATAAAAGTTGTTTGGACAATCAATATTTCCACACGATTCAGGTTCATCTGATCTATCGTCACAATCGGGGGTGCCATCACAATGCCAAGTTTTTGGTATACATATTCCAGACGACTGACATTGAAATTGTTTTTCGGAATTGCACTGATCAGGCGCGATGGAGGCTAAAATCATTGTAAATAGATAGTGGAAAAATCACTGTTATTATATTTAAAAACTTACGGCATCCAAGTTCATCACTTCCATCATTACAGTCCGGAATTCCATCACATTTATAACTTTCTTGAACACACTGCCTCAAATCTGAACATTTAAACTGGTTTGGCTGACAAGTAATGGGAGGGCAATCTTGTTCATCTTGTTTATCAAAACAGTCATCGTCTCCATCACAAACCCAGTTTTGTGGTATACAGTGGCCTGTTCTAGGACAAGTAAATTGATAGTATGCACACGTTTTCTCTGCACAAGAATCTCCCTCATCTGAACCATCCCCACAATCATTTTCTGAATCGCATTTCCAACTATTAGGAATACAACGACCATTGTCACAATGAAACTGGGTTGCACTACAGGTCACATTCACACAACCTGTTTCATCGCTAAAATCACCGCAATCATTTTCTGCATCACATTTAAATGTCATAGGAATACAGCGACCTGATTTGCACTGGAATTCATTTGCATTGCATGTTGGTTCTACAAAGAAAATACGGTATTATTTATTTATAGGTAGTACATAATTTAACATTTTAAAGATCATCAGTGTTTAAGATTCATACTTGTGCAATTTTGTTCTTCATCACTATTATCTAGGCAGTCATCATCCCCATCACACACCCAAGACTTTGGTATACAACGTTGATTATTGCAGGTAAAGTCCCAACTGTTAGGACACGCTTGTACTGGAGGTTCATGGTTTGGATCAAGCTGACATGTTTTTTCATCACTCGTCAAGCTTTCACCATATGGACATCCACATTTAGCAACAAGTTCATAAATATTTTCTCTGGGAACAGCAAAACATAATTTTTGACAGCCTCCGTTAAGGCTCCAACAAGGATGTGAATTAATTATCATTTGTTCATTCTCACTATAAATCTAAAACAAAAGTATTACAATGAATACTTGAAGAGAAAAAAACGTAGGAAACAAACCTTTACGCCATATAATCTATTAGTTTGTGGTTCTCTAACTAAGGTTTCCTCAAAATCTCCAGTCAATTTATGTAATTTAATTATCGCATCTAGCCTCCAATCTGTTATATACATAAAGTCATTATAAATCACTATGCTGAAAGGATGCCGAATAAGTCTAGAATTTACTGTTTTGACATCTGTACCGTCTAAATTTGAATGTTGTACATGATCTAGAAGGGCATCACACCAATATAATCGATCAGTCGAGAAATCAATAGACAATCCATTTGGCCAGCCAAGCGTCAAGTTTTTAAAAACAATCAAATTTGTTCCATCACTAAGAGCTCTGGAAATATTAGCTGGCCGATCCCATTCGGAGAAAAATATAAAACCCTTATTAGGATGGACAACAATGGCTCTCGGCCTCTTCAAATTTCTAAGTAAAGTTCTTCTATATGTGACATTACGTGTTGATAAAACATTCAATGTTCCTTTACGACTATCAATATAGTACAAGTTTTTTGCAGCCCAGTCAACAGCTAAGCCTTCAACCCCTTCATTTTGTGAAGCTAAAACAATTTCTTTAGATGTTCCATTTTGATGAACACGATAAATTACATCTTGGAGCACATCGGAGTAATAGATATGCTGATCTTTTGCATCAAAGTCGAGTCCCACAAATCTCGCTCTCCTTGAAACAACAGGCATCATGGCATCACTAAATCCTTCAATGACAGGGTTTAAGACCTTTCCTTTGATAAATCTCTGTTGTGAATACATTAAGAAATCTGTAACAATGTCACAGTTACGCCCATCTGTTTGTAACCTATACCCAATGTGACAAGCACATCTGTAACCAATCGTTTTGTAGTTTATGTTAGTTATCACACACAAATGTTGACAGCCACCATTGTTATGGCCACAGGGGTTGTTAATTGGCATTTGCGTTAGAGGATGCACTGCCTTAATAGCTCTAGGATCTCTTATATCACGCATACGATATATAGATTGTATACTGCTAGTTTCATACTTGTCAACAGACATAACTCCCTGTTTTGTTCCGTCGGTCCAATAAACACGGCTTTGAAAAAGTGCTAAGCGAGATGGACTAGGTACTGCTTGGCCCCTTAACACTAAAAATCTGTTTTTTCCATCATAATCTACAGTTTCAATGTAGTCAAGTAAAGAATCACACCAATAAACTCGTCTTGCTATGATATCAAGAGCAATACCAGAAGCTTTATATGCTGCCTCCGATACTATTGCTAGTGTATTAGTTCCATCCATGTTGGCTCTTAATACCTGAGAACTGTCAGCAACAAACATATAACCAATGGTGGGGTCCAACGCTATATCAGCTGGATTTGTTAAATTTGATCCTAATACAATTGCGTGTCCGTGGCTTTGCAATTCAAAAATATCAATTTTTTGTCCTACAGAGTCGGCAACATATAATTTGCTTCCGACCCAATCTACAGCTATAGCAACAGGTAACCATGTACCTGGAAGAGCTATATCTACATCTGGTTTTGCATATCCAGTGCTTCCGTATAATGGTTGCGAGTGTATCTACAAAATTATACAACATATAGAGGTATATTAGCCACATTAAATTGAAAATTGTTGATACATTTATTTATCTATTACACAAGTACATTTATAGTCTTTTGAAAATTACGAAAATTAGTTTGAAACTAACTATTTGAACTTGAAAGAGTATTTGGATCTATATAGATTTTAAACTTTCTACTTGGTTTAATTTTAAAAGAGGGATGCTAAGTGAACTAGTTAATGAACAATGGCAATAGTTCGTTTAATATGTCTCACTTGGGTATTTGAGATTTAGATAGCCAAACAAAAAAGAGAACAATTATAATAAGGTAAAATGACTTACCCTTTTTGTCTTCACATCAGACCAATAGAGCGTATTTAAGCTATAATGAAAATCAAGCCCGCTGGCACCAGTAGCATTAACGACTACCTTGAGATTATTTCCAGATGAATCTGTACTAAGAATTGATTTCTCGTGGGCGAAGTACAATAATAAAGAACTGGCATTTTCTGCAATACATCTGTGTTTGTCGTTAAGGATATAACCAGGTGCACATGAGCAACTGTAGCTGCCAGCAGTATTTATACATAATTGATCACAAAATCCCCATTCCGCACATTCATTTCTGTCAGAACAAGTTCGATTATCAGATGCTAACTTTTTACCATCTGGACAGTAACATGATCCTCCAGTCAGAGAAGCTTGGCATTTGTATTCACAATCAAGGGAAGGGCACGACAATGTTGCTATAATAAAACAATCATTTTAATTTAGATTTTAGGTTACTTTAAGTGACAAAAAAAAAGGTTTATGAAAATTAATGACAAACAGATAGAGTTGAGTTGTTGCTAAAATGATTAATTGTCAATGATTGGTCAGCAGTATAGAGTCAAGCTGTTTGGGACTGATTTCTTTTAGAATAACATTTTCTACACACTCTGATAAGACTTGATATTTAAAATGATACCATATCCTGTACACAGAGCGTCAGTGGCGGCTGGTGAAATTTAGGTATTACCATTGAGTAAAAATAATTTTTACTCAATGGTATTACTAAGAATTTTGTTAATTATAGCTAACAAAATTTTTACAAATATTCGAGTAGGTACCTACTTTACACTCTTTTGAAAACTTTTTCGCAAATTTCAATTACAACTCTCTTCTGCAAAACTTTTTCATTTGGTGTTGGTTAATGATGCCTTCAATGTGTGGGTCCACTGCTGGGTCCCATATATATGCTCCGATATTATGATACGACAAATCTAAATTTCACCAGCCGCCACTGCAGAGGGTGTCTTTAGTGTTTCTATTCTAGGTTTAGCTCAGAGCAAATTTTAAGAAATTTGCACTAGGCGGCACTAACTGTTAATATACGGATGCACCCGATATTACTAGCTAGCCTATAACTTCCTTGTAAAAAAGATAACGATATCAAATTTTGGGAAGCTGTATGGTGCATATTTTGATTGTTTTAACTTCTGATTTTATTTTTCGGTTTAAACAGAAACAGTTTTAATGATACTCCCTGTATATTACTCAAAACTTAAATTGCTCAAGAAATTCTAGGTACAAAACATGTAGCGCACCCTATATCTGACAGTTTTCGAGAAAATTGATTGAATTAGAAGTACTACGAAAAGCGACTCAAATTACTTCAATATTTTTAATGGAGCACCCTGTATTGAACTAAATGTATTGAATTAAATTTACATTCTACTACTAACTTTTTTGAATATTTTTTGTTTCTAATGTCCTTTGTCTAAACCTAATAGTTTTTGAGGTATCGGCACGTGCTGTGCCATATTATAATTATTTATAAACAAGGTGACTTAAAGATATTAAAATCTAAAGGAATAATCTGATTTTATTTTTAAAGTTACAAATAATTTGCATTACGAAATGTTGCTCAGAATAAAAAGTTAAGTTTAATTGGAAATTTTTAGAAAAATCGAAGTGTCTGATATTGTGATTAGGTAGTAACAAAATAACTTGATAAGAACTCATTAATCATTACCAAGTTGTGATCGAGGACTTCGAGGAGAATTTACTGAAATAAGGTGGGCATTTTACTTCTAGATTGTCATGATTGCAAGATTTTATTTTATATTCTTTTTTAAAGGATGTTTTAAAAGCAGTGTTAAAAAGCCCTTTTAAGTAAAAACACGCCAAATAGTATATTAAAACGAGATCTCGAATCCCAGGTAGCACAGTCATGTTAAATAAATGACGTTGGTTTTTCGTCATCAAATACGACGGCAATATATGTCACAGCCTTACGACGTCATTTTAAGACCTTAATAATAAACGTCATATTAAAACGTGTAGGTGTTATATAATGGGATATATATGATATATGACGTCATTGTTACGTGATTATTAGACAATTTGAATAGCTGTTTTACAGTTAGCCATTTTTCTTACTTGCAAAGAAAATTGCTGCAATTTTCATTTGGGCACATGCATTGGACATATGAACCAATTTAACAAAACTTGCTCACAAGCAAGTTAGTGGAATGGTTCAGTTGTAAAGCACATAATATGGAAGTTCTGCAATTTATTTTGCATGGAAAAAAATTGGCAACTGAAAAATTTAAATTAAAAAGTTTATATTATGTATTTTTCTAAATGCTGATTCCAAATCTTTTTATTTTTTCTGTACCTACTTTTCTGTCACTGATTAATATACATTAATATATTAATTTTCCTGATTTTGGCGTGTAATATAGCCTCGGCTAGAGCCTCGTGCTATTCTTCACGCCGCTGGTCATAAACGCTTACTTTAGCCCTTGATACATAAATAACTATTTTATTTTATAAAAAAAATAATTTATGACACGTTTAGATTTCTTTTAATAACTGTATTTTCTATTTAAAATACAAAAATATGAAATATTTAACCAAATAAATGTCTACATACACAAAAATAATTATTACACTATTTCAATATGAACTATGCTAATGACGAAATAATCCCTAATATGCGAAAACAGACAAAGAAAATTATTTATCGTTTTGTAGATGGATTTTGGATTGTTATTTTATGTTAAATAATAATAGGATTTTCTCATAGGATATAATTAGCTTTTCTGTGGTTTTTAGTTAATTTCATAGGAAAGTTTGAAAATTGATAAAAAACATTTCTCCAGGTTTGGACCTGTATACAGCACCTATTCACATTTTTGGAGTTAATGAATAGCTTACAAAAAATTATAAAAAAAACCAATAAACTATATCAAATTACTAAAAAATATCCGATATTAAATTTCAGCTACTTTTCGCGTGATTTCCTTGAATTAAAGAATTACCAACATTGTCGGACTGGGACCAAGGCAAACTGCTTGGGGGGGGGGGGGGGGTGTGTGTAAATTATAAGAAAGAATAAAAGAAAATATAAATACGTACTGCTTAATTTTTAAATATCAATGTTTTAATTTAATTTACTTAAAGTGTGGCCCAACGAAAACGAAATGGTGTTGGTTTTGGGCACTTCAGCTCATTAAAAAAAAATGCTCGGACACATCAATTTTGTTTTTGAAGGGGACACTTTTTAGGCGTATACGCAAACCTCTATCGACGACCCCTCGGGCGAGATCTAAAATTAACCTTTTTAATTCTGCAATCGGCTTCTGCTAATCACCGAATAAATTTCCAATTTGAAGTGCCATAAATAAATTAGTGTCATGGCATAAACTAGGTATCTTTGTAAAGAGAATCGAAATACCTTTCAAATGAGGTGTCACTCGACACCCATTTCCATTTAAGAATTTCGCCCTGTCCAAGGAGTTGTAGATAGGGGTTTGAGTATATGCCTAAATAGTGTCCTCCTCAGAAATAAAATTGACGTATCTGAGCGTTTCCTTCAAGTGTTCAAGTTTATTTACAGGTTTTATTACTATTTACTAGCTATGGTAGTAATGGTAGTGATAGGAATGCTAGTAGTAATGACATGATATATAAATAAAAAGAGAAGAATCATAAAAATTATTGGAATATAATGATTGGATGAATGAAGAATATACCTAATGTTTCTTCGTTTTTGTGATTTTAGTAAAAATAAGTAATGCCTATTAGGTTTTAAATTATTCTCGTATAAGTAAATGTTCCATCTCCTTACAATTTTGAACAAATTATATACCAACAACAAAATTACCAAAATAAAATGAATATATACTTACAGCATGCAACTTCTTCATCTGCGTTATCTTCACAATCCTTTTTCCCATCGCAGAGTTTATTTTTTGGGATGCATTTGTATGTTCCAGAAGAGGTGCCCCGCGGACATAAAAATTTATTGTCTGGACATGCAATTGCGGTACAATTTATTTCGTCAGATCCATCTGAGCAATCTTGATACCCATCACAGTGAAATGCCCCAGGTATGCATAGAGCGTTGGCACATCGAAATTGAACTCCATGGCAAACCGGAAAATCTGCAGCAAAAACAGTATATAAGTTTATGTTCATCTACATAGCAGTTCTTCAGATGCCATATTTTATGCATAACTGTCTATTTGTAGTTCATCATATACCGGGTGGTCCAAAAAAAACAGGAATTTTTTATTTCTCTAATAGTTTCGCCAATTTTTAACCGATTTTAATTATTCAAAAACTAAATTATAACTAAAAGCTCACGTTATGAGGTAATATAAATATATTTTAATGCCGTTTTGACTAAAATAAATATTGGTGTTTAGACGAGTGGCATAGAATATTAACAAAATTGTGATAAAACGGTTTTATGTTACGGACTATATCTTCGGAACCAACTGGTCGATTTTAATGTTTGATGTCTTAAAATATTCACAAATGTTTATTCTATTATACTTCCTCAATCTTTTCATTGTTTATTTAGCAAAAAAAGTTCCAGCCGATCTTAAAGAAGGCCCAAGTTTGATGACTAACGCCATCTACAATTTTAATAATAATTAAAATATATTTATATTACCTCATAACGTGATCTTTTAGTTATAATTTTTTGAATAATTAAAATCGGTTAAAAATTGGCGAAACTATTAGAGAAATAAAAAATTCCGTTTTTTTTTGGACCATCCGGTATACAGGGTGTCTTCTTAAATCCTTTATAATAAGAAAACACTGGTGTATTTAATAATTATCCGGGCAAAATTTTGGATTTTTGTTTAATTTATTTATATAGATATAGATAGAATAGTAGAATTCAGTTATAGAGGATGGTATTAATTTGGAGCTAAACGAGTAAAGATTGTAAGACGTCGTAGATATTCCAGTGTCTATTGATGTATTGGAAAATGTTTATTGTAACTATTAAATAAATGTTTAGTGTAATTCGTCCGTAAGGGCAATAAAGTAGTTTTTAGTGTTACCAGTTAACTTACGATTCTAAGGATTGGATAGTTTGTGAAGACAGCAAACATGCGACAGTAAGGTTCAAAATAATTTATTCCATTAATTAGTAGTATATTCAACTACTTTAATGCCTAAAATCCGTGATTAATGAAATAAAATACTTACTGCAACCTTGCTCGTCGGAATTGTCTCCGCAATCATTTTTATGGTCACATTTTTGAGACGAATCGATGCAACGTTGGCCATTAGAACATCGGAATTGATCTAATCGACATGCAACTCCTGGACAATTCTGTTCGTCTTTCTTAGACCGGCAATCATAATATCCATCACATTTCTTTTCTTTCGGGATGCACGGGTCGTTTGCTTTGGACCCACAATGAAAATCATCGGGTTGACATTGTCGATATGCTGTAAATAAAAATAAACATAAGTTTTACATATGTACAACGTTATATTCTGTGGAAAAAACAAATGATACATGTACGTATTTCTTATAAAATACAGTTAGTTGTTTAAGAAGATATTTCTTTAATATTTTCTTTTTCTTAACCGTTGTTGATATCAATTAACTTGATGTGTGATTTCGTAGGGTTCTTGGTTATATAAACGAAAATTAATTTTTATTTAATTAATTTATGTGACCAAGAATCCCAAGAAATACACATCAAGTAAATTAAATATTGGTATTAGAAATTCCTCAAATGACAGCTCGTACAACATACCTAGGTATAAAAAAGGAGAAAAAAGCGACCATTTTTCTTCTTAACGTTCTACTTTGAACATTTAAAATTATTATAAAAATAATTTTTATTTGAAAAAAAAGAAGTTGTACGTCACAAGACAAGCAGATTATTTTTCCATAAATATAAAATTTAGAACGTTACCATGGCATTATGCGCAACCCCCTGTATACATATATAACAAATTTAACGAATTTGAATGGGAAAAATTATAATTGAATTTAAGTTTATGATATATTGGTATTTATATTTCTATATGTCTTTGGAATACCACAGAGGTTTTAAATTGGATACAGGACCAAGTATATTAACGGTCGATATCAATTTACAACCAGACTAATATTTGAGCAGATAGCGGACGAGTTAAGCTGCAATATTTTAAAATGCTACTTGTAGAGCCTCATAACTCTTTCGACATTTTCCTCAGAGAAAACCTTTAAATGAAATTGCATTACTCGTAAGGAACAAATGTTATATGTAGTAGGTATATACAATATAAAAAATCTTGATGAAATAAAACGTTCAATAGACCACAAAAAACTGAAAGCAACGTTTGCACTAGATACATGGAACGACTTAATTTTTTAATAATGACATCGAATACTTATCAAATACATAGTTTTGTTGAAAAAGTTAAAATTATTATATCAGAATACACAGTAAAAATAGCCAGGAGAAGGAAAAAATGGATCACTATGGGTATAATTATCTCAATAAATCACAGAAATAAATTATATAAAGAATGGCAAGCTGACAAACAAAATGCAGATTTAGAAATTAAATTTAAAACGTATAGAAATATGGCAAATAATGTAGTAAAAGAGACAAAAATCTCCTTTTATAAAATTGAATCGGAAAAAACAAGGATGATTCAAAACAAGTATGGAAAATTCTAAAAGACGTAGGAATGTTCAGAGAACAATGAACTAATCTCAGATTCTAAATTATTTGCAAATACCTTTGTTGAATACTATGTATACCGGGTGCCACAGAATACTGGCTCACCCCTATATTTCCTTTATTTTTTAAATTATCTATTTGAAATTAGGGTGGTATAAACAACTGTTAAAAACGTATTTTTGTACATTACAAACAGTATGATACCAATTCCGGTTTATCCGGAAATTACCTCAACTTTAGATTTTCAAATGGAACACCCTGTATATTTTTACATATTTAGATGCAGGGCAACATTCTGAATATAAGTTTCGCGAATTTTTGAGCTGATGTTCAATTTGTTCAAGCATTTTAAGAAATTCGTCTAGAGTGCTTTGGAATCCCAAAACTTCGTTATACGGGAGGTAAACTTCAAAGGAAAAATATAATTTTTCTTTTGGTTTCATTAACAACTATTTACGAAACCTTCAAAGTTGAACATATTTATCACTTTTTCATCGAAAAAGCCACCACCTTCCCATTTTTCAAATGGGAAGGTGTGGCTCATAGTGTTTGAAAAATTATAATTTTCTTTCTGATTTCATTGATATCCATTTTATATCAGTGCTATTTTTATTTCAATTTTATTTCATTCGTTTATAAGTACCTATAAAATCCCCTTTCAAAATAATTTTTATGGAACCTTAACTTAGTTAGTTACCTTTGCACTACGAATTGACACGTTATAAAACAAAAGAATGATGACAGATGACATTTGTAAACAGTTTATTGAAGAAGATGTATTGATTGTGATGGGGGTCATTTTGAACAATATTTGTAAAACTCAAATGCCATAACTCTTTTCTAGGTACCCATTTAATACTTAATAATAATAATTTAATAGTGTTTTATTAATTGTGCGATTTGCACTGTTTGTATAATTAAAAAAAATGTCGAATAATGAAATATGAATGACAATGGCTCTTTTCTTAATAACTACCTTTCAGTTCTTTCTATTGTTTTTTAATAGGTATAAGTAGTGCAAAGGTAACTATGTTAAGCTTTAATAAAAGTTATTTTGAAAGTGGATTGTATACTTTTAAACGAACGAAATAAAATTGAAAATAAATAGTAGATATTAAATAGATGTCAATGAAATCAGAAAAAAATTTGAATAATTGTAGTAATTTTCATAAATCAATGATTATCTGAAATATAAAATTAACACTAATTTCAAAACTAATACTCGTATAAAACTTGTCTCTACTACCATGTGATGTTAAACTATTAAACAAAATAAAGTTTGCATGTAAACTTGCAAACGTGCAACTACACCGACAAAGACTAGTAAAAACAGCATCAATTTTCAGGAATGATTAACTAACGCATCAATTCCCTCAACAGCCTTAACAATTGCATTGCATGTCGAGTTCTCGTAGTTTCTCGGCCGTTAAACTAAGTAGGTATCACCCATCTCAGTCATCTGAGACAAATACCTTGCTGCATTTTTCAATATAATTTTCAATGAGCATGTTGCATGTAAATAAAACGCAACCATATAGAGCAGTTAGGGTTAGTTAGTTTCCGTAATACCGTTGATAAAATAAATATGGTTCTCTTTTTAATCTATTACCACAATTTCTAATAGAGAAGACATTATCTTATAATTCTTATAAAGTAATTTCCTCCTATTAGTCGTTATGCCATGGAGTGTTGCTCCATAACAGCTACGTTATTTCCATATTACGAAGATGTAAATGTTTGGATATGTGACGCCTATCTTAAGTTATCATTTTTCAATGATGGCAACCTGGTTCGTGACACGCGCGTCGAGTGTTAAGTAATGGGTGTTTTGGTATCAATTGGATATCTTAATTTGCAAAAATCCAATGGTAATTTCTGAAATATCATTTAAACTAATAAAAAAAATTTAGTTCCTTTTTTTTTTTTTTTTAGTCACTTATTTAACGTCGGCCTATTTCCGCTGCGGAGGCCAATCACCGACGCCAGGAGACGAGCAACCCCCAACCTGGAAATTTTGCCGAACCTCTTATCTTACTAAGAGTAGGGATTTTTTACTTGCCTAACATTTAATAGACAAGGGACCGACTGCTTTACATCCCCTCCGAAGGATGGTATATCCTCAATACACCTCTCGCCTACAGTTGTATTGCTTCTGCGATATAGCTGATATACAAGCCGCTAGAAGTAGGGAAGCGAGACCGCGTCTTTCCGTGGATAGTCCCCATCCATGTACTACACGCGGTAAATGTTGCTTTACTCCTAATATCGCTATGAAGTGAGTGAAGTCAGTCCTCCGCTCGCTGCCCTAAAAATTTAGTTCCGCAGCATTTTCTTATGAAAACTGAACGTTTGATGTACTTACATGTGTTACTCGGCGAGTTATCCCAAGTCAAGACCAAAGCATTAGATACATTTCCTATATTTTATAAGCTCATATAAAAGTTCTATAAATTATGCAACCAGGAACAGTTCTACAAAGCAAAACTAAGAAAATGCACAAATCAAAGTTATTTGTACATATAAATTTTATGATTACATGGCAAAAAGTTGTTAAAAACAAAAATAAGGAATTTATTTCGGGCTCGATACAATGATATTTTAAAAGTGCTGATGCATATAGCGAAGTTTAAAATGACGGTTGTGAAGTCAACAGTTCCAACATTTTTAGTCTGATGTTGATATCACATAGGTACTTAGGAATTAATATTAATGTAGACATTTAATACTATATACTATAATAAAAATCAACTCTGTGGGTGACTTCTGCAATTAATAAAGGTAAAATAATTTCCCGTACAATATCCCTCTTTAGGCCCTTTATACTTTATTGATTATCAAAATTGGTGATTACAGTTTCAGAAGTTGGGGCTAATAATAGACGGAAACAATAGACGCGCCATGTAATTTAAATTGAAACTAGTTTTGCAGTTCCAATTAATGCCTTGAGCACAGTTAATTTACATACACAACGTGAAAGAAGCTAGGTCACAGAATTTGAAGGTTACTAATAAACAAACAGGGGGATTCGTACAGTTGGTGCCCAAATTTAAGTTGTTAGAAACATCCTCCTCTACATGAGTGCATTTATTAAGTAAAATTATTATTTAAATAACCAAAAAAATTCTTGCCTAACAAAGAATGATGTATGTTCACAGTACAGTAATGATTCTAAGGAAAAAAAATTACAGTAAAAAATGACAAATACATTTGTTTAAATAATTAAAAATTGTTGTTCAATGGCAAATTATCAAAATGCAATGGATCATTGACAGGACGTTTGTAGTTGCACCTGCAGAAGTGAAGTATATTTATTGAAAACGAGCAAAATGTATATATGCCTATAAAATTTGTTTAAACAATTATTAATAAATATTATTTATTTTCATCTAAGTTTTAATTAAACTTTATTATACACACATAAAAAAATTGATTTGAAGCACCAAAGAGTAAAATTCTGAAAAAAAAAACAGTTTCGTTCACTAAATTATTTATAAAAGAACATTTCTTGGATCTATTTAATACCACCGCAAGTTATTTGTAGAGAGGTCTTCCACTGATTATTTTAGAATAAATACAAATCTTTCTTACAAAATTATATCTGCAAATCAAACAATTTTTTTAAATTTTCTTTGTTATGAAATATCGGCTTCGAGAGCACAATTTAATAAGCTTTGATTAAAAAGACTTAAGGGTAAATAGTGCAAGAAAAATTAAAAGTATACGAATCCTGAAAAAATTAGCACAAGCAAGAAATTTGGTAGAGATGTTCCACTTGCCATTTTATTGAATACACTAAAAGTCCCCTAAAATCGAAGCTGTGCTACGCCCGCCATATAGAAAAATGGCGGTTACTGTTCAGATTTTTGTATATAGGTAAATCCTTTACCGTTGCAGATAGGACAAAAAGTTTTAAATAAAAAATGTAGCCAATAACAAAACAAATATTTTTTTCTCTAAATCGAATGATTTTTGAATTATGAGCTTTTCTCTAAACACTTTGCATTGTATGGATACTTCTCTCTTTTGTTTCAGATTAAAACCCTTACGCTCCCGCAGTGGTTACAAATTGTAACATCCTAATGTAGGTATATCGAATATAAGGGTTTAAATGTGATTTGAAGTGGCTCGCTCCTGCATGGTACAATTGTTAAGGGTCTGTATCATATGCAAGTCTACATTCTACCACACCCCGCACAGGTCAGTTTGACATGATCCAGTCAAACCGAAACTACCGCGACTGCAGGTTGCAGCAGGTGCATATGTGTTTTCGCAAAGAAAAAAAATGCATAATGTCGGAAAGTTAGTAAATTTGGCCAAATATAAAATGCATGCAAAAAATTTTTTTCTTTTGAAGAAAAAAATAACTTCCGACATTTTATACACATTTTAGATCAATCTGATAAAAATACATTCAAATTGGGTAAATTTTAAACGAGTTATTCGAAAACTACGATTTAAGTGGGTATATAAGCCTCTTAAGAGTTGATAATCCAATAACATTTAGAGAAAAAAATGTTTATAAGAAAAATGTATGTTTTGTTATTGCCTAAATTTTTTATTTGAAACTTTTTTCCTACTTGCAACGGTAAAGGATTTATACAAAAAAATCTGAAAATTAACCGCCATTTTTCAATATGGCGGGCGGAGCACAGTTTCGATTTTAGGGGACTTATTAGGATGGCAAGTGGAACATATCCACTAAGTTTCTTGCTTGTGCTAATTTTTTCGAGGTCAAAATTTATTTTTCCTGCACCAAAAGGGAAGAGTTGCTATGTTTTGTCTCGTCACGTGGTGGTAGGTATGAACTGCGCAACGTATGCAGAACAAGTTTCCATGAAAATATCAATGAGAGACCGAGATCACCAACAGAGTGACGATGTTTGAAATTGGTTATCGAGTTTGTAAGAGTTGCATCATCTACAATTCGAAAAACTCGATTTTTGATTTGATTCAAAATTTTTAATGATGTTTTAGGTGCAAATCCATAAACGTGTGAGCAATTCCAAATCGGAACCTAATACAATCCACTTGGTGTCAAAAAGTACCCAAACCTCGAACTAATTCTATAGCGGCTTGGACTTTTTTTTTGGGGTCTTAAGCTTTAGTGTACCAACTCAACTTCAAATGTTAAAAAGGAATAGATGTGCTTTTACCTTTAAGAGGGTGAAAATCACCCCTGAATTTAAAAATTTAATTTAATAGTGACTCAAGTATTAAGAGTAAGTTATCGAATTCGATAATATAACGTCCAATAGTCACTTTCTTCTTTTCTTGGAAACCTCTGAGTTGGGATGAAACTCACCCCCAATAAAAAAGCACCCTTATTCCATTTTAATATTTCATGTTTGACCATTTCGAATCAAACTATTCAAAAATATTTTAATTTAAAACTGCTATAGAATTAGTTCCAAGTGAGATCACCAATTTACTGTACTATGTGAGCAATTCCAAATCGGAACCAGGACATATCTGCTTTATAAAGCAACAGTAACTGTTGTGGGGTGAGGTAGCACTTAGCTCTAAATAGGAAACCAAGCTTCTCTTTAGCAGACTGAGCTATGCGTGTGTGTCTGAAGAGATTATATCAGTGATCAATTGAATTATTATTTTGTCCTACATAGGCATTTATATTACAATCCTTACAGCTGAATTTTGCAAGCTTTTCATTTATACCAAAAGTAAATAAATCACCTTGTATTTCCGAAACAAATAATTAATGACGAACATGTTAAAGAAATTAACAACTATTTTACAACCTTTAAAACAAATTGCAATATTTTACGTGTCATGAAAAGTTAAAGCCCGATAAAGGTTAAAATTGCATTCTTTGACGCATTAAGTGCTGTAGGGTTAGCGAATTTCATCGGAATGAGCAATTAAAATGAAAAATGATGACGCTTCTATACAACAGTTTGAAAACATTTTGCCCTCAAAATTTGTGGAGGAATTTTTAACAATTTTATAGAATCTTTGGCAACTACAGGTATCTAATTTATGAAGTACTTAGATATATAAATGAAAAAAATATATCAATAATGATTAGGAAACCACTAGGGTAGTAACGATAATTTTTTTAAAAGTTTGAATGTTTTTTTAAACATGTGTAAATATGTAGAAAAATTTAGCACCTAGACAGAATTTTTCGAGCAAATGCTACCGGTGGTTGATACCGATTTTCTAATTTAAATCTGATCACACCAGATTTTAAATATAAAAACTGCTAACTGCCACTTTTGACGACGAAAAAAATTCATAGTAGATTTTTGGCAAAACTAAATAAATAAATCGTGCGTCAAAGTAGAGTTTGATGCTTGATCGGCCAAAAGTCTTGATGCAGAAATTGTATACACACAACGCTCTGAGAAACTAACAATTGTATTCGTGATATCAGCAAGATAAATGGACAAGTTAAGGTGAGTTAAATCTCCAGATCTGACCCTATTGGAATATTTTAAGTCATACAAAAAGTAAAATTTACGAAAACAGACTCGTTTATTTAGAAAGTTTAGAGAAATATGTTACATCAAAAATATTACATCTAAACGAAAAACGTTCAACAGGAATTTATTTTACATCTTGTACTTTGACAGGCTGCATATGTAGTACTAAGAACATACACTGTATGGCAGTTATTGGAATCTTGTGCTAATTCAATCAATCAATATTATTTACTTCTATGAAGAGCATTCATCAAATGCTCTATAATGTAACGGATTATAATAAAATATTATTTAACATTAATGGCATTTAAATTTAAATACCTAATTAAATGATATAACTGAATAAATATATACGATGTTTAAACAATGATTAAATTAAATGGATTTCCTTTAAAGGCACTATTTGCTTCGCGATGAACAGCCATATAATCTGTATCCATCAAACTTCATTTAATTTAATACCCTTTGTATAATTAATATTCAATCTTCTGCCGGATGCGCCGGTGATTGAATCGTCCCAGCTTTTAAATGTCCTGTGCAGTCTGAAACACATTTGTTACTCCACTATCCATAATCAGATTGTCACATTGGAAAGGTTTGCACTCCTGCAATTTTGCTAGTAGTTGAATTACCTGAACCATGGCCTTCCACAAAATTGTAATTTTGGTCCTTTTCAATAAATTTTAAATTTCAAAATTCAATTGCCTACAGAACAGACCGAGGCGCGTTTATCGATCGGTTGGAATAGTTGGATAAAGGTTGATTACCTTGGGCATATACAAACAAAATCTTCTATGATTGCTTTCAATTCTTTACTACGACAAAACTTTTGAATCACTACACCACCACATTTTCTTGATAAATGTAATCTTTCTACACCCGCAAACTAAATCAAAATGGCTAATGTTTTCGTCATAGTTACTTGTTCTAAATTATTTTCCCACTTACCCAAATACCCAAAAGCCCTAAATTCCTAAAAAATTGTAAGTGCGGTCCTTACTCGAATAGTAGCCTCATTTGCTCGTTATTTACATAATAAGATATAGGTATATATTTTTTAGTTTATTCCCCCAAGGGTTTTGCTACAAATCCCAGTAACGTTTAATTGTCGTTTATATTTGGATAAAGTTATTAATTATTTAGTTGCTCTACATATTTTGCAGTTCATTCTCTTAGGTAATATAATTCACAATTTACAGGCTAATGCAAATTTCATGTTTGTTGTGTTTTCATGCATCAATAAGCAGAACAGCTTACAAAGTTATGCGATACTATATATTTAGTTTAATTACATTTATCATTATTTACCAGTTAATTATGTATTACAAAATTTATGTTTATCGTTTAGGTGTAAAATTTTAATCTATTTGAAAAAGACTTGGCAGTCATTAATTTATTATATTGATACAATTACTTAATAAAATTAATTTTGATTCGTCTTCTAAGTATTACAAAACTGGGTCAGCCGTTTTCAGAGAGATGTTTCTCATTAGGATATACGTACGATAATTAATGCCCCGTTTAATCAGCACATTCTATTTCCTGACAAAGGTTGGTAAATTTTCACGTATAAACGTAGTATTGATAATTCTAATTCCTGCGCGGTTGTCCCAGAGATATTTAATGGTTATTCTGTGTTTAGGCGCAATTAATATCAAAATAAGAATATTTTCAGAAATTACAAGTTCAAAACGCTAGATGAAATACATTCAAAACATTCAATAACCTTTGGCAAAAATGAACAGATATACATTTTAAAAACCTATTGTTGGATTCAGTAAGGTCGGAAACTTAACTCCTATAAAATCCCAAAGTAGTGTTTTAAGTGGTTGATACTCGTGAATAATAATCACCAAATTTAAGTAGCAGTAGCAGAGATTGTGAAAGTGTAAATGCTGTGACGAGAATATTCTCTATTTCCACTTGAGTGCATGTAGAATATAAAGACAAGATATGAAATTTTTAGATCCTTCTAGACCAGTGATTCATAAAATCATAATTTAATAGTTTAAAGGGTGGGACTATATTATCTTGTAGTGACTATATTAAAGTGTGCCCGTAGATATAGTAAAGTGGCATTGTATTCTATTAACCTTGGCCATAAACCTGGCTGTAATAAAATTGTACTGTTAATATTAAGGAATTATCAAGCAAACGAGTAACTATTGAGGTAAGGACCGGACTTATACTTTTCTACAATTTTAAGACTTCGAATACCTTTGTTATAAAGTTAAAAAAATCAATAAGGGCTACTTATTATGCAATGTAAACGACTTCAAGAATGGCGAATTGAATTTTTGACAAAATAAGTTATTGTAGAATAGAATATACCAAACGCACTGTCATTATCAGCAAAAAAAATAATATAAAAATGCTGTGTTGATTATTATGAAGATACAATTTTTTGAAGATTGTGTTAAACTAGTGCTTTCTGTAACGATATGGAATAGTTACAGAAAATTTTTTTATTAATTTAGGTGCCGATAGCGATAGTGAAACTGACTTAATTAAATTGTAATTTTATTTTAAAAATGCAAATAAAATGGAGTTAGAACGCAAGTAGTTTATTTTGTAAAAATATAATCCATTTAATCGTAAATAAATAATTGTTTCTTTAAAATTTTATTTTCTAATACGAGTCTGTGGGTTTAAGACAGACATAAAACCACTTTACCAATCTATGATTACACTACAGGGTGCGCCAAAGTTCTGAATTTGGTCGGTTACGGCTGTATTTGAAATGGTAGTAATATTTTGTCTGTAATATTCATTGAACTTAATTCTGGGAATCACGCCAAATTCTAAAAAATAAAAAGAAATAAGAAAATTGCCAAAATATGTCAAGATAAAAGTGTAGTATCAAAGGCAAACCTCAACAGTTTGCCCCAGAAAACCACTGTATATAGTTCTAAATGAATATAAATGCAATATTGTTATCTAAAATTCGTATTAGCGGTTTTCTAGTATTTTACAATAGAAAATATAACAAAATGTATATTATATAATATATAGATATATATATATATATATATATATTTATATGATATGTAAAAAACAATTATAAAACAATAACTTATCTTAACAGAACGTTTCGAACCAAAGTCTAGGTCCTTTTTCAACTGTGATTACAAAAAATGGACTTGTCAAAAAAGATCACTTTGACATATCATATAAATATATATATATCTATATATTATATAATATACATTTTGTTATATTTTCTAGTGTAAAATACTAGAAAACCACTGATACGAATTTTAGATAACAATATTGTATTTATATTCATTTAGAACTATATACAGTGGTTTTCTGGGGCAAACTGTTGAGGTTTGCCTTTGATACTACACTTTTATCTTGACATATTTTGGCAATTTTCTTATTTCTATTTATTTTTTAGAATTTAGCGTGATTCCCAGAATTAAGTTCAATGAATATTAACTATCCGCCACAAATAAACTACAAACAATATTTGTCTGTAAATTCATTTCTAGGTTTTCAATTCGGCATAACCCGAAAATATGTAGAATTATACAGAGTGTTCCGTTTTCGTTGACCGGGCATCAACTTCGTTATTTTAAATGGCTGGTATTTATATATGAGTGAGTTGTAAAGAATGGGACATAGAGTAATTGAGGATTCTCTGGCTCAAAATATGAAGATTTAACCAAATATGCTTAAGTAAAATATTCCTAGTTAATGAGATACAGAGAGTTGAGTTGAAGAATATTTTTTTAATTTTTAATTCTTATTATAAAGTTAATAAATAAAATGCCTCGACATAATCATTTAATCATTAATCTGCTACAGAAATGAGACACAAATCTTCACAAGATCCTTACAAGACATAATATGTGGTTTATGCAAGACGGAGCACCACCGCATCTTATTAGTCTTCAGAAATATTCAATGAATTATTATTTTTCAAAACAAAAGAATAACTTTCGTTTTCACGGCCTACTTAGGTCTTTATTAGAATTTTTGTCTTATTAAATAAATAATTATTTTGTTGTAAAGTCAATTTAAACTAGTACAATACATAAGCTATAATAAAAATGAGGAATGCATTTTTTTCATTTGAGAATCCGTTTTACAGATTAAAATCATTTTTAGTAAAACAAATAAGTTCTTTTGACGGCCCTATCTCAAACACCTTTGAACTACGATTCAATCTTGTACAAAGAGGTCTCTAAAGGTGCTGATTAAGAATATCTTACTAGTTTTTTTCTAAAAAAATCGCTAATACTTTTTTCTTGAAAGTCGACCCTCTTTTCCATTCTAGAATTGGAGGCCTCTGACTGAAATCAAATGTGGTTACGTTTAAAGACACACTTTATATAGATTCACTACCAAAATTTCAAAATATTCGGATATCAGATGAGTGAGGTATTAATAAAAGTCTTATGCAAAATGTCCAAAAAAAAAAAAGATAATTCCTTGCAAAACAAATTATTTTATGTTTATTTGTGAAATGAGAGTACCTAAGTAAACATCTTTTACATTTAACCATTGATTCAATGATTTAACGGTATGAAATGAGACGGTTTTTAATTTTTTGAATTCAAAAATATTTCGCTAATTGTAAACTATAAGATACTATAAAATATTCAAAAGTTAATATAAAAAAAGCAAAGTGAAGGTTGAAGTCTCGGTTGAAATACATATTTTCCATTTTATATTATTAATAAATCTTACATTTTATTAAGGTAGGTGAGGGGAATAACGCCCGCAGGATAATAACGTCCGTTTTTGAATTTCGCGGTATACTAGGCATCTACTGTGGCGACGCACTGCGGGTTTAATACATCTTATCGACGAAGAAAACTAGACACAACAACAAGTCTTGAGCGCCATTCGTTTATTCTGTGTTGCCGAACAAAGTTTGCGAGCCGATTTTGCGTCGAATTTTATTAAAGTTTATTCATCAAAACACATAAGTAATGTTGTTGTGTATTGTTTTATTTATTTATACTTTTGGGCAAGCGTTTCACATTCAATTAGTTATTAATTCATAGTGGCAAAAGTTACAAATAGTTATCATGTTTTTTATAACCTTAAAATTTGTATTGGTATGTTGGTGTGGCTAATAACGCCCAATGCGGAGTGCAGTGGGCGTTATTATACATATGAAATTTAACTTACGTGGGCGTTATTAAACATATGAAGGCCTAATATGACCCTTAAATTTTTAGTGCCATTATGGAAAAATGTAAGGAACAAACAAAACAAGAATTGTTTTTTATTAAAATTTAGTTTATTTTTTGTCAGGGCGGTATTATACACATATGTGGCTAATAACGCCCATCTACATGTTTTTTTTAAATAAACATTTTTTTGTTTCTTTCTTAGAGTTTAGGAGTTATAGGAGCAATCTATAAGACTGCACACAAATAAATATTTATAATTAATAAATTTTGTTGTCTGGGCGCTATTATACACATATGTGGCTAATTATGCCCAAAGACACATTTTTTTTAAATAAGTGTTTACAGTTTTATGTTAAAGTTTAAGAGTTTCAGTTATTAAATTTAAATCGGCACATAAATAAAGATTTATGTTTGATACAATTTGTTTCCTTACCTATAAACACATCTTAAATAATATACGATTTGTGTTAGGTGGGCGTTAATCCCCTAACCTACCTTAGTCAAATACATTGAAATGTGTGACTAAGAAAACGATGTTTTTTCATATAGTTCGTGTGACTCCTGCAAATAATTTAAATCCTCATAAAATGACAATAAATAAGTATATAAATAATCAATGTTATTAGAGTTTTGTACCTGATTTTTTTGACATAAAATAAACTGATTTTGAATAGGAAATAGTTATTTTCCTAACAAGTGCGGAAAGTTGTACTTTTCCGCACGCGACTGCCGTTGACCGAACGACGTTAGAACAATATTTTTCCTAGGAGCGTGATGAATACATTTTTTACTTAATTAAGAAACTAGACTCTACTTTAAAAAGATGCTACTGTTTGACTTGACGTTTGTTAATTGTTATGTGACTGAGAAACGTCAAAATGAGACAGTCATGACTATATGCTACGTGATTTTTTGATATTTAAAGTTAGGAGCTACTTCAAAAGAGTTAGTATAAATAAAAATGATTTAATTTCATTAAGGGCCGGTTTATTCACATTCAGATAATCTTGCTGGTAACTATCTATCAGATAAATTTATCGGGTAGCAGATAATCATTTGGGTTTATTCACGTTTATTTATCCCACTGATACATATCTGGCTGAAAACGACGTTTTTGCGAGAGTAGTATACTCGTGGATAAATGTAAAGGATACACTTATATAAATACTAATGAGTAAAAGAAAGATAGTAACATACTTGAAGAGCGCGATTCAGCTTGTCGAATTTTAAACTGTAATAGGTATTGTGAATAACGTTCTGCATTATATTAAAACAATGACTGCAAATTGCTCTCGTTACCTTTTTAATTATTTTGCAGCAAGTTGACTTGTGCATTTTGCCAAAGTCTCCAATAACAATATAAAATGAACATGTGGCCTAAAATCGTAGTGCAACTAATAATAATTGTTCGTGTGGTGTAAATGGATTATTCCTAAGAAATAAAAATGGTTTCAATTAATAAAACTTATAAGTATGTAAATAATATTTTACCATTGAATCAATGATTTTACCTAGTAGTCGGAGATTTAATATGATCTGCAATAGAATTACAAAGTTCGAGTACACTTTCTTTACTTAAATGAAATCTTTTTTTAAATTCACGATCATCTAATTCGTTTAAAATAATCCACATGTTGTATGTGATTCACCGAATAATAGGATTTTCGATTGTTTAAAAACATTTCAACTTCTTCTGTGGTAAAAATATCCTCAAAATTTTCGATAAATTCCATTTTCAAAATAAGCGATTTGTTGACAACTTGAATAAAAGAGGTTATATATCGACTGGTAACTGGGAATCTGGCCGATGTACCGGCATATAAATTAATCTGCCTGATAGGTCATTTATCCGTACTATTTTATCTATCAGAGAGTGAATAAACACTTTTTATGCTTATCTTTTAGATATTTGCTATCCGTAACTTTATCAGAAGATGAATAAACCGGCCCTAAATTTGTATAAAATTACCCAAAAATGCAAATAAAAATATAATTACTTTCGCGGAAAAGTACAACTTTTGAAATTAAAATGCGTGCGGAAAAGTGATATTTTCCGCACGCTCGTAGGACAAATATGTTAGGAGGGCGGTTACCTGCTACAAATGCCTCATGTGTATGTCATTATGACAAGAACAAAATGAAAATGACAGAAAAAAAATTTCAAGAAAAAACTACTGAGGAAATTCAAAAGAAAACAGAAAGGTATACCAAACAGGAATAAAAGTATAGGTACAAGTTGATATATCACAAAAATAGAGAAAAAATTAAACACAAAATAGTATTAAAATTACCGAAAAATTATGAATATATATAATAAATAATTGGCAAAATAAGTTAAATGACATTAAACAGACAATAATTGTAAGAAATAAAAAATATATATTTGTTTGTATCCTTAACGAGGCAAATAAAAATATCAAGACTAAGTACACGATTTATTAAAATTGTTACAAGTTTATTAAAATTGTTACAGATTGAAGGTAAAGGGGAATTTTTTAATATGTTACCCCTGCAAACTTTTTCTATTTTATTATACACAATTTGTTTAGATAATTATATGAGTTTTTAATTAATTTCCTTCTTAGGAAATGCTCTATAAATTAATCTGTTTGTTTGGCTTGTAAATTATACATATTTCACTTTTCATTATTAACTATAAACAAAATGCAATTTTGGTATCTGAGATTTGGATCAGCAGCAAGTTACTAACATTTCAAAAATGTATTGGGTATTGGGCAATATACAACTCTTCACTATTTATTACAGAGAACAATTTTAGAGGATAATTTAATTTTTTCAATATCTAAACATATTCAGAAGTAGACCGCTTTTACTGTTGAAAACGGACACTACGAATTTGTACGCATGCCATTTAATAATAATAACAATGTTCATTTAAAGTTAAAAATTGTTTACTCTACTGTTGAAAAATCTTAATAAATAATAGAAAATTGCATTTCAAACATCATTTTACATCATATTCAATTCAAGTGCTTACTGGGATTAATAATCGGACACCATTGAGTCAAAAAATCAGGCAAAGAAATGAGCACGCTGTGCGAACATTGCATTTGTTTTAATGCTGCCATTTTGTTATACATCATCGTATTACCTCGAAATATGGGCAAGTTACTATGGACAAATAGACCTTTAATTTAAGGTGTCCCACACCTTGGTCTGACAATAGAGAAATATCCAATATGGCGGCCAGACGCCATTTTGGCATATTGATTTTTTATTTAGAGTCAAACAATCGCAAATCTATCTAGGAGTATAACCCCTAAGTCTCCAAAAAATATTCAAAAGTTAGTAGGGGGGTAATTGACTTTTGGACCTTACTGTATAAGGGCCAAGATCTAGGCAAAGATGGTTCACTGCAGGCAGTGAACTGAACACAACAGAAAAGGAACAGTGACTAGTATTGAATAATAGTAGTTAAAAGTATTAGTGTTACCGTTTAAGTGACTAATTTTATTATTGTAATGATTAGTAAGTTAATAAATCAGTGGTTTATTGTTAGTATTGTTGCAATTATTGAATCCACGCTTGAGGTGTTTACCAAGGTGTGTAAACACGTAACAATATATTCTAGAAATAATGAAAGTACATCAAATACAAAACAAATAAGCATATATTACTAAAACCGTGCGGTAAAATATCAATATTTAACTACCTATGATGTTATATTGAAATAAAACATTTTTTTGAACGTGTCACAATTGATTGATACGCTGATCTCAGACTGAGATCTAAATTCAGAATCGGTCTAAGCCTACTCCTGCAGGAGAGTATGTGAAGTAATATTTGTCTTATAGTAGTATTATTAACCATATTTGGTAATAAATATACTTACTGCATTCGGTTTCATCGGAACCATCAATACAGTCAACGGTCATATCACAGCGGTAGTGTGGTGGAATACAATATGTTTTATTCCATATATATTGACGACATGTCATCTGCCCTGGTTCACAGTCGGGTGGTGCTGAAATAAAAAAGATGATATATTATACCACATATTTTAGACATCGTATATCTTTACAGCAAGAAACTGACACTAATGGTTGAAATTTATAAGACTTTTTAGAATGTAAGACATTTGGATTCTTGGTTGTACTGCGAGGTGGCCTAATCGTTTTTAAACACAATGATGTTACTTGATGGCCTGGAAATATACTTTTTTATGTTTGCATTTTACAATTTTCATACGAAACCAAGTTCTTGAATGAAATCTTAAATAGAGCAATAAAAGATTATATTTACTTCAAGGTATATACGAATTATAAACATATGAAAGTTCTATTTGGTCAAAAGACATACGAATTACGTTTCTATATAGGCAGATATTCATTCATTACGATGGAAATAATTTTGAACATATATACAAAGAAGAAGTAGGAGGAGGAGAATGGTAAGAAGAAAACGGCATTAATATAATTTGTAGAGTACATGCCAGTCAAATGATATTTGAAAACGAAAATTAAATTTACCATTCCACACTCTTGTTCAGAACATCGTGACGGGTAAACTGCTAAACTATATAAATATCATGTGACGTGATATGTTTAAAACCATAATTTATATTACCTACGCCTTTTGAATTAAATAATCCACGTCAAGTGAACAGGGTTGGCATGTTTAAAACATAACGACCCGTTTTAAAACATTTATTTTAAACATGTGTCTGTTTTAGTATACTTTTTACAATTTCTGAAAAATCCTAATTATGTTCTTACTTTATTTACGTAAAATATAAAATAAAAATATTAACTTAGATGTATCGGTATTGCATTTATTTATACTCCACATGCCACATGTTGCGTTTTAACCAACCTGACCAACGATCTGTGGTGCGGAATTTGTAATTTTGATCTTTATTACTTGTATCATCTGAATCTGCAACTTTCTCTGTAGGTCACTGTAGGACATACCATTACCACATAGTGTTGTTACTGCTTTTTTTTTGTAGTATGAAAATCTCTCAGTATCAGGTGCTGATCCCCCATAGAAGAATTCCATAAGCAGCGATAATATGGAAGTTTGAATAAGAAGTCCCTTTTGCAGTAGACAGATTCTCAGAACTCTAATGGTGTATATGTACTATTACTGAAGCAAGTTTTTTACTAAGTTCTTCGATGTGTTTCCTCCAATTTTAGCGGTGGCTGGTGAATTTTTCGATGTTCGTTATCTTAATTTACAGAAATGGGACTTAAACCAAATTGTAAGAGGTTTCATTTGGGATCAAAATGAGAATACTGGCGAAAAAAATTGAAAAACAATTTGTGAAAAACATTTCCAAAAACCCCATTACATTCGTCAGTCCTGGAAAATCCTGAAATTTGATATACTTATTTGAATTTTTTTTAAATTTCAAAATAATTTCCGATACAATCTATGACCAGTTTTTTTGCTTTTGAAAAAATATGAATTTTTGGGAAAGTTACCAGCATTTGAAATTTTTTAGAACCTTAAGATCCAAGCCATTAATGGAGTTTTCGGACGTTTTTTTCGCAAATTGTTTTTCAATTTTTTTTTGCCAATGTTCTCATTTTGATCCCAAATGAAACCTCTTATAATTTGTTATAGGTCCCAAGTCTCTAAATTGAATAATCGAAAATTCACCAGTCGCCCCTGTCCAATTTACCTTGCTATCTAAAGTTATACCTAGGAATTTTAAAGATGCTTTCTCAGATTACCTTTTCGTTGATAAAATTATCTTGTGTTCTTCCTCCATTTAATGCTAATGAGTTTGCAGGAAACCAGATGTTTACATCTAACAATATATTCTCTGATAAGGTTGTTAGATCAGTTTTCGTTTTTCCTTTGGATATAAAACTTGTATCATCTGCATACAGACAAGCTCGATAACTATTGGCATGAAAGAGTAAGTCATTCGTGTATATTATAAATAATACAGGACCCAATACTGACCCTTGAGGCACACATTGAGTTATTAACAGGATCTGTTTTTCTCACCGTACTGTCTGATAGCAATTAGTCAGATATGATGTTAATAACTTGTGTGGAGTTTCTCTTATACCATAATAGTACAGTATACTAAGCAGTACTTCGTCGTCAACTGTGTCGAAAGCTTTGCTTAGACTACAATACATTATTTCATGTGTTTAAAGCTAGCCCAGCACTTTTGGCCCACCGCAATACCGACCCATGGAGAATTTATTACACATTAATTACAATTTATTACAATCGGAATAACATTTATTACACCTCCCGTGTTCAAAATATGAGGTTGTGTGCCAGGTTCCAGCTCAAGCTAGCCCACATCGTACCAAAACGGATAAGTCAAATCAAAATGCGTAGTGTAATTCATTACAAATTTATTACAGTTGATGTATGCAATATAGCAGGTGATCCATTATGATCAGTATCGGAATATCGCACGCAATACCAATAGCGAAATTTATTACAGTAGCCCACTTACTTTTTTCGGGAGAAATATTAATACCCCCACCTCCGAGTTGCCGAACCAGGAGATATGTCGACCGTGGGCGGGTCTAATATATTTTGAACGGGGTCTCAGAGGTGCGTCATCAATCGAAATGCATCCACTTATTTATTACAGTAGCCCACTTACTTTTTTCGGGTGAAATATTAATGCCCCCACCTCCAAGTTGCTGCACCAGGAGATATGTCGACAGTGGGCGGGTGTAATATATTTTGAACGGGGTCTCAGAGGTGCGTTATCAATCGAAATGCATCCACTTATTTATTACAGTAGCCCACTTACTTTTTTCGGGAGAAATATTAATGCCCCCACCTCCGAGTTGCCGAACCAGGAGATATGTCGACCGTGGGCGGGTGTAATAAATTTTGAACGGGGTCTTAGAGGTGCGTCATCAATCGAAATGCATCCACTCATTTATTACAGTAGCCCACTTACTTTTTTCGGGAGAAATATTAATGCCCCCACCTCCGAGTTGCCGAACCAGGAGATATGTCGACCGTGGGCGGGTGTAATAAATTTTGAACGGGGTCTTAGAGGTGCGTCATCAATCGAAATGCATCCACTCATTTATTACAGTAGCTCACTTACTTTTTTCGGGTGAAATATTAATGCCCCCACCTCCGAGTTGCCGAACTAGGAGAAATGTCGACCATGGGCGGGTGTAATAAATTTTGAACGGGGTCTTAGAGGTGCGTCATCAATCGAAATGCATCCACTCATTTATTACAGTAGCCCACTTACTTTTTTCGGGTGAAATATTAATGCCCCCACCTCCGAGTTGCCGAACTAGGAGAAATGTCGACCATGGGCGGGTGTAATATATTTTGAACGGGGTCTCAGAGGTGCGTCATCAATCGAAATGCATCCACTTATTTATTACAGTAGCCCACTTACTTTTTTCGGGAGAAATATTAATGCCCCCACCTCCGAGTTGCCGATCCAGGAGATATGTCGACCGTGGGCGGGTGTAATAAATTTTGAACGGGGTCAGAGGTGCATCGTCAATCGAAATGCATCCACTTATTTATTACAGTAGCCCACTTACTTTTTTCGGGTGAAATATTAATGCCCCCACCTCCAAGTTGATGCACCAGGAGATATGTCGACAGTGGGCGGGTGTAATAAATTTTGAACGGGGTCTCAGAGGTGCGTCATCAATCGAAACGCATCCACTTATTTATTACAGTACTATTGTATGTACTCTTGAGAAAGGCCTAGAAAGCCGAAACACGTGTAGAAATTAATTAATACTGTTTGAAACATTTAAAAAAGTGAATAATTTTTTCTTTAATTATAATATAATTATGGCGACAGCTCCTTCTTCTTTAAAATTATGCAAGAGACCCCGTTGAAAATTTATTACACCTGCCCACGGTCGACATATCTCCTGGTTTAGCAACTCGGAGGTGGGAGCATTAATATTTCACCCGAAAAAAGTAAGTGGGCTACTGTAATAAATAAGTGGATGCATTTCGATTGAAGACGCACCTCTGAGACCCCGTTCAAAATATATTACACCCGCCCACGGTCGACATTTCTCCTGGTTCGGCAACTCGGAGGTGGGGGCATTAATATTTCACCCGAAAAAAGTATGTGGGCTACTGTAATAAATAAGTGGATGCGTTTCGATTGATGACGCACTTCTGAGACCCCGTTCAAAATATATTACACCCGCCCACGGTCGACATTTCTCCTAGTTCGGCAACTCGGAGGTGGGGGCATTAATATTTCACCCGAAAAAAGTAAGTGGGCTACTGTAATAAATTTCGCTATTGGTCTTGCGTGCGATATTCCGATACTTATCATAATGGATCGCCTGCTATATTGCATACATCAACTGTAATAAATTTGTAATGAATTACACTACGCATTTTGATTTGACTTATCTCCTGGTTCGGCAACTCGGAGGTGGGGGCATTAATATTTCTCCCGAAAAAAGTAAGTGGGCTACTGTAATAAATGAGTGGATGCATTTCGATTGATGACGCACCTCTGATGCCCCGTTCAAAATTTATTACACCCGCCCACGGTCGACATATCTCCTGGTTCGGCAACTCGGAGGTGGGGGCATTAATATTTCACCCGAAAAAAGTAAGTGGGCTACTGTAATAAATTTCGCTATTGGTCTTGCGTGCGATATTCCGATACTTATCATAATGGATCGCCTGCTATATTGCATACATCAACTGCAATAAATTTGTAATGAATTACACTACGCATTTTGATTTGACTTATCCGTTTTGGTACGATGTGGGCTAGCTTGAGCTGGAACCTGGCCCACAACCTCATATTTTGAACACGGGAAGTGTAATAAATGTTATTCCGATTGTAATAAATTGTAATTAATGTGTAATAAATTCTCCATGGGTCGGTATTGCGGTGGGCCAAAAGTGCTGGGCTAGCTTTAAACACATCATTATTTCAATGTCTTCCTGGTTGTCAAATGCCTTCGTGATTTTCTCTACTGCTTCTCTCAGAGCTATAGTAGTTGATTTTCCTTTACGATATCCAAGTAGAATCGTATATTTTTCGAAGAATGTTATTCCTTATCTTCAATGTAATTTCAAATATTTTGGAGATTATTGGTAGGATTGAAATGGACCTATAGTTACTTACGTTATTAATATCTCCTTTCTTATCACAACAAATAGGGCAAACTTAAGTTTTTCTCGAATTTCAGGGGAAAATCGAGTTTTTGCGTGTTCCTAATAGACATTATTTGGCCCTGTTAAACAAACATTTCCAGTTTATAATTGGATGCCATTTATGTTTTATTCAACAATTAAAAATGGGCTTGAAAATGTAATTTCCGAATTAAATTCAACGTTTAACAATAGGCTCATCTGTTCACACCTTTTACTGAATTTCATCTAAATAAAAAAATATTTTCGAAAATTATTGTTGACTTTTTAGGAATAGACTTTATTTCTTTTTTATAGAATTTTCGTATCACCACTTCCGGTTGCCTGACAACTTGAGTATCTTTCATTAATGCGAATTTGATAATTAATTATTAAACAAAGCAATCAATTTTTTTACTGACAGACAGATAAACAGACCAACAAACGGACTTCTCTATATTCGTCTAGAAGTCGACAATTTTTTTCAAAACTGAATTAGTTGCTTTTACGAGACCGATTTCTTATACTAAACAAAATTAAAATTAGTCACGCTATTTATGCTGCCTAATTGGTAAATTAAAAAAAATCCAGAAGCATTTAAAATGTACAGATTAGTATATATAAATTTACTTCCTAAATTAATTGTCGATTCTTTTTAAACGGTTCTACGGTACAATTGAAGGTTCTTTGAGAATCATTCACTGAAAAACGTAAAACTAAGAGATGATTTCTTTAAAAAACGATAGAACAACCTTTTCATTAATTTTTATGTTGGAAAACCGACAACGTATAAATGTCCATTTTTAATTAATTGGTTTACACGTTGCAACATGGTAGTAATGAACTTCACTTTTTGCGGTCTGATAATTGTATTACACTAAATAAAAAACATTATATAAGGTCATTCACTTCCGATACCTGCATATAATCTAAATCCTTGCAGGTGTTCCGATATTACCTACTAGCGAAGAGTGAAGTTATAATTAATTATTCCTTTACCCAACGCTACTGGGAATATTGACAAAGAATTCATATATTTCACTCAACGACTGAGAACCAAAAGATCAATAAAACATAAATATAAAAATGTAGGCAAGATTTGTTTCGTAAAGGACAATTTATGATATTTGTGAAATATAATAGTCATCAAATGCTGCTGTTTCTAGGGGCACAGGTATGGATGCATAATAAAAAGTGTCCCATTACCGAACTTAAACATGTTTCTTATTAGACAGCAGTTCACGAAAGGCAGACCTATTACATGACAGAGGTACCATGAGTATGGGAAGTTTGGAGAAAATACCTAAACATCTATTTACTGTAACCTTAAAGACCTGTGAGAAATAGAAACATGGTCTGGGTACGGAATTCCATAACTTTATTCACTTTATTGTGGGAGATAGACAAAATGATTGATGAAGTGATGTTCGACAGTTATCGAGCTTCCCCCCCCCCGGTAAACGGATGAATGGCTACGTTTTATCCAGTGTTATGTAAGAGCTGCATCATCAAATATTCGTAAAGCTCGATTTTGAATTGAATTCAAAATTTCCAATGTTGTTTTAAGTTCATTAATGTGTAAGCAATAATCCAAACAAGGGTTTGTACTTTATAGAGCAACAGTAGCTGTTGTTAAAATATCACTTAGCTCTATGTAGAAAGCCAAGTTTCTTTGTGACATCGAAGGGCTTCTGTTCACAATTTGATCTAACATGGTGATGAAAACATATTGATGAACTGCGTTTCGTAAGAACTGAAGTCTACAAGATTATCTCACAGTTTTAGTCAAATCAGAATTAATCAAATTGGTACATCAGCATCTTGAGGTATTGGGTTCGGTTTCACTCTCTGATATATGAAAGGAAGAACTTGCGTGAAGAGTATTCTCATCAGAGGAACAGTGAGCTTTCCTAGATGTTGCAGAAAACAAATAATTGATGAGAAGATGGAATAACATCGATGAAAAGACAATATGGAACACCCTTGGCAAATAAAGTTTCGGATCAGATTCCATCAAATACAACTTAAAGTAAGTGATTTGAGAAAAAAATCTGATTGAACAAACGAACAATAAGATGGTAATGCATTTAGAAGCTCTAGTTTTTAAAAAGTATGGTAATTGTATGTCATTTTTAATATTTAAATAATAAAATAAATAGACTCCAGGACTCTATTTGAGCCTTCATATCCAATAAATGAACCATACGATCAGCATAGTCAGCACATAGATCTCTAAGGATACTGTCCGCTTCATCCTGGCAAGTAAAAAATAGAATAATAGTTATTTACATTACTAGATGCGAAAGTTTACTTTTAGGTGCGAGGTGATTTTTGAAAGGTCGAGGCGAAGCCGAGAGCTTTAAAAAAACACCGAGCACCTGAAAGAGCTTTCGCATCGTGTAATGTATTATATTTTTTCTACTACTGAAAGATATTATGGTATTTCATAATTTAAAACTATTTATTTCATGAAATTATAATATGACGTTTTTAATAAATTTTATAGTTTAGGAGGCTGTCTATGAAAAATGTTTCCATGGCAACGTAACAATTGCTATCTGTCATCGATGTTTATGCCAAACATTTTAATTTGTGGTAGTGTCAAACTGAAACAAACAAATATGTTTGTGGCGATGAAAATGGGATGTAAGAAGCTGCCAATATCGATTGTGTTTTTAAAATGGTGTGCCGACAAAAATGATGCGGAAATCGGCGAAAATGTAATGTTGGCGTACTTCCTCGAAAGATCGGAAGTTTTTTTTTTACTTTTCTGTCCTGGCTGCGAAAGTTTAACTTTCGTAGCTAGCAACCAGGTAACTCGAATGTTTACTTTCGTTATCACGCGTGTTGCTAGGGGTGCAAAGTTCACTTATATAGACGGTAGTAGAAAAAATAGTTTTAATAGACGAATTACAACAAAATAATGAGTTTTTTGGTATATACCACCTACAAATAAACAGCAAACACTACGAATATCTAGGCGGTATATTTTTAAATCATTTTACTTTGCCTATATTTTTTAAAACAAATACACAGATCTACAAGGTTCAGCTGTTTAGAAAATAGAAGGTGTTTCTAAAGTAATTTTTCGTGTAGGATCCGATTTGCCTCAGAATTTATCTATCACGTTAGGATTTTGAGATATTTGAGGTTAAATGACCAAAAATGGCTTTTTGGCTATATGTATAGAAAATAAAAAATTTCAGCCCATTTCTACTGGTTGCATCGTCTAGTACTACCTTTCCCCTTCAAAATGAGTTTTCGATTGCTCATCTACGATTTTTCTTATCAGAGTTATGGCTTTTTAAAGATGAATATTTAAGAGTTGCTAAATGAATATCAGAGATTTTAAAGACGTTAAATCCAAAAGTATAATAACTTATGGGTATAATACCCATAGACCCTTAAATAGTAAACCATTAACCCATTAACGTTATGACCGAAAACCAATAAATTAGTCATTCAAATTATGTAAAACCTAAATCCATGATTTGGGTTCATGGATTAAATCAATAATAATCGATAAGCCTTTCGACCCAATTAATTCCACATACCGTAAACACACAAATCAATCAAAGCTAAACCTTCAAACCCTGAACCCACAGAGATAGTAGTTTAGGGCTCACTGCTTATAAATTTTGGATTTAAGGGTTTAGGATTAATAGGCTCGAGTTCATGGTTTAGGGTTAATGTGTTTGAGGTTTATGGTTTTAGTGTTTAACCCTGTAGGTTTGGATATAGTGTTGTGGGTTTAGGGATTATGGGATTGGGATTATGAGTTTAGATTTTATAGATGCGACTGATTGGCATAAAGTTTATTTAAGGTTTCAAAAATAACCGGAAGATTTTTTTGGCCGAACTTTAAAGCTAGACCCGTCATTCCTGTCCTGGTCCCTCCAAATTTTAACTATTAATATCCCAACGCGTCCTGACAATTTTTTAGCGAACCAAGATTTGTTGAAATTTCGCAAATTTTTGTCTTGAAATTTATAGTCCGTCCGACGGATTGCAGCTTATAGTCGATCCGGCGAACTTTATTTTTTTGTTTTGTTTTGGTCCTAGGGTAGAAACGACGATATCAGTTTCGGAATCCGGACAATTTCAGGACCCCGAAACCATTTTCGGTTCGTCGATAGTATCCCTCGTTCCCTTTGACGTTTAAACGTCATTTTTGACAGTTTTTTGGAAAATCAACGAAAAAAAAGGTGCTATTCACTCAAAGACGTTGTAGCGGAACTTGCTATTATCTTTTACCTACATGTTGAGTAGTTAGTTTTAATATTTTAAACGTTTCTATAATAACCAAAAAGTTGAGATGGGTGACGGGACCATAACCTAAAATTAAACAACTGTTGACAAATAACATAACCTGAGTTTCCATTTTCTGAATAAATTTGTTAGTAGGTATGATCCAAAGGCTCTTAGATCTGGGAAGGCTGAACAAAGGAAGTCAGTTATCAAGAAGGCCTGGAGAAGAAAAACAAGAAGATGCTATCAAGGCAACGAAGATTGATAGATCAGATATATTAATATAAAATAACAAACATTTTATATATTATATACATATTTGTCGATAAAGATAATTATATTATTGATAAAAATGAATTATTATAGAATTATCTTGTTCTAATTTATGGTTAGTAAACTACCATAGACGTCATTTTGACGTTTTAACGAAAAAAACGTACTTTTCAACCGCAGACAACGTACCCAAAAAATTTATTTGAAGTTTTTTTTCGATTTTTCCTCGATTCACTTAACTAATCGGAGCGGACAATTTTTTTAATTTTAAAGATAAAAACCCTACATTTTTTCACTTTCTCTACCCCGAAACTCTGTCTGACTCTAGTTTCTTCCCGAAATCTTTAACTTTAACTAAAAACCCCAAAATAAAACAACCAATCTAGTTTCTTCCCGAAATCTTTAACTTTAACTAAAAACCCCAAAATAAAACAACCAATCTAGGGCACATTTAAAAAATGTTATTTTTAAATCTCAACATCCATACTTCTGAGAGGAAATGTTCAAAGCAACGTATCAACTATTTCTTCTGTGTTATAGTATCTATGTATATGGTTTGATATTCAATTCAATACTGAAATTTGTTGAGTCAAACATCTTGTATACATAATGGAATTTTAATTTTAAGACGGGAGAGTTGAAATTAACACGTTTATAATAATAATTAATTTATTAACATGCTGGTATGCCGTTAATGCTCGGAGAATGCTGCTGCAGATTATGTCAAGAACATTTTCTATTGAGATTTTACTAGGGTTTCTGATTTCCCGACTTTTTTAATTCCTGGGAATCGGGAAATAAAAATTATCGTTTCCCGGGAAATAGTAAATTTTTCATGTATTTCTTGAAAAACACAATTCTTTTGTTTCAAAATGTCACGCCAATCACGCCATTCAAATATTCATTTTTTAAATGTTTGTTTTCTTTTTCTTCCTATGGTCAAAAAATAAATCCGTCAGTTTTGTTTTGTTTTATTTTATTTATATAATTAAAAAGACACAACACTAACTGCAGGAAATAATAAAATAACGAAATAACAAAATAAAAATTCTTAGGAACCAAAGATACACTCTTAATAGTCTTAATCTAATAGGTACTCTTAATCATAAAAAACACTTTTAAACTTTTACAAAAAATAAAATATACAATAACGAAATACGAAACAAAATAAAAAATAAAAACTCTTTAAAAAAAAATAAAAATCATACTTTTGTTTTTGCGGCAAATAATGATTTTAAAGACGTTAAAGCATTTAATGCTTTGTCACTCGCTTGGTAAAACTTCGAGAGCGCGCGCACTGTTCCACGTCTCCGGTGATTCACTCGTTGCAGTAGTTGCAGAGTCGATTTACGTAATGAGAGCGCGAAATTATTTTTCAAACTTATTTTTATTTCCCGGGAACGAGAACAATAAAAAGTAACATGATTCCCGGGAAATCCCGTCCCGGGAATCCCGGGACAGAAACCCTAGATTTTACCTTGTTCGGACTTCATGATGATGATTTCGTTATCTTGTTCAATGGACTATAAATCTGGCATAACTCCATATTTCTTAAATTTAGGAACATTTTTTATTTCTGCTGTTCCATTTTTAATACGTCTTAACTGAGCAATTGTTATTAAAATCCCAGATTCGAGAACACTCGAATAAATAATAATAATAATAATAATATTTATTTATAAAATTTTACATATGGAGTAAAGTACGGCTTACATAATAATAAATAAATATTTACTCATTTCACATTTGCTTAATAATTCATGAATAAAGGTTACAATATTCAAGGATGACTAAGTTAAAAGAAAACTTGTCAGCCATTCTTGAGTATGTTGTATGTAGACCGTGTTTCCAAGATTAAGTAAAATTAAATTCGATATTTCTCTCTAATTATCGATTATATTTAAAAATTTAAGGAAACCCATACTTGTGCCGCAACTCTGTTCACAAACTATATACAGATTGCAAAAATATTCGTAAAATATGTGTTTTTCAAATTTTTACAAATGCAACAACTATTAATTTTTATTGCTAAAGATGGTGAAAACTTTTGATATGACAATGATATTGACGAAGTTTCCAGTAGATACCAAAACACCGAATATTGTGTATAACTTTCTTATCCAAGCTAAGACGATCGGCAGTTGATTAAAACGGATTAACTTAAATTAATCACGTCCCAATGATGTTAACTTGGTTGGTGAAACTATAGATATCAGAGTCAGTTACTTAAAATATGTAAGGATAGAAAAGAAAATATCTCTTAGTTATGCGCGATAGCAAATTGAATATTTATTAAAAGAAACTAAATTATTCCCGTTTTCCACCGGTTCTAACAATATTTCACTTTAATCGTTAATAATAAAGTGCCGTGTATGAAGCCCTGCTTTTAACCGAAGAGCGGTGGTTTTGTGTTATATCGAGACAGGAATTTTCTTATATAAATTTCACATCGTATAAACTAATCAGTGTCAGGAGAAATTCACGTCGGAACTAATGGAAAAATCATTAGACCAATAATGCACCGACGCGACGGCATCGTCTTTCATTTTTGGGAGCGCTTTTGTTACTGGAAGAACTGTTGTTCGTGTACCTGAAAATTTGTTTATCGTTTTCATTGACTATTGGCATTAATTTTCAATTTAAAGATCACTTAAATGGGAACATTCGTATCGGCTTGGCAGTACGATGGAGTATGGAGACAATTGGATCTGCTTTTATCTGTGTCTCTCAAAAAGGATGTATACTTAGGTATAGAACTGTGGGTTTCGTGTTTCTGCGATGTGAGCATGTTAAAGATCTCTAACTCAGAACTAAGTGGGGTGAATTTCCATGTTCGAGGTGTTAGTATTTACAAAGATATGGACAATTTTATCCTCTGACGTTGATGATTGGCCTTGGTAGCGGAAATAATTGATGTATGCATGTGCAAACACAAAAGAGTATAAGATTTATAAGAATAATTTTTGATCCACGGCGTTACTACACGTTTAAGACTTGCCGAACGTCAACAAATTCAATGTTAAGTTAACTGATGAAAAGGATAAATCATCGGCGAATAGTGATGTCTTCACAGTAGGTATATACAGCGGACGCATGTAAATATTTCATGTGCGAACATGAAATATTAATTTTTGTTGTATAAATATTTTTTCATATCAAAGTAATATAGAAAATTGATTTATTGTTTGCTTATTTAGTATGTTCTATACCTATATTTTTACTGAAAGAATAACTGCATATTTGCCTCATTCTAGGAAAATACGCAGATATACATATGTATAACCCCTTAAAGTTTTAGCAAAAAATACCTGTCCTTGTCCAAAACCAAAACTGTTACGCAAACATTTTTTTACTAGAAACTTACAAAAGGTGGTTTCAACTTTGCTATTATAAAAGTATACCTACATTATTATCATCACACATTTTTCTAGTTATTAATATTTGCATGAAAAAAACATCGATATTCCTCATTTTCATATTTACTATTCATTCGTCGGCGTCGTATGAAATTAATTTGCGTGACAAATAATTATATGTGCAATGTTGAAAAACTGACATATGTAAAATAAACGTTCTATAAGGTGTATTACAAAAAAACATCATTGTTAAAAGTTTTGGCCAATAATGCTGCGAAAATGCGGCAATCCTAAAAATAAATACACGCAACGAATAAAAATATATTTGAATATCAGATCGATACATTTTAAGTAGCACTGTTCTATATTCATTATTAAGTCATTCTGATGACATTTTTTGACATGTACATAATATGCATTAATTACTGCAATTGTTTGCATTATATGATAATAAGGTGGCAGTATCTAGAACAATGCCGCCGAAGAAATATAATAAGTACAAATTTTAATTTAATTGGTAAATGTGGCTACATAATAATTTTTGTGAAATTTATACTCTGCAAAAGTGAACAGCGGCCAGGTGGAAGAACCTTAGTTTAATATAAATAAAATCATCATTTTTTAAACGAAACATTTGGTATATGTTTTCAGACACTTTGAAAGAAAATTTCACACCTCACTTATTTAGCGAATCAGAAGTGTGTCTTTGGTTTCGTTACCATGGCAACCCAAAAAATTTCCGGAAATTTTTCATCCTGATCATATTTGACGTTTGCTGTCACATAAATAAATACTGTTGTAATGTTTGAAAATATAAAAAAAAACCGGATTCCACCCATTTTAGTGAAGAAAACATAACATAAAACATTACAGTAGATATATGTATATGTAACCCCTTAGTTTTCTGCAACTAAAATGGGTGGAAAGATTTTCGTTAACATTGCATATATTAATTTTTATAAGAAAATTTGTGCACGCGCAAAATTTCCGGTAATAATTCAAGAACTAGGGAGATTACTAGTAAGTGAAAATTAAATCTAAAAGATAAAAGTTCCAAAGCATTTCTAATCCTAAAGTTGGAGATAAAGAAATTGCAAGTTTTTAATAATCGGTCATAGATCATAAATTGATATGTATACGAAATTACAAACAATCGATAGTTATTTACTCATATTACGTAAAAATAAGAGAAGAAGAGTATTTGATTTCACGTCAATTCAATTCAAACATGCACTTGAACTCGGTTTATCGATATCGAAGTAGAGCTTTATTTCCACCTTGAACCGCGTTGGAACTTCAGAATTTATTTGAAAATGAAAAAATATATATAGAGTGCATTATTTAGTAATGGTACAATATTGATAATCGAACAACGTGTTACGTGTTATTACATTCTCAAATGACCACCCACTTATGTTATATTGCCAATACTTTGGAAGGTACTTCAAACTCGAGTTCAAACTGATTTAAAATAATAATTAAATAATATGAAAAGTATAAATTATTACCTACTTAATTTAATTTAATTAATTAAACTAATGAAATTAAAAAAATAAAAACATTTAAATTAAGTAAATAACAAATTATTTAATTGAATTAAATAATTTCAACAAATTAAATAAATCACATGAATGAATGATTAAACAAAATATTAAATTAACCAAATTCACTGATTACTTAAATTAATACAATTACATAATTGAATTAATGAACTGAATTATTAATTTAAATTATAAATTCAAATTTAACACCAGACTCATATGGATTTAGTTTCGAAGTTTTGGTCGTTTGACATGGCACTGGATGATAAATTTAAATAATGTTACTTAATCATAAGTCAGTCACAACTAAGACATAGTACCAAAGCTCCTGCTACTGCACCCACTTTAGCTATTGGACGGAAAATGCATTAATTTAATTTTGTACTCTAGTTTTTTTGGTTTGTTTAATAATATTATTTAATTATCAGTTTTTAAAAATGAATTCAATTAATGGTTGATAATTATTTTAAAATGTTTAAATAACACCGAAAGAACTAAAAAATATAATTAATTATGACTTCTTAGATGAACTTGGGTGAACGCGGGCCATACTGTAGGTAAAGTATGGAAGTACACAACAAGCCTGACTCCGAGGCAGGCTTTCAACCAGGAATTAACGACCGGATTAAAAGATCCATCAGGCAAGGGAACTCGCCTTGTAATCTTACACATAAAATCCGAGGACGCTTTCGTCGAGGATGGTTTGCTATGCTTTGAATCGAAGAAAACATTCTGGGATGCTTGGCAGAACATTTTGTGATTGTGTGGACAACACTCTCTATCACCAGAAAAACGGAGAAGAATCCGGATTCTTGCACGAAAAAAGCAGACATGCAAGTCTGGTTAACAAATAAGTCGATTATTGATGAAGAACTTCTGCACCTTGTCAGATATGGTGTCATTATACCGAAAAATGTAGTCCATGAAATGGCAAAAGAACAATGTCCTACGGTTTTGCGATTGCCACCGTTGTGAATTCAATCCTATTGAATTAATATGTGACCAAATAAACGGAGAAGTCGCAAGGAATAATACTACGTTTAAAATGAAAGACTATTTCAGCAAGCCGTCGGAAATGTTTCAGTCGAAAATAAATGCCATTCATCATGCGCAAAGTGAGGAGGAAAATATGTGACAGGTTGATATTGCAATGGACATTGTAATAGAATCACTGATAATTCATGTGGAAGAAGACTCTTCTTCGTCCGAATCAGAATTGGACTAAAAGCCGTATGACACGGTATATAAGTTATAACCAGTTTGAATTCTATGTAAACTGGTTTACTCCATATCAATAGCAACTCAATTGTATGTATTATTAGATATTTGGAAAAATTTCGCTTGCGGCTAGAAAATAAGTTTCCGTGTGTTTAAATTTCGTTCTTATTTTAGCTAGATTGTTAGTCTAATGTAAACCGAGTTTTTTGCTTTTAATTATCGTGATACTCGCAAGGGAACATTTTATTATACCACCCGAGACCGATGAAATCTAACTGTAAATGTCGCACTGGACATGTTTTTTTTACTTGTCACGTATATACATAATAAACTAATTTTGTTACAATTGATTCATGAATTTTTTATAGTAACTGAAAAAGACCTAATGAATTTAACCTTCTTTAATTAACAAAGATTTTTGTATTATATTCGTTTTCCCAACGGAAAGGGGTTGGCCAGAGCTGTGTCAATAATGTTTTACTGTTTAAAAGTGAATTATTTAAAACTTGATTCCGCTGTTAAAACACGGCCACTGGAATAATGTGTATTTTTAAAATATAAAATGATTTTGATTAATAAAAAGCTAATATTTGTTTTCAAATGTAAAAGTTTTACTGTGAAATAACTGAAAATTGCGATTAGCCTTAACTGCAAACAATCTCTAACGATTTAATTTTATTTTCATTTATTATTAATTTTCACTTTGTAAATATTAAAAACCATATTAACAATTAATTATTCTTTCTGAAGTATAAAGCTACTAAATAATTTTCTCTCTAAGCTATATAATTGATGAAGTCTGATCAGAAACTTTATATGTATATTATTCCACAATGACTTGTATCACCAATTTTGTTCATGCTTCACTGCAACATCCAAGTATGTGCACAATTTCGCTGCTGATAGTACTCTGCAAACAAATCCATCCAAGGATCAGAGAGTACAACTAGATACTACAGCTCAAGATGCAGGTATATTTCAATTGTCTGATCTGGCAAAAACTGGGGACTAGAGTTTAACTAATCTTGTACGTACAATTCAATCCTTCTAAAGTGCGGTCTATCAGTTATGTTGCTTAAAAAATTTAACAAAAATCAATCAAACATAACCCAGCCTAAGTAGTGGATATAGAAGCCCCTCCATTTCCATGCCCCGATTGATTATCTGTGACAATCTCTCTAGGCTCACGCACGTGTGTTACTTCGTTTTAATTAATTAACATCGCATTAAACTCATTAATTGAATTAAATGGATTGATTAAATTAAATCTCTAGGATTTTCCTGGGGTTACTTCGGTGATTTGAGAAGCGGTTAAGAAAATATTTTCTAGTTGAATTAAATTTTAATGTTTTAATTAAATTAATTAGAATATACATACAGATAAATTAGGTATAATCATATCTAATGTGATTCTAAGGTTATTGTGTTTTTAAAAAGGCTGACAGATGCTAACGTATATTTCCAATAAAATATGATTTTTCGTAAATTATTTTTTTTTCTGGTAGCTAAAACACATTAATTATTTACAACAAAATAAAATTTCATCGAAAATAAATATACATAGTATAATACACATTTATCAAAACCGAACAGGTGAAAGAGTTTTAATAAATTTTTAAATAATAATCACTGAAAAACACGTTTTAAATAACGATAAATAGAAAACCTAAAATAGTTTTTACGGTGTTTGCTAGAGCGGAAAATTTGTAAATTTATTAAACACGTTTGATTACAAAATTGATTCAACTGCAAAAAAAAGTTATGCTCGAAGAGTTGCGATACTGGCAATTCGATTAAAATAATATGAAAATTACGGAAAAATACCTCAAATGTTGATCGTTTAGTTATACAAGTCAATTACGAATTTATAATTCATATTGCATTGGCATTGGATGGGTATGCCAATATAATTGCACTTATGGGCATACAAATCATGATTTTACGCTTTTTGGTTATCTTTTATTGAATTAGCAAACAATTATTTTCATATCAAACCAATATTACACAAAAATAGTAAATAACTAGCTACCGAATTTAATTAATGCACAATTATCAAAATCAATATCGTAGAAGTCAGTAATTAAATTACTTAATTTAGTTTTTAATTAAATACAATTAGCTAAACGGTCGACACAAAATTTGATTTACATTACATTGTTCAATTATTAATATTACTGAATAATAACAATGAATTTATTATCATGCATTGTTGTTTTCCGATTTCGATTAATTCCATTAGAAGCATTATTAAATAAAATAAAATGTGTACATCTCGAAATCCGGAATTTTTATGTGGTATTTGTTTGTTAACACTCAAAATAACGATTTTGTTAAAATGTAAACAAAAATATAATTTAAGAAACAGATGCAGAGGTTTGTCAAAATAATTGAATAAATTGTTTTTTTAATTTTTCTCTTTCATTTTAATTTTGAATTTTACACCTCACAGTTTTTATATCCTCCTGATGAGAACAAAAGAGTTACAAAAATATATATATTATCTATCTGCAATTGACCCAGAACTGCCACTTGGACTGTGTGAAAGTGTTTTTTGTCGAAAAAACTCGTGCTAATTTGAGAGCTCTAAAAAATCTAGTTTTTTTATAAATTCCAATATCCAGTACAATAAAATATTTTACTCAGGAACGATTCGATAAAGGTTTAAACAATACGCAGTTATGTAGAAAACAGAAAAACCTTTCAAAAGATGTATCACACGACCCCTTCGCCATTTGAATTTTTTGAGGTGGCGGCTGCATAGGGTAGAGGGATAGGTATATAAATATTACATTAAAATATATTAAGGTCGACGTATTTCACCAATTTTTCAAAAAAATTTTACTCCAAAGTTATTCAGGGTGTGTACTTTTGGTTGGGACACCCTGTATATAGGGATGTACTCTGTCACCCTTAAAATGTTAAAATAGTGTAAATGGGTGGCAAGTTTCCGTTTCAGTTATCTTCATTACAGCAGTTATATACCTCACATATATCTACAAAGTTAACCGATATCGAAAAAGGTTCGTTCAGACAAAACTGTTATTACAATAATAACGGCTTTCGGTTTGCGTTGTAAACGTATCCTAGTAATATAAAAGTTAATGTTTGTGATTTATTGGGTCGATATTTGTTCTGAAAAGTGTAATATACCCAACGATGCATTGCAGTTGATGCGAAGGAACATTATCCCATAATGGAATACAGTAACAACTTCATCTTGCAATAATGAGGAATTTTATTAAGCAATCGTATGAACTGACTATAATTAAGTTATTGTGTTAGTGAGAATGTACCCAAAAATGTATAGCTAGATTTCAATTGGTATCTGTAAATGTACATATTGTAAAGAGTTTATATACCTAAAATTGAAGTTTTCAAAGTTATTTTGAAGTTGAATCGTGCATTTTGATTAATTTTCGTTATATTCTTTGTATTCGTGTCAAAGTTAAAAAGATACTAAAAACATGGAAAATATTATTTAAGCTGCTGAGGTTTTGGATTTACTATCAATGAGGAATGTGACAAAATCATCCTTAAACTCAAAAACGAATAATGTCGCATTTATCTTCTAAAATTCTAAATAAAGACAAGAATTCAATAATATTACATAACATGGGCTTATTAAAGCATTAAATAAGTAGAACAAACATGATGAATAAAACGAGGTCACTGTTTTCGTTAATTTCAGTTAGGATGTTAATCCTCAATCGTAAATCTACTGGTATTAGAGAAATCAAGAGATTCAAGTATTTATATATTTATCAACTGGACAAGAATTATGATATGCACGATTATTTTTTAAACAAGGTTCAAACTCGAGTGAAGTTAGCGCCGCTTTTTTTGAAAATCGAAAATTTTCCATGAGATCCTGGTAGAAAAGGCATAGTTCTAGAGTTCTAGTAGAGAAATAAAGAGTTCCGGTGAATTAGGCTCAGAAATCGAAAAAATCAATATGACGGCGCTAACTTCACGCAGCGCCGCTCTTTTTTTAAAAAGGAGTTCTGAGGGAATTTATCGGTAGCGGCAGAAGAGTTCTGGAGTTCCTGATGGTTTTCGAAAATAGTTCCCGCGTTTTCTCAAAAATATGAATTTCTTTTATTTTTTTTTTATAAAAAGGTTTTTCTCAAAAAATCAGTTCTGAGAGGAGTTCGGAGCAGCGCTCGATGAGTTCTACAAGAGTCGCCAACGAGAACTCTCGTTAAAAAATCGCTGCGATTGTTATTAACAAATTATTGGTTGAAATTTCAAAGTTTTCTATTTTCACGCCCCCAAAGCTACCAAATTCATTTTACGATAGTTCTAATGGGAGTTCTGAGAGGCGCTCGATGAGTTCTACAAGAGTCGCCAACGAGAAATCTCGTTAAAAAATCGCTGCAATTGTTATAACAAATTATTGGTTGAAATTTCAAAGTTTTCTCGAGAGTTTTTTATTTTCACGCCCCCAAAGCTACAAAATTAATTTTGCGATAGTTCTGATGGGAGTTCTGAGCGGCGCTCGATGAGTTCTACAAGAGTCGTCAACGAGAACTCTTGCTAAAAAATCGCTGCAATTGTTATTAACTGTTGGAGTCACTATGACTACCTTAACAGAAAATGTTGATTGCTGAAATCAGATGAATAGTGAGATTGACCATTAGTTGACACAAATGTTTGATTATAGATGGATAGGAGGCACCAGATCATTCAAATCGTTGTCAAAGTTTACGACCTCATTAATATTGGTTTTTACCTGTAGATTCAGAGGTGGAGTTTACTCAATTTTTGTAAATACTTGACATTGAACTGTTAGAAAAAGCACTGAAGCATTTAGAGGATTTATAATAAAACAGGATAAAGTATTACATCCTTTGTTTTGTTGCCAGTTAAGAATCGCACAGCCTTTTTAATGAATAAACACGCAACCCAAGCCCCAAACGCGCCGCCCTTGAGCAGTTTTTTCTCAAAAATGAGTGTTGGACACAGTTGAGAACATAAATAAAAAGTGACATATAAATTTTGATGTGCCTTAAAAATTTGTTTCTCTTCATCTTTGGAAGTTTACTCCTCTAATAAGCAGAATTGATCAAATGTTAACAGACAATTTTCGTTTTATTTCTGAAATATCCAATATCTATGAGAACTTTTGGTGAAAGGCAAGACCTACGACATATTCAATTTTCAATAAAATGTGCATTCTTCAACGATTCGAAATCCCTTGAATCTAAAATGATTTTAAATTTTTTTTCCTTCTTGAATTTTTATTTCTTCTTTTCTCAAAATTGCTTATAGCTGATAGCATTAAATATAATAAAATAGTTCTATTGTTAACTTTATTGTGGAGTGTAAAGTTTTAAAGAGGACCAAGTGGGTTAATCCTGAATTTTGGAAAGTGTGGGATGCCCTTTTTATTGAAATCCCAATTTTCGAAATAATGTTTTATTAATTTTACATTTATTCCTTGTTGGCATATTATTTAAAAAAATACTATTCGTTCGAGATTTCTCCTACGTTAATGGAAAATGCCCACAAATAAACTTATATCTCCGGAGACGGGAAATTATCGACAAACGGAAATAGTGACAACAAAATTTTCATAAAAACCAAAAAATTCAAAAACAACTGAACTGATTGAGGCTATCAAATCTATTCGAAAAAAATCAAAGAAAATTGGACCTCTCCGAAAAAAAAACAGTTATTTTGGAAAATTGTTCGTAATACCTTTCGAAAACATTTTTCAATTTAAATTTAAACAAAATAAAGGTCTTGGGTCACAGATGGAGCTTATAATTGGATGCTAGAAATGTTAAAATCGATCGATCGGAAGTGATCTTCTCAGTATTATATTTGATTTTCGATATAATCGAATAATTCACGAATGGCAAATCGGTAGAGTTTGTTCAAGAGAGCACAAAAATTAAGAACATGTTATTCCGATTTTACAACGGGCAACATAAATTGACGAATCGCAAATAAATCAATTATTTACTGGCATTCGAGAAGAATTAAAGTTTGCTCTATTGATATTCCGCAAAAGTGTGTCATATGGGAATTGGAAAGACTAATTGGAGTCCTGCTATGCCCTCAATTCTAAATAAAAAATGTAAAAACACTGATCGAAAACATCAACCGCAAGAGGCTTGGTAGACAATTTGTTGGGGCACGCGAATGTCAAGAATTATTCGTCGTTATATTATTCTATTAAGTGAAAAGCTAATTAAAACTAACTTTCTAGATCGGTATACGTCATTATGAGCATCACATTATCCTAACATAATTAATCACGTTCGACAAAGGTGAAAGAAAAAATAAACAAAAATTGCAAATTATATTTTTACAATATACTCCGCTATTACTGTGTAAGCCATGCTTAAATAGTTACTAGACTAGACAATGTATATTACTCATCTTCCGAAGTATACCCATTTCAAGCAACAGAAGTTTTGTTTGATTACATTCTAGAGACCATAGCAAAAGTTATATGGAATAAGTAATAAAAAAAGACTGTAGAAAATATTCCAAGACAATCAAGCGTTAATATTTTAGTTAAGGTTAGCATTTTAAGATATGAATTATACGGGAAACAGAGCTCGATTATAGAACACAGAACTCTGGGAAAAATAACTTTTATGAATAATTTGTGATACCTACGGATTCACAAAGGTTTCAGCTAGGCCATGAAGTAATTTCAAATGTTTGGAGCACATAGTAATAATTTAATTAATTACCAAAGTATCTCGACTTTGCGGTTTGGTCCTCTCGCTAATAACTAATAATATTTAACAAACCCCAATACATTCAGGTATAAAACTTCTTCATTGACTAGCGGCAACATTTAGGTTCACTTTTATTTTAGTTAGACATCAATATATACTAAGATATTTACTAGGTATGGTCCCGAGCGTTTAACCCGCAAATAATATGAATGCTCCATTTCCGACATTTGCAATTGGCATAGTAGACGTCATTCCAGTTTAGTTTTGTACCAACCATATTCAAAATAGTTTGGCCACTCTCTATAAGATGGCGATACAATCGATACAAACTTTTTACTATGGCAATAAATAAAATACTGGATTACTGTACACTCAGTGTACAGGCACGTAATAGAAGAAATTTTATGTATACGTAGGGTAAAAGTGAAAGTGAAAAGGCAGAGCACATATTTTTATGTGCATGCCCCGCTGCAGCTAGAATTCGGTTCTCAATGTTCGGCAAAGGGGAACTTCTGCCGGAGGACCCTGTTGGGTGAAATATAATTTGGAGTGAGCCACAATAGACCGAGCGGTCGCAGTGGAGGGTCTGATCAACAGCCCACTCACAATTTACCAATTACCAATTAGGTAGGGTAGGGTGTGATACCCAATTTGATATGTAAAAAAATTATTTACAATTTTTAAAGTAATTGAATTAAAAAATGAAACTATTAAAGGCAGTGTCCTTGCAAATTTTAGTTGGGTCCGCAATTTCAGCTTATAGGGGCCATTTTTAAGGGTATGGTGTGAAATATGGTATTTTGCATTGGATATGGTTTTTTTTTAATGATCGACGATTGGTACTAATTCCACTATAGTATCCGTCATTTTTTTACAGAGGGTGAATAAACCTGTGACCTGTGACGGCTGTGACAACGCTGTTGTCGGACGTTTGGCCACGAACAGTAGAGTAAATAGCTGCTTCTATCGTGTCATCCCGTTTGCACTTTGTTGCTAAAATGTGAGACCCACTTTTTATCATTCCCCATCCGTTAACAATGCAAAATCGAGAGGTCGTCAAAAAATCGTACTGTACAGGGGGTTGCTAGGGGTGGTTTTTCAAAAATTATGAAAACATTTTTTGGCGCTTTTTACATCCATGCCACCTGGTCCATCATCTACTGAAGTTTTATGCCAATATTTTAATCAGAAATATATTTTTTATAATTTTAAAATCATCATGTAGTTCAATGCTTTCATATGGAGCGCCTTATATTATATAAAGTCTCGCCCTGAAATACCACAATTGTAATATCCTAGCTAACGTCCTAACTCGAAAACCTTTTGATTAATCAAAAAAATCATTTCTATGAACGTTGTAGACCAAAGATCGAGGATTTCATTACTTTTTTCAGATTCTAAATCCGGTGGATAGTTTCGTTAAAAACTTGCAAATTGTAAAGCCATGTCGTACCTACCAAATATAAACTTTCCTATACCTTTTGCAAGGTAGAAGTACCTCCTATTGATTGGGCTAAACTATACATATAAGCAGATCACAATTCACAAATCACAAAAATATACTCTATATACATATAGTTCACGTATAGTTCAATTTATTATAAGTTCATGTTTTCTTTTGTATCATATGAATTATGTATGACCAAAAATTGTAAATATTTCCCAATCGGACCTCTTTTTCTTATATATGGCTCCCTTTTAAGGGTTTGTAATTCGTTACACTTGTAGTACCTACAATAATAATTATTATTAATTATTATTATTACTTTTGTTAATGTAAACTTAATATATTCAACAAAACATTTACACTATTTTTGTGTAGGTACTACTACCTACCCTATATTTTTGTGTAAGATACCGGCTACTTGCCTATATTTTTGTGTACCTATTGAAAATTACTTATTATTGGAAAAATATCAAAGGAAAATTTTATTACCATTTAAAAAAATCACATCGGAATTGTTTAATTAAATACTTATTAATAAAATAATATCGCAAGACAGTTAAAATAGGCCTGCAGAAATAGACGATGTGAACGGGAATTTGTAACTAATTCGTTTCAGATAGCCGTAGGTAAAAACAGGTGTATTTACAGTATTTAGTTATAAGGAATATACCTCTGCGATTCCTCCCAAATCAAATATACAGAACATTGTTTATAAGTCACTTGTATGTGAAAAAATCATGAAATTTGGAGTTTTTTAAAAATTGCAGTAAGACTGCAGTAGATTAATTTTTTTGAATGCTTCTGTTTACTAGGTAATTCCAAACCAGTTAATTTAAGCCCCGGTTGATTTCATTTCATTGATTATTTATTTAAATAATTGCCGAAAACCATCGAAATCTTCGAAAATTTGAAGCATTTTTTACTCTGAAAGGAAAAATGCTAGACTCTTGAAACTTTGGTGGAATATGTGTCTCATTACCCTCAACTTACAAAAAAAATTTCGTTTCAAAATGTTTATTAGTTTTCGAGAAATTCTATTTGTTTATTAAAAACGTCCCAAATGTTTAATGAAAAATTGACCTATTAACGTTATCAAAAATAATTCAACCACATCTCATTTTTTTCGTCAAGACGTCAATTTTACGAATCTGTTATGGGCGTATCGATTTTCAATAATTTTGACCGTCAAACAAGCGTTAACAACATTGCTACTTTTCGGAGCAGCGTTTTTTGCAAATAACTTTACAACAAATGAACGTATCTGCACAAATCTTTCATATTTGAGTTGCTGGTATTTTTCTACAAATTTATAAAAAAAAATTGTTGCTCTGGGACATGTAGGAGCCGAGATAATTTTTTAAATTGTTTAATGCGCCAAACGTTTATTTATTAATATTTATGGCCAAAATTGAAACTGGTTGTTAATAAGATCTTGAATTTTGTGAATTCATCAAGTCCTATTGAAAACGGGCCCTTTTTGAGGTCAAAATATAATTTTTAATAATTAGTGATTTTAGAGCGTCTTCAATTTGTTTGGCTCAAGGGACAGGCGAATTTTTGATCAAACGAGTTTCAAATTGGGGAGCGAGAAGAATTCGTCATATCTCCGTTATTTTCCGGCCAATTTCGACGTTTTTTTTTTAATTTGGGGTAGCTCACGAAAATAATAACAATGGGCACATTTGCAATATCCAAATAATAAACATATAATTGTTATAAACAATTTATTTTTTTTTTAATTTTTCCATTTTTGGCTTATGCAACTTATAATGTGCTAATGTATTAAATATAAATTTATAAAGATTATATAATGGTAACAATGTATGCACAAACTATTTCTCCATCAAACAATATACGATGTTACAGCATCGAAATTGGCCGGAAAATAACGGAGATATGACGAATTTTTCTCGCTACCCCTATTTGAAAATCGTTTGATAAAAAATTCACCTGTCCCTTGAGCCAAACAAATTGAAGACGCTCTAAAATCACTAATTATTAAAAATTATATTTTGACCTCAAAAAGGGCCCGTTTTCAATAGGACTTGATGAATTCACAAAATTCAAGATCTTATTAACAACCAGTTTCAATTTTGGCCATAAATATTAATAAATAAACGTTTGGCGCATTAAACAATTTAAAAAATTATCTCGGCTCCTACATGTTCCAGAGCAACAATTTTTTTTTATAAATTTGTAGAAAAATACCAGCATCTCAAATATGAAAGATTTGTGCAGATACGTTCATTTGTTGTAAAGTTATTTGCAAAAAACGCTGCTCCGAAAAGTAGCAATGTTGTTAACGCCATTTTGACGGTCAAAATTATTGAAAATCGATACACCCATAACAGATTCGTAAAATTGACGTCTTGACGAAAAAAATAAGCTGCGGTTGAATTATTTTTGATAACGTTAATAGGCCAATTTTTCATTTAAACATTTGGGACGTTTTTAATAAACAAATAGAATTTCTCGAAAACTAATAAGCATTTTGAAACGAATTTTTTTTGTAAGTTGAGGGTAATGAGACACATATTCCACCAAAGTTTCAAGAGTCTAGCCTCGAGTCTAGCATTTTTCCTTTCAGAGTAAAAAATGCTTGAAATTTTCGAAAACTTCGATGGTTTTCGGCAATTATTTAAATAAATAATCAATGAAATGAAATCAACTGGGGCTTAAATTAACCGGTTTGGAATTACCTAGTAAACAGAAACATTCAAAAAAATTAATCTACTGCAGTCTTACTGCAATTTTTAAAAAACTCCAAATTTCATGATTTTTTCACATACAAGTGACTTATAAACAATGTTCTGTATATTTGATTTGGGAGGAATCACAGAGGTATATTCCTTATAACTAAATACACCTGTTTTTACCTACGGCTATCTGAAACTAATTAATTACACCGTTTTTTCTATTTCTGCAGGCCTAAAATGCTTCTAAAACACAGGAATTGCACGATAATGGGCGAATATCGGCTTTATAAACGCGCTGAAGCTTAGAGTCGGTTTTTGACTGCCAAGCGACGGTAACGTAAATCTTCGTAGCATCTCCAATGTCGGCCGCTACCGCCACGACATGGCTTTACAATTTGCAAGTTTTTAACGAAACTATCCACCGGATTTAAAATCAGAAAAAAGTATTGAAATCCTCGATCTTTGGTCTACAACGTTCATAGAAATGATTTTTTTGATTAATCAAAAGGTTTTCGAGTTAGGACGTTAGCAAGGATATTACAATTGTGGTATTTCAGGGCGAGACTTTATATAATAAGGCGCTCCATATGAAAGCATTGTACATGACGGTTTTAAAATTAAAAAATATATATTTCTGATTAAAATATTGGCATAAAACTTCAGTAGATGATGGACCAGGTGGCATGGATGTAGAAAACGCAAAAAAAATTTTTTCATAATTTTTGAAAAACCACCCCTAGCAATCCCCTGTACAGTACGATTTTTTGACGACCTCTCGATTTTGCACTGTTAACGGGTGGGAAATGATAAAAAGTGGGTCTCAGATTTTAGCAACAAAGTGCAAACGAAAATCTTTTCTAGAAGGCTTTTGCGGGCTGGCAAACTCTACTAGATCCGAGGCCGTATCTGTTTACGACAAAGCTAGCGGTTATCACGGTCTCTTGAGAGCGCCGCTGTTCGAACAATTCGCGAACAACTAAGTCAGGTCCTCTAAGCAGTTGCCTAGCAAACTAGCACGTGACATCAAACTCAATTTAGCTATCAACCACGAGGTACCGGTACGTCCTGGGTGCTTATTCTCATCGAGGAGACGAAATCGAGAGAAGTGAACCTTCTCTCACACGAATGGGAACGCTCCTCGTTAACCTACAACTTTTCTTAATCTGTGCCTACAATGCAAAGTAAATTACACTATGCGCACACTATATGCGCATGCGATTCTCTTGAAATTATAAAATTCGCTTGGTGGAAAGCAGGAGAACAAAATTGCTCTTATTCTACTGAAATTTCGTAGGAAGGGAATGGTCGAGAATACGGCTTATTAGATTTCAGTAGAAACATGGCGGATTTTCTCATAGGAACGCTGATATCCACTGGCTGAGAATAAGGCCCCTGGAAGATATTTGCGTGAGCTATTTCCCACTACTAAAACCCTAGCCTTAAATGGTCGGTCTGGGATGTCAGGGCCGTCGTTCTTTACTTATCACTGACGGTTATTGACGGGCCTGGCCAAGACGACATCACAGTACCTCGACTACCTCGGCTATGTCTGATCGTATGAGAAACATCTCTAAAATTCAATCAACCTTCATGTCGGCAAACAATTCCACCACGTTCAAACTCACTAAGCTAACTATAGGCAGCACGTCTTCGTACACGACGTATCTTAAATGAACGAGGAAGTCTCGACAAACGAACGACAAACCCGTTAAAACCCGGACAGGTTTATTTTACTTTCTGTATTTTTCTTTACATCATAACTTTATTTCATACTGTCCGTATACTTCAAAACATTTTTATAACTTTATTTATTTTATAAGTTAAACAGAACTTTTCAATTCATCCTGCCTTATGCCGGTTAGCGCAAGCAGGAACCAGGAACCTGCACTTGCACTTGTTTAGAAAGAAATAGTCACTCAAGTTTATTAAACCAGAACTCTTTATCTCCGGAAATATTAATCCTTCGTGAACGAGATCGACTTTTGAACTAAAGCAAATAAAGTTAGGTTTCATTTTTTATGTATTCATCTCATAAATTTGTAAATATTGGATTATACCTATACGTATAAAAGAGTTCAAAGCAAACGTATAAACGTATAAAAGTAATCTCATTTTCAGTATGTTTTCTATATTTAATCCTGGGATCTGCATTGCAGCGTTTTTATATTGCCATAATATAAAAAACGTGAATTTATTCCATCGTTTAAATTGAATTACGTCATTTTGTTTGGCTCAACTGCAGATTACTGCTTTTGTTGGATGGACAAATAATTAAATCATTCATTAGATTTCTTTTAATCAGGGTTTAATTGTCATAGGATTTGCTCTATAATGAAAATTGAATTTATTGCCGATGACGTCCGCAACGCAACTGCGAACCTTTTTGTTTAATATTCGAAAAACATGCGTATACTACAACAAAAATAACAAAAACACTTGTCTAGCAACGCCTAACTGAAAGAGATGGGATTTTTTTAACTGTGGGACGCCCCAAAAAAACATTCATTTTTACATGAGCAGTGTTTATAAAACTATAACTTCTTCAAAATAATAATGTGTCAATGTGTTTCTGCAATACACAGTCAATGACAAACAATATATTGTGGACTTCGTTTTAATTGGTGACCATAATGAATGAATTTGTGGTGAGTTGAAAAAATTTTTTTATAATTTGTTTTTAGACGTTTTGAATTTTATGATGTTTAATCCAGTATTAATCATGTATTAAAGAAAGTCCAATGAATTTAATAATAGCATGTTCAGAGATGAAACATTAATATAAGTATATGAATTTGGATATGTTTGTTGTTATTATGCTTGTATAAAGCCTAAACAAAGTCATTTATAAACAATGCATATCAAGCAAAGAAAGAGAATTGTAAAATAAAACAATATATATTGTGATGGTCCAATTTTCATAAGTCTTAAGTATAGCAGGTTTCTAAGTGTGATGGTTCAGCAATCGTCCCAGAGATGGTGCCAATGGTACGGAAATGAATTAGGAAACTAGAGAATTGTAGAATGATTTGGAGCAGCATCTGGATTAATTAATTATTATTAATTATTTTAATCCAGTTGCCAGTATTATTTGAAATGCCTTGTGCAATATACAAGCAAATATAACTATTTTATGAACTTTTATAGTATCCAATCTGCACCTTTTTTATGTATAAAAAATTTGCAGTCATTTTGTTGTTTTAAATTACTTTTGTATAGAGTCACCCTTATAAAATTCCATAAGGCAAAATTTTGAAATTGGTCTTGTTCTACACAAGGTTTTCTTCTCGAGCACTGCCTGGGCGCCAGATGACGTATTTATCCTATTCAAAGAAGAAGCGAACCCTTAAATAATAGTATCACGAAGCTATCTTATCCTTGATACAGTACCGTACTTTACATTTTTAGAGGGGGGGGGGGAGGCAGGTGGGTTCTGTTTTAATTTTATTGTGCCACAACAGATATGTTTTCGGAATTAATAATTACCTGTTAAAAGTAAAGGTCAACTTTTTAAAAAACACCCTGTATGCAGTCTTTAAAATAACTATAATAAACTTCCACAAAAATACTTACGGCAAGACTGAAATTCATCTTCACCCTTCTCACAGTCCTTTTGGTAATTGCAGACCCAAAGCGAAGGAATACATTTTCCCTCAGGACATCGAAACATTCCAGAGTCGCATATCACACCAGAAGGATCACCTGAAATGTAATAAAGACATATGACTTTTAGGTACTTTTAAACATATCTATAGGTATACATAATTTATTATCTACGAGTATTATGTTGTTATACAATATACCTACAATCTCCAAAATAATAATATAGGAGACGTTATCTAAAGAAGTTAAAATTAGTTTAGTAGTTTAGGGTCAATGTGGGTTTAACTTTCAATCAATAAATATAAAAATATCACTGCGGCTCCTAAAACGTGGAACTGTCAATATACGCGCATGTAATAGGCAGGGTAATTTAACCTTAAGGATAAGATGTAGGTGTGTAAAGACTTGAAAAATTCTCAGAATACAATACTTATACAAGGTGTTTGCTAACCTAATGTAGAAAATTCGCCAGGTGGTTAATTCCATTAAAATAACAAACGTTGTTATTAAGAGGTAAAGGGTGTGAAAAGTTATTATCGAAATGTATTTCTTTCTCATCATATTAAAGCTTTGAAATACAGGACGTAGACTTCAAAAGATATAATTAGTAATCACCTTTCAGACAAAGATAAAAGTACATGCGATACTCTGTTCGAATTATGCTCCCTGAAATTCAGGTTAAGGGCATGTTTCGTCATAAAAAAGTTGGCCCATTCATAAGTGTTGTCGAAAAAAGATGTAGACTCCTCCCAATTCCTACTATTAGTAGATCAAACCCAAATGGAATATAACTGGTTATTTTATTTTTATTTAGAAGATAATCATATTCTAGTTTCAAGTTCAAATTGACATAATGTATTTCAAGATGATGGATAAACTACATTTGCGGGTGAATCAGGTTGCGAACACCCTGTATTAAGAGACCGCTCATGGAAAAAGAACAATGTGTTTTCTCTTTTGCTTGACCTCGGCCAGAACACAGTATTGTCGCCTACAAGAAATTCCGATTATGTTACATTTTCTTTATCGAGTAATATAACGATTTCAAGTTCCTAGTGTAGTTACTGCTTAAAATCCTATAATGGCTAGAAATTGGTAATGAATTGCTGTCCAAGTTCGTTACTCTGCTATGCACACGACGTTTTAATTTGAGAGTAACTAAAACTTTCACGAATGCAGGCGGTTTTAACATATCTAAATTATTCAAGTATATCCTTTGCAACCGACAGTTTCGTGTTAGTGGTGCAAATCAGATGATTGGTAGTCCTTAAATTGCATTAAGGATCTCAAGGGAATTCAAAGCGACAAGCGGTTGACACTCCAAGCTCCATCCCTCGCCATCAAGACCAAATGTCAACCACAAGTAATCCCCATAGTACGGTTTTACACAAATTTTGTATGATAACATTTTAATTAAATGTTCAGGGATTTTAAACTTTTCCCCTTGCGATTGTGCCCCAAGTAGTTGCCGTAATTGAATTATTTTAGTTATCTGCGTACGTTGTTTTAATGATGCTTTGAAACTTCTTTATGTGGTAATTAAAATGTTAAAATTTTAATTGCTTTAACCGAATAAATTACGAACCGACTTCCTTACTCGGTGAACTTATGAGCATTTAATTAGGCTCGAAATTATCGATGGTATCACAAGAAAATAATTAAATCACTCAGAAGAGTAATTATTGATCGGATGCACATGACGTTCCGCGTTTCTTTAGAATTAATAATTTATACAATAATTTCTCACGATTGAATTTTAATAACGGAACCACTGCGTGGCAAATATTCAGAAGATTTGCAAGTATTGCACTTTTGGATAAACAGAAGTTGATAAATTAGTCGTGTGGTACAGTCTTATTTACTCTTCAATGGTGTTTAACATATTCAATAAATTCGTCATGAAACAGTACAAAATAACAACTCTGAAGTTACCAAGTTGTTGTTACTTATTGGGATCATTTGAGACCACAAACTTGGCACATGTTTACATGAAAGTGCGAATTACTGTATGCTGTACCAATAGTTTTGTTCCTGATCCTGATTCATCTCATATCATTGCCTAAACCATGCTAGGCTGATGAGGAGCAACAGCCCCAAAACACGTCTGCACCATCACGTAAATTAGCATAAGTCGGAGTTTAAGTTGGAATTGAAGTTGAGCATGAACCAAATCATACAGGATTGATAGCATACAAGAAAATCGTCATTCAATGATTACAGATTATAACGTGCATATGTAAGTAGAGGACTTTGCAAAAAAATAATGCTATACGAATAGTTCTTTCAATGATGAAAAACATTTGTCATATTATATTTGGCGTCAGCAGAGTAACACATTTGGTAATGCCGTGAATCAAAATTAGTTTATTTGGTACTTTATATTTTTCCGGTTTATACAAAATGTTCATTAACTATTCCATTTCCTATTTATTCTACTTGATGAAATAACAATTCATTCTTTAAATTAAAAATAAATGGATGTTAGCATGAAGGTCCCGTCCCTTTATACTTTATTTATTATAACGTCATTTCCCTCTGCTTCAAGGAAGTATTCTTAACACGTAATTTTGTTTTGTTATTTATCCTCACGTGGAAGGCAATTGTCGAGAGGTCTTTACTAGTCATCATAAATTTTTACTCGGGCATGTTGTATATAAATAGAGCACTTTATTTATTGTACACAACAAGTTTAATAATTTATGAGTCAATAAATTATGAATCATCCCAAATAATTAAAACACTTTTCAAATGCATCTATCATCTATTATGCATAAACCGTGCCGATTTCTACATAGGAAATACATTATTCACGGAATACTTTATTCATATAAAAACTTAGCCGAATTTTTTCAAGCGATGCACCACCTGGTAGTCTTTATTTCTGCTATCTTCGCGTTTATTTAACAAAAGAGAATATAGTTATTAATTATTTAAGAGGATTAACAAGCCTTTAGTCTACGAGAAAAAATGTGCACTCGAGGACCACGTACAAATTAGGAGTGTGAAACCCGTATGAGAGCAGGTCAAAAATTTTGATTTTGAAAAACGTCAGATTTGACAAATTTATTTTGACTAAGAATCTTTTGATTTTGAGCAAAAAAATAGAAGCGTGGTATTATGAATTCTAATCCACTAGTGTATTATAGGGCCTTTAGCCCTTTAATTCACGAAAAGCAGATGTATTAAACCTTCCTAATATTGGCATTTCCACATAAGCGATGTGACCTCTGGCGGCCGAATGTGGAAATCTTTCGTACATTATAATAGGCGCCCTTGGCCATTGACCTATTTGTTTACGTTTACTGTTCGTCGATTTCGAGTGCTATTTTTACTGTTATTATCATTATTTTTCTTGTTTCGTTATTGTGGACTGTTATCTTGGTTACTGTTGTTTTTATTTTTGCGGTATCTCGTAGGCACAATTTTCACAGTCTTATCAGGTAATTGATTAAAGCTCATCCAGATGGTCCATGTGGTCAATCTGAAGTTAACAAAATTAACACTGAGGCTGTGATTATAGTTGCCCAGGGTTTGATTAATTTGCTTAACACTAAACAAGATGTCACGGGAATAGAAATAAATAGTGCTACGAATAGTTTAGTGAAGGTAAGTGATGTTGAAGTACAAGTAAGCACGCAAAAAATTTAAAATTTTAGTGACTTGTTAAAAAAGGACAGTTCTTTAGGAAGTTTTACTGGAATAAGCAACTATCAAATAACAATAACAATAATTAAAAAACACAGGAAAATAGCCAAGAACGCTAGAAAACCTCGAAAACAACACTACCAAAAAGTGAGGTTTGGAAACGATGTACGAAAGATTAGTTTGCGGATAATCCGTCATGGCGCTGCGATCGTAACTTGAATTCCCAATAGTGGTCGTGGATAAAATCATTATCGTTGTACACCTAGGTGTTGCTTCTGGATTAACAAAAATCCTGACTTAAGTTTTAATGTATTTTCTGTACAAACAAAACATCGAGTTTTTTAAGTATATTTAGCATTAAACTCCGATCTGTAAAAAGTAAATACCGTATTTTCTTGAAAAAGAAACGGGCATTCACAAAATTTCAATATAACAACACAAACAGCGAGTTTACCAGAGTAATTTTTGAGTAAAGAAAACATAGTTACACGAGGGTTCGATTTAAATCGAAGGGTCCAAAGTACACAGTTCATTAACCAAGTGTCACCTGAATATACAATATGTATGTTGTACAGCATATACGCACGGAAAGCTCAGACCGACCTTTATCGTAACCGCGAAATTAAATTTAATCCCACCATACCTAAATTTCAGTGGGCGGAGCTGGTTAGAATGGAGCGAAGTATAATGATGTATCAAGAAATCAAATGATATCGAACGATTTCGAAAAATCTTATGAAGATAAATTAGCAAATATAACATCGAGGCTGAACTTACACCTGACAAGCGTTGTAGGTTGATCATAACATTCATAACCTAGCATGGTCATTTATTTACACAACCAGAGCACTACTCCGCAGCTCCGGTCGAATCTGGTCTAGGGTTAGAAAGACGAACGATCATTTCATCAAGAAAGAAATAGACAGAAGTTTTTTACAAAAGGCAGGCTCGCCTTGGTGAAGCTAGCCGAGTTATCTTTAAATAATTAAACGAAAATATCAGAAAGCCTTTGGGCAAGCAAATCAGATAATCAATTTCTAGCTGAACATCAAGCGACCAGAATGAACAAAAAAATTATAAGCATCTGAGGAAATAAGATTGTTATTATTATATCTTTTGATACGATTTGGCACCTAGGGCTGATTCATAAAATGGTTTATGCATGCAAAAATCAGTCTTAATAGAAATATTAAACAGTATCCTGACTGGCAAAGATTTTTCGCGAAAAGTTGGTACCAGCACCAGGTGGAGAGAAAAGAGGCAGCATCGCACACTGATCACATATATCGCCAACACTCTTTAAACTCTTTCTCATACACTTAAAAATGAGAGGAATGGCTGACATCTTTAGATCAGTGGTTTCCAACGTTTTTTGACAGGCACCACTATGATTTCTTCTGTTCTTAGCAGGAACTACAATGTTCAAGAATAATAAACTGTGTTAATCTTAAAATAAATTTTAATAAAAACTTTCAACATATTCGTTAACTTAATAGTTAGTAACATGCACTAAGAGGACTATTATAATATAAAAAAATATATTTTTAAAAGAAAATTAAATTTGGCAAATCATCAATGTGATGCTTGAGCTTGCATCTCTTTTAAAAGCTGTGGAATACTGGGGTCAATATTATTGCTCAAAGCTATTCCGAGACTTGTTTTTAATTACAAGCAAAGCATAAAATCCTTGTTTACATAAATAAGTCGTGGAGAAGAGCAAGGAGATTCCTCGAATTTAAATATAGGAAATTGATTTTTTACACCAAAACTCCTCAAGGAAAACAGATTCAAAAGCATCCTTGCAGTTTCCATCATTTTGCAATCTAATGAGCTCTTTCTGGGCTTCTTCAGCAATATCTCCAACACTAATACCAAAAGGATTGCGAATCAGCTTTTGGATACCTTTGGATTCGGTTTGGTTGATATGAAATGAATGAAATGAAGGGCCATTGGTTTAAATGTTTCGCAGACCATATTTTAGTTCTCGCGGACCTGCATGTGGTCCATGAAGAAATCAATTAAATAAACGCGACGGGAAAGAAAATTCTTGTCCCAAAGTCCTAAAGAGGGCGAAAAAATTGGTTTTGCGAAATAAAGACAACTTCCAATTAAATTTATAGGGTTCACCTTTGACTGCAGCACTGCAGCCAAAACAACGGTTAAAATAAAAAGAGCGAAACAATATATAGGTCTCTCTATAGGATAATAACAGATGCTCCCGCTATGTTACGAATAATTACCTAAATCAAGGAAGACCTGAAGACCATGATATTAGGGAAGAACTGAAGATAATTATTCTAAAACTATTTCTGGCCAACTCTGACAATTTACAGTAATTCACTTGCCAGAAAAATAATATCTTATAATTCGGTTATTCAAAGAAAGAAATAACCAAATGAGATGGTTGACTTTCTCAAAAAGGAAAAGAGATAACAATGGATTGATCCTGATGATAAGAAATTTAATAACATCTCGATAATGTATATTGGAAAGGAAAAGAAAGCGAAACAATCCACTATAGGAGTTGATAGTCAAAAATCATATATCCATAGTAGATGCAAAATATCCACTTAATAGGATATAACACTCCTATCTATAATAATAATATAGAGAGAGATATGGGATGTACGTATTTAAAACTGGCTAATATTCTGCGAAGAACAAATATTTTCTTTATGTGTACAACATTTCATTACAAGTTTATTTTGAGAGAGTTCGTATTCAGATTAAATAAATAACGCAATCTGTAAGATGCTTGAATTGAACCATCAAGAAGAGCAATAAATTCGTTTTTGGTAGACTTGCTATATTTAACTGCAATAGGAAATCCAGCGGAGCATAATAAAACATCCTGGGAATGAAAGAGAAATAGAATAGGAAAAGTAATATAAAACATTCGCTATTCGCTAAAGAACGGACCACATTCTTACTGTACAAAACTTCAATATCCATCAGTCTCCCTCAATAAAGTTTAACCTAATATTTGCCTCAACGCAGGCGAGAATTGAAGTTACTGGATGTTGACGATATATTTACGCACAGAATTTATAGTTGCAGCTAGACATATATTGTGTGGATTTGTTGGGATTTTCGCGCAATCACTCCCTACGGTGTACCAATTTATATTGATAGACGATACAATCGAGGACCGTGGGGTAAAATATCTGCAGTACGCACTTTTTAAATCCAACTCGAATGAAAAGAGAATAAATAAAATCGACTTACAGACATTAATTTATTGGCCTCCGATGTGGAACACTACAGAATCTTTTACTTTTATTTCGTTAATAAATGTGTAATAAGTTGAAACGTTGATCAATGATACCGAATTCGTTTGTTCAATAGAGACATAATTTCCAACAAATGGGCTTATACATTTTATATAATAAGGGATACAAGTGCGATCGGATTGGGTGTATGTATCAGTTATTGTATTTATGAAGCAAAACAAGAATTAATGAATCTTGTAGATGTAGTGTAAAGTAAATCTTTTGCCGTTTCTGCCGATAATTTTTGGACCAACTTCGTTCTTTTTGAATTGGTGCTTGAATTGATGAGTATTTTGATTCGATACTAAAGTGAAAAAACAATATCATAATATGAATTAATCTGTAATAACTATTTGAAAATAAAACAATGCGTCGGGTGCTCATTTGAATTTGGAATTACGATTCCTCATTCTTTTTCATCTGTGATTACTTCTAAGTGCTACCTCAAGAATACGGATAGGACATAATTGACAATCATTGGTGACGAATTTATTGAGGAGTTTAATTTTAATTTCCTCTTATTTAAATATACACAATTCATATTTATAACGAAACTACCTTTGTCGAATAATTGAATTCAAACTATGGAATATTTAATTAGATTTGTCTATTGTTTTATGTACCTATTGAAATTACGAGAAGAAACTGATTTATCTTTAATGCCGTGGAAAAAAGAAGGGTTACAGTTGGCATTAATAGTTTTAATAAAATGGAATTAATAGTCAAGTTCAGATTTTGTACATTTTTGACAATTATTTATTACTTTTTTATTTTCCTTTTAAATTACAAAAAAAACTTTGTGCTAAAATTCTAGTAAAAATATAAGCTACAAATAAAACATTTAAGCATAATGTGGATTTCTGTTTACCTAACATAAATATATTAATCGCATCGATATGTCAACAATAACGTCTTTATGGTTTCGAATGGATTATTAATATAAACGTAAAACATTGTTTATTTTCAAACTCCACATAATGCCCCAGTCTTTAAAGGTATTAGTGTTATGCTTCTGCTTTTAGAAATATCCTCGAGATAAATATTTATCGGCTACTTGTTCTACTAAATAAATTTGCTCCGAATATCCGGAGGTTTAAAAGGATAAGGATATCTAAAGGTGGAAGGAAATACGGCCCGCTGCTTATCCTCTGGACAAATTCTAGTGGGAAATTCAGCATTGATGGAAAGATCAGCCATAAGTGGCTTTGAAGCAACTTTTAACATTTTTATTTTACTAATTTATTTTCCTTCACAGGGTGAGCCTCGTCGATTATTAATTTAGTCAAATAGCCATGCAAATATTTTTGCTCAGAGAATCCTTTTTATAACGCTGGGAATTCAAATATCGTTTGTGCGATTATCTGGTGATTATCATGGTACAGATATTTTCGAAATAGCTCTGAAAATTTCTATTTATTAAAAAACATTTTAGACAAAAATAATTTCCATTAGGAGAAAATGACGCATTATATGAAGAATTTTTTCCCATTTTTGCCCTGCCAAGGCAACGACTTGTTAATATTGTTTAACGGGCAAGAAATCATCCCAATTGTAATTTCAGATTCTCAACTCGGGGCGAGGCCACTTCACGTTTGCCTAAATATGGCTACACCAAATATACTACAGACATTTCCTACATATTGTAGGGTTATAGTATAGTAACTGTAGACTCCAGAACTATATGACCTAAGGTAGCGAATAGGTTCTGGAATGATTGCCTCCAGCATTTTTAAGGTGCCAAATCTTCTATTTCCAGTTAAACATTCTTATTATAGCATTTTAATTAATAATATAATCTAAGTATTTAAAATTACCATCATCACCATTGTAGGACATACAATATCCCTAAAAATGTCAATAAATTTTATCAGTTAATCAGCAATTTTGTAATTTCAAGTGTGATTAAGCACAAAAACGTTGCAGTTAATGGAAGAAATCATTTCGTACCCTTAATAAACTATTTAAACAACTACCGGAAACTAAAAATACCAGCATACTACATCTAACTGAAAACCATTGTGTGGAATGTATTGAAGTCCTAAGCTCCGCCAACAACGTAGCCATTGTGCGGCAGCTCTATATCAACTGCGGTTTCAACAGTCACTCAGCAACTCAATTAGTCCTTCCTAATTAACACTAATATTTTCGCTTGGAATTTTATACCGTCCGCAATTAATCATTTGAAGTTAAAAGCAGGAACGTTATAATGCTAGGTGGTTCGTCGATTTATCTTCTTTAGGTCTTTTACACACGAATTTAAATACTCGAAATATTCTAATAAATCTGTCTTGTGACGGTAATTTGACGATAATAAATTAACACAAACTAATTAGCAATAAATATTTATTCGACAAAACGAAATATTTTTTTAAGGCGCAAATAGTTTTACATATTTATGAGTACTGGATATTAGGTATATTTAACTGTCGGGTCATAACAAATTATCCTTCGAAAAATTCATTGCATGGTTTTACGGACGGAATAATGGAATAATCTGTTACATATAATAAAATTTAACGTTGCTTTAATGAAAACTGAGTATCTGTATCCCACGTTTTCAATTTCAATCAATAATGAACAATTCAAATGGAAATCAAAAATCGACGCGACGGCATCATAGGCACTGCGCTTATCGGCAAACTGTTTGACAATATCGATAATGGCTCCGACGTTATCAGTGATTCATCATTTTGATGTTAAAATATATCAACTACCCTATCCGATGACAGATTTTGATTATGGTGCTTAAAAATATCTGCAATTTAACAACCCGTAGATATCATCCCTCATTTTTAAAATGGGATGGCTATAGAAATTCAAGTGATTAGTTAGATAGAAAATTTGATATCCACACATTAAACTGATAAGCCAAAATAATGATACCTTGGTTCAAACGTTTGTCAGCAAATATTTTGGGAAGCTTGGTAAGTGGAACATATTGAGGGACACTTTTTGCAGAAATATCCAGGATTTAAATTCACTTTGCTTCATCTTCGCCCTTTTAGTTTTTTTGCAGTCTTACCTTATTGAAAGAATATTATACGCGCTATAATGATTGTATCTATTGAAGTGAATGATAAATAGGATTTATAGGAAACAACTACTGGACGGGCAAAGGCCCCTACTCCCATTGAATTATACCTATAAATCCAAATTGGTAGCCAAATTTGTTATTTGTATTTTCTCCACCAGACACAGACCGGTTTCGAACTCTTTATGTTCTCATCAGTGTGCCACAGGTAGCTGAAAAGACAAATAACAAAGGCAAACCAAACTAGTCTATGGCAGACCCAGCACAAGTAAGTAATGAGAGATAAGTGCATCCCTCTGGTGGTCAGTTGCTACTACCAGTCGAAACATCGACGATGTCTCTGTGACCGATAGCGGCTTGCCAAGCAAGCATCAAGAGCGGCGACCTCTAGCCCTGATGGACAGAGACATCGTCGATGTTTCGACTGGTAGTAGCAACTGACCACCAGAGGGATGCACTTATCTCTCATTACTTACTTGTGCTGGGTCTGCCATAGACTAGTTTGGTTTGCCTTTGTTATTTGTCTTTTCAGCTACCTGTGGCACACTGATGAGAACATAAAGAGTTCGAAACCGGTCTGTGTCTGGTGGAGAAAAGACAAATAACAAATTTGGCTACCAATTTGGATTTATAGGTATAATTCAATGGGAGTAGGGGCCTTTGCCCGTCCAGTAGTTGTTTCCTATAAATCCTATTTATCATGCACGTTTTAGTCCATCAGGGCTAGAGGTCGCCGCTCTTGGTGCTTGCTTGGCAAGCCGCTATCGGTCACAGAGACATCGTCGATGTTTCGACTGGTAGTAGCAACTGACCACCAGAGGGATGCACTTATCTCTCATTACTTTATTGAAGTGAACATTGGGCGTTCCAAGGGTTCCGTCCTGGCACTGCTGTTATCATTCATCAATGATATTTATGAAGAACTCAATACCTATTTGTTTTGTTGTATGTCAAAATGTCGTTGACCTTTACGAGAAAAAGTAGTTTCAATATTTTTTATATAAAATAGACAACAAAACAGTTATGAGGTGCAACCAATTAAAAATAATCAAAGCATTTTAAAGACATTTCCACAATTTCGTTAGTCTCTAATGTAGGTATTTGTCATTCCAATATTGGATTATTTCTTTCGATTTTACCATATTTATTTTCAAGCTTATTCTGTGTATAATAAACTACATCTACTTGTACATTTCATTAAACTGAATGTGTGTCTGTGGGTAGCTGTATTCCAAGTTTCGGTTTTATTTCAAAATAAGGATTCCCACTGGAGAGAAACTGTGTTTGTATATAAAACGAACTTAACATTACGAATATTTTCAAATGACGGCAAAAAGTAAAACTAGAATCATATAAAGGAAACTAGAAAAATAGCGAGGAATATTTGACGCCAGTTATATTTTTAAGGAAATAAAATCTCCCGGAAAGGGATTATTCTCTGTGGAGTCTCGAATATGAAATATTATAGTAGTCCATTTGTTATAAGTCTGCTCGACCTTTGTCAGGCTGGGGATTAACGGAGCAAGAGAAATGAGTTAAAAGAAACGGGCGGTAGCTGAAAAACTACACCAATGCCTTGAGAACTGACCTATAACTGAATCCCTAAAAGTTTTATAGTTTTAAGACCCATGTTATAATAAACTGCACAAGACGAATAAAACGGCGGCGTTGATTTCAGTAAATATTTTAAATACATTCACTTAAACTGCAACTAAATAAATATTCCATTTCGTCTTAGAAAATGTTGTACTGCATCAAAGGAACTTCGATTTTCGATTACAATATCCGTAAACAAAATGGATATCAGCCAGGTTTGAAAAATTTAGCATCTTCTAATTTTCAGTTCTATCTTTTCAGTTTTTTTTTGCAGGGATGGGAGCTTCAGAAAAAAATCGTGAACTTTCCCATGTAAGGTATAGGGCATTACTCAGTCAAGTATTCAATATAACCAAAGCGGATGAAAACTCGGAAATTCTACAAATATAAAAACGATGTTTGATATTTGCAATAATTTGCATACTAAAAGAAGGTTTAGTATATAGGTGCATAACTCTCTAGCGCTTCATGTTTTTGTTTTTTCTTTATTACTCCCTTAATATTTGATTGACATGTGGTCGATTCTTGAATTGAATTCTCTACTAAACAATTTTACTGTGATGATATTTTCAAATTTGTCATGTCAAAAAATAAGTAATTAAAATTAAAAACCTAAAATCTTCTTCAACAAATTTGCATCAAAAGAAAAATGAATTCGTTCTATACTTTCAATACACATTTAATACAACTGTCGTATTTTCTCACGTATATAGGTGTATTCATTTATTACCACATATTTTAGATCATTATCGTTTCTAAAATAGGAATTAACTAATTATAAACAACTAACCTTTAATGAAGAAAAGAATAATAATTGGATCACTGAATTTCAATATTTATTTGCTTGTTACATATATTTATTTACTTATATTTTAACTTGTTGCACATGCTCACATGTATAATATAATTACAATGAAAAAAAAAACATAAATATAAATAAAATTGAAAAACTAAATGCACATAAAAATAAAAGAAACATTCTCCGAGTTACTCCAATACAATGTATATTGACTAGAGCCCTTGAGTAAAGGAATGATTTTATTCTCAACGTTACAGTGTACCTAGCCAGGCAAAAATAAAAAGCTGTACTGAATTAATAAACATTATCTCACACACAGAAGGAGATTGCTTCATAAATTAGTGCTAGTAAGAAGACAAAATAACTTTTTTGAGTTGAAACTACGAGTACGAATCTAGTTTTATCAGAAATAATAGACAAAAATAAACTTGTGTGATAATTAGAAAATCAACACGTATTTAGAGGAAAAGGAAATCTTCCAGATATTTTCGATTACAACACGGAATAGCATTTTTAGTGGCTTAATACAAATTTTAATAGAAGATGAGTTGGGAGACCTGGTTCAGTGGCATCGCCTGAAAACATGACTTTAGGCCGTCCTCGAATAAAATTAGTGCTGAGGTATAATAATGAGTTCATTCGTTCTTTCCAATTTAACTATTAACTATTTAATTCATTTTCCACGAGCATCAGACTATAACAAGGCGCATTCGCACGATTCGATTTTAGTTGAGCAACTTTTCGTGGATCAACTGAAGTCGGTCAAGTTTTTGGTTCACAAGTTTCAAGCATACATTTGGATACTCATATAAAATGGCGCCAAATGCAGTGGTTCGTGCGGGTGTGAAAATTATTTCTGGTTTATTTATTGAAGTATTGAGAAAAATTATCTTGGAATGGGATTGGCAAACATAAAAAACGCCGTTTCTTGATACGGAGTTGGATTTTAAGGAGAAACCAGTATAGAATTTCAGGAATCCTCTTGGGAGAATTTGCCTTGGAGGATGTAGAAGGATTTAAAAATCGCCTGAGAATATCGAAAGAAAAGTTTAAACAACTATTATCAAAAATTGCATCAGAATCCTAACCGATAAAAGTTGAAATTTTCATTCGATTTTAGTTGATCCACTAAAGTTGATCAAATAATTAGAATTGTGAAAACGCGCCCTTACTAAGAGATCTTTATGGATATATGTAACATTTCATTCATAAAATAAGATAAAAACAGTTTACAGATGGTATAGGCTAACAAAAATTTCAGCAATGCTTATATTTGTTGTGTCTGGAAAGGGCTAGTGGCGCATGACATTAGTTTAAATTGCATTCCAGCCACCTACAGTGTAATCTATAATACTGTTTCGTGTCCTGTACTATATTATTTTACATACAACGTTCGTGGGACGTAGGACAAATAAAAAATACTCCTTCGGTATTTAGATTGACCGGTTTCTGCATAATAACCTGCCTTCCTCAGAATCTATAATTTATTAAACATGTAAAGAATATAGGAATTACAAGAAACATTAAAAACACTTCCCAATCTACAAGTAAAAACTATCAATTCCAATTAATTTCATAATTGGATTCGTCAAATACAAAATTACAAAACAATGCGTTAAAGAAGTCAAAAGAAAACAAATAATAATCACACACCACATTAAACAATTTAAAAAAAATTTAAAAAACACAATTATAATATTTTTACACGTGTCAGTCCTTATGATTATATAGGTTAAGATTTGATAAAACTTCTTCTTCTATAAAATAATTTTTGTATCCATAAATCTAACCTCACTAATATAAACTACCTACAAGTACAATTGGATTAAAGATTCTCATACTCCTCTTCTTCCCATTACTATCACATATTATAACGTAAATTAGAAGAAGAAGAGAGCATGAAAATGTCCTAACCAACAAAAAATTCTTACTAATTAAACTTATTTAACAAACAGTGTAATGTTTCAGTTCTCTAATAAGACAAAAAAAGTATAAACGTTAATAAAGAAGAGCAGAAGTTAAATTTATAAAATGTGGAATAAATCAAGTATCACTTAATTAATTGTTTAAAATGTCCACTACCGAGGCAATATTTGGATTAAAGGTATCCGGTAGATGGATCAATTGAAGAAAACCAAAGTTTATACTACTAAACCTGATAATTTAGAGGACCTCAGAAAACAAATTATTCAGGAGTGTCCGTCGAATAACACCACAGATGTTGCAGGTAGTACGTGAACATTTTCAGCAACGTTTGTATTAATGATTACTGTATACAAGTCGGTGGTAGACATTTTGAACAATAATTAATTAAATGATACTTGATTCATTCCACATTTTATCAATTTAACTTTCTCTTTATTACCTTTTGTATTTTTTCTTCGTAACTTATAAGAGACTTAAAATAATACATTTGTAGGTTGTGTGTATCTCGACACATGGTCCCATTTGAAATTTTTGAAAGGATGGTTCTACAGGGGAGAGGGAAAATGACAGCTTTATGTTAAAAGGTGTCCCCAAAAATAAAAATCGACGTGTCTTGGCAATATTTCATACAATTATTTTCTCATAAGTTATTGAAGGTGTTTCGTTTTAAATGAGACATCTGTATATACAGGGTGAGTTCATTTTAAATGGGGAAACTTCGAGAATCGATTCTTTATTGAAAAATAAGTGTAGTTTGTCCTATAAACATTTTTTCATATGGGACTTGGTTTTCGAGATACAGGGTTGAACTTTTTTTTTTTTTTTTAGTTTCCCCATTTAAAGTGAACTCACCCTGTATATTTATGGGAGGGCAGGAAGCAAACATCTTTTAAATATGACGGCATGAACTGGAAGTGTTTTTTTATTTGTTGACTAATTTTAAAATTTTTCACTAATTACATTGTTATAAAATATTAAAGTTAACGTAAAAAAAACGTAAAGTGAAAGATAAATTGAATATTTTCTGAGAAAATGCATTGAAATGCGTGGTTGAGACGACGATGTTTCGTTTAATTCGTTTGACTTGTGGAACTAAGTAAATCCTCTAAATAACTCTAGGAAAATGGCTAAAAGTATGATAGCTACTAAATATTTGATTAATAATATATGTACATATAAGATAAACTGGTTTTAATTAGAAGAAAAATGTTAACGGCATCTGCTGTTTGCGTCTCTGCAAGCAACTCATGTATGTGTCAGTCTTACAAGAAGCAAATGAAAATGATGAAGATTACTTTCAAGAAATAACTGAGGAAATTCAAAAGGAAACAGAAATCACCGATGACGATGATATGGCGGTACGACTTGATGACACAAGTTGGCCCTCATCAAAACGTTCCTGTTTCGAATGAAATTAACTGTGAAAGAGATATACACAGATATTGGCTGCATGGTGTATGTCTGTTGTTTCTTTTAAATGTGTTCCCCCTCTCGCACAACATTAGTTTAGAGATGGAGGTTATACTAATATGTCGTGTTATTTTCTATTTTTTCTAAATGAAAGAAGAAGCAAATTTACTTTTTCTCATGATGCATTGCTTTGCGAGCATAATGGCAGAAAAACAATTACATTCCCTATTGTTTAAGATATTAATGTGTAGGTACTGCATCAACATAAAACTGAATGCATTAAACAATGAGTACAGGTTTAACAATGCAAACAAAAAATGTAACTACTATGTATTTAAATCCAGTTCCAATGTTATTAATGAATTTTAACTCAAATGTTGCTAAGAAAGTTACAATTTACAAAATTTTTGATGTTTTTAAGCAAAAACTTAAAATGGAAATTATTAATGCGTCTTTCACTACACATTTATTCAACTTGCTTCCACCTTCCACCTTCCATACACATCAGTCATTGATTACTGCAGAAACAGGATGACGGTTTGCATTACACGATATGAAGAAAAACTTTTCCTTCACTGCCGTCTGAGGTTTGTTGTTGCACTGTTTCATAGAGTTATTGTTTTTCTCTTGGAGTGCCAGGATAGCATCCAAACAGCCACAGTATGTTATTATTGTTTTCGCATAGTATTTGAAACTATTTACAAGTTGTGATGCAAGTGTTATAAAATCTTCAAATGCGATCGTCGCGGACGTTGCACTTTACGCTCGTTATTTGTGTCAGAGAATGTTTTGATTAGTAACAAACAATGGCGCGAACATGGAATAAGGTTTTAAGACCTCTTAAAAGGCTAGTCCAGGTCGGTCTACAGTTAGACACTGCTTAATTAGAAAAAGTGTTTATTAAGAATTTCGATTAACAATTTAGAACTGAAAAAAGAATTACTTGTGAAAACCGAAATAACTTATCTCCATGTTTTTTACAATCAAATCATCTTATTAATCAAGAAATAATGATTCAAAACAGTGCACAGCCTCTCAATAAACTCACATAAACTAAAAAAAATACAAAAGTTGCATTTACAAAAGTTGCTTTTAGGTAAGTAATGTTTTCATTGTCCGTCAGTTTTAACATCTGATTTAAACAGTTAGACCTGGAATCGAGGTAATATTTTGTTAATCTACATTCTGGACATTATTCACTGAATTAATCCAAGTACATTAGTCGAAGAAAAATGTTCTAATTTTTTTGGTGTGAATCCAACACGATGCGAGAAGAAGCAACGGAATAGATAAATGTTTTTTTACATTACGATATTAATACTAACGTCATATTTTACGCTTAAATTTACTGAAATTTAGCTGAATGCAAAGGAATCAATTTTGATGGAAACGGCTCGTAAATTAATATTATAGATTGTAAAATTTATGATGGAGATTTTAATTTAGAGGGGTGAAAAGCATCTCGTAGATCCGTCGCCTGATAAAAAGAATTCAACTTTCAATTTTCAGCATTCTGGGTTATCGGGGAGTACACAAAAACGTACGGTCGGATTTAAACAGGGTCACCCCTTTATCTAAAAGCATTATTGGTTTATGATTGGGAGGGGGCAGATAAGAACAGATCTTTAAAATACATAAGAAAGTTTTCATACCTATGCGTATTTGATAATTGTAAATACCCTGCTTTATTAATAAATTACGATATTTGGGCTTTTCAGTTGCTCCTAAAATAAGGAATAAGTGAACGTCAGTGATTTATGAAATTAGTAAAAATTGTGGTTTCGAGTAAGTTGGACAGACGAGAAAACCAATTCTAACTAGTTTTAAGGAGCATATCCCAAATATGGAAGAACAGAATCCATCGTTAAATTAGGTTTTAACAATTGCAATATTTAACTAATTTTATAACTAGCAAAATATATTACTGCAAATGTGTCTTTTGCTGTACTGATATAAGATGTATACCATGTATGGTTTAAACGTTGTAATCTACAATCGACAATCGTCAAAACAGTGTGGTGATTTTAAACGATTACGTCCTTGTTTTAAAACTGATGGAAATAATTAATGGATGGGTATACCACATCATTCTTAATCTGTTATTTATGATCATAGAGACGTAAGTTACATTCCACGAAAATTTTAGCATGTTTCTTCTCAAGATTAGTGTCTATAATGTCAATGAAATAGCCTGCTCATCAATCAAATGCATGACCTATTCTGCCTGTTATATTAATGCTAGAAAGGAAATCATGTACGTGTAATCTTGGATTCATTTTTTTGTATCAATTTAGATTAGTTTAAGAGGATTTAGCTAAGGCAAAGAACTTGTTTGTATATATTTAGAACGAATACACTTCCAAACTCGTATACTAGAACATCTTTACAGGCTTTCTAAAGAAGTTTGTCACATATTTTTCATACTTTATATTTAATTTTTATATATATACATATTTTAATAAAACTAGACAAAGCATATCATTTGAACATGAAGTGTGTAATGCTAGTGTAACTGGTAACAATAAAGATATTCACCAGACCATCCGTTGCCTGGAGGATTTCTAGTGATGACGTTAATCGATTAGCAGTTCGTAGCCTCGGTTAGCCTGATTGCAAATTAATTGCTTGGCTGTTACGAATTGTATAATTTCTAGATGATCGCCATTCGCCATATTTTTTACGATTCTATTTTACTCGCGTTGGTATGAAGGAAGGGTAGAAGGTTATTACCGCACCATAACGAGATCGATTCAATTGGCAAATTATTGAAAACTATTCATCTACATGGTTTGATACGACAATCATCAATCGAGATCAGACCATTTCCTTATAGGAACACCAATTGTCTTCAATCGCTAGCTCTCTGAAATATATTAGTCACGTCCCAGAACGATGATCTATGAGCTTATGAGTACAGGGGAGGTAGTTTTTGTGCAACAGGGTTGTTGGTACGGAATACGTGGATGACCTAAGCGTGTGATAATGGTTATGTTATATGTTAAGACTGATCTGTGGTTGCTGTGAATGTACTTTTCAATACATATTTACTGGTGTTGTCTTACAAGTCTTACAATAACCAAAAGAAGAATTCAATGAAACGAGATCAGAATATAATAACAGAGAAGGGAAAGAGATCGAGGAGGTATATCAACGATCTAAGGAATCTCAATGAAGACAAATTCAATGATCTGAACACATGTAGACTAAAGGATCTTAATGATGGTATTACAGAAAAATATGGCGTGAACATCTGTTGGGATAATTCACGGTAAGGCAATCAAAAGGCCGATGATGTAACTGTGTAATAGGTACAACTAGCAGATGATAACGATTGTGCATAGTATTGTTATTTGTACCACGTTACTTATTTCATAATATTTTTTTACAGAATAGTTTCCGAAAATTTTCACGTTAATTATTTAGGGTTCTTATGTTTCGACCATTTTCTTGTGCCTGTGATCTTCTGCTGAAGCGAAATAACCTCTATTGATTCAATCTTACTTCGCTTCAGAAATACATTACGCTAATTCAAGAGGCATGGGGCTCTCTCCTTGGAGGGTTTAAAGATGGGGAAATCAGTTTTGTATTGATATAATTCCTATTAAAATTAAAAGTAAAATCAGTAAAACAAGAAGATTGTTCCATATTTAGAATAAGATATATTTTTCTCGTTTCTAAAAGAACATAGAACGGAAGCAGGTAGGGTAAGAGGAGGAGAGTCGGACCACTGCAATTATTAACCTAAATATGTTAACGATGCTTATTGAAACCGGTCAGGGTCACGTGCTTACATTCTGTAGCTCTCGTGTTATGACTGGAGTCTGCTTACGCTGGTTATTTTTTAAGTTACTGGCGATTTTTGTTGTGTTGAGTGGCTAAAATTTTGTTTCGATGTTTTGTGGCACGAGTTTGAGGCTGTCTAGGTGAATTTTAAAAAGTTTTTCTATTTCTATTTCTATTGGCAGCTACATCTTGGTCCGTCTCTCCTCCACTTTGAGGACAGATGGACTAGCGACCGGGAAAAGAGATGGTCTAAGGTTAATTTTTCGTAAAATTTCAGAATCATGCCGAGTGTTTACCAGCGTAAAAGAAATGTAAAACCTAGAGGTCAATGGACCTCAGATGACCTAGAGCAGGCCATAAGTGCAGTTGCATCTCAAGAAATGGGCATGAATGAAGCCGTAAAGTATTTTGATATTCCAAAAACTACTCTAAAACGTAGAATCAAGAACAATCAACTAACCAAAGAGAACCGTCTTGGACCTGACTCAGCACTGAGCGCTGCAGCAGAAGGAAAACTAGCGAATCATATAATGAAACTTCAGGCACATGAAGAAACGACTTAGCAAACAACTGTTAGTGAACATCATGTTCAGCAAAGAGAGGAATATTGGCAGTCAATGAATGGAAATCTGAATCAATCTCATCGCCCCACAACAATGCAAACAGTTTCATTCCAGCCAAGACACATAAGGTCATAGCCAGGGCCATCTGGACTTCAATTGAACATATCTACACTATCAAAAACAGCTTCAATTGAAGACAATAGTGCAATGATTTCATCCCAGCCAAGAAACATAAGACAACCAGGGCCATCTGGGTTTCAAATGAACGTCTCTACATTATCAAAAATCAATCCAGTTGAAGACATTACACCTGGAAAGGCTTTAGATGAAATTTCTCCGGTTCCCGGCCTCAAACCAGCAGTAAAAAGAGCTAGAAGGCAGATAGTAGGGATGCTTACAGCTTCCGAATACATAGAAAACAGAAAATAAGCAGAGTTAAAAAAAGTTGAGAAAATGAAAATTCGCATGGAATCAAGATCATCAGACATCAGAAGAAATAGTTTCCAGGTCAGAATTAATATTTTAAACAGTTAACTCAATATCTGGAAAAGAGAAATGACAAAATATTTGATAATCATCTGCATATTGATGCGAATCAGAATGTTGAAGATATCTAGAGGTCTGCAGTGCAGAAAACAATAGAGGACCTAATGTTACTACCTTGTGGTACACCTTTGTTATCATTCGATATTTCCGAAGTAGTTCCATTCAAATTAACCTGCTGACACCTATTAGATAGGTTAGGCAGCAACGAAGTAGGTGGTATTTCACCCAAGTCAAATACTTATACAGTTTAAGACTTACTGTAGTAAAATCAAGCAGGTGTTTTATCATTATCATGCACTATTATTATGCAGTTTTATTTTGCAGATAATGTTCGTAATTTTACCATTAGACGTAGTTGCTATTCAGCCCGGCATTGAAATATTTCACTATACTAGAAATGAGTTTAAAATTTAACGTATTTGTTTAAATAATTAGGTAGTATAAAAGACATAAAACTGACTCGTTAGAAACGGTAACAATAAAAATCATTAATAAAAATTGATATTCTGTATAAAACACGTTTAACTTTTTCCATCTGAAAAATACGTAAAGTGGGAATGTCGAAAATAATATTTAAACTTTAGTGGAGACAATAGTTAAAATCCTTGAACCATAAAGGATCATTCAATAAATTCATATCAAAAAATGAAATAACTAGTTTAATGACCTGGATTTTAAACTCAGTTATGTTACCGTAAGTTATTGACATTTTGTCAGTAATAAATAGATTCGTAATAAACTAGTATTGTGCATATACCCAATGTAGAGTTCGTTGTGCTTTTGATTCAATTTTACTATTATCGAAATGGCACATCTGCGTTATTAATAAATGACAATGGAAAATATCAATATGCATCAGTCTGGTAAGAGCACCACTTTATAACAGTGAAATATTCAAAATAGTCAATTTTGAAATCGCATGAGATAATCCAGAGTGCCAATATAAGCTGTGCAATAATTTGAAGTTTATTAATTGCAAACATTCTAATGGATAATAATAATGGAATAAACTGCAGCTAACGTAATTTTAATGCGACTACAAAACAACACGAAACTTCTTTTAATTGAGTATAGACATTCGATTCATTTTAAACCCTCCATTTAACGAAACTGCCAGAAGGGAATTAAATACATCAGGATGAAACAAGCAAAAACCATATAAGGAAGGACGTTCTTTCGCTGTAATGCGGGGCAATAATCTCGCAGGCATAAAGTGACCCGAAATAATTAGGGTTACCTATATGAACTTTTGTTCGAGTTCGGTTCCTAACAAAAGTAAAATCTGGCCCGTTTAATGTGTCGATGGGATACTTCGAAATGAAAATTGCTCTGTATTATTGACCTTTTTTCAGCTGTGACACTGCTCGAGCGAACATTTAATTTTTTTACGTTGGCGATAGTGATCTCCAGAATTCTAGACGGATGAAGATTGACGATTGACTATTGTTCTCTATCAAGTATCTTCTATAAAATCGAAAATTTAAAGTTGCATAATAAATAATATGGGCAACATTGCATCTGATTACACTGAGTATATATTCGTTATCTACTGGAAATTTCTTATTTGAAATTAGGTAATGTATGAACCAACGGTCCTTGTAGATGAATTGGGGCCCATTGAATGGCTAGCATATCCATTGAATTCTAGCACCATTAGACTTTTTCTTATAAGGCTATTTAAAGTTACCGTTTTCATAACGTACCTGGAATCTACACAGGATTTAGAACGGAGAACTATGAGGATCTAGCAATATGCCTTGAAGTATATTCAGGTTACACCAATCTACCTGTAACTAATGCATTTCATCTTAACAACTCCGTTACTACTCATTAGATTTGATAAAATTTTATATCAACATGAAGGGCTTAAAAATTACCTCAAAATTCAGGATTACTCGAACCAGTTCTACCACTTCAAATTTTCTATTTGGAAAAAATCGCGATGCTGCCACCTAGTAGACAACAATGTACCAATTACAAAAGATAATATCCTACTCCGTTTCTGCCATATTAGATTATTAATATGGATTAGCTGTGTATTTATACTTTTTTAAATAAATTATTTTAATATTTCTTATATTACTATAAAACCGTTTATTAGAACATTGCCACAAAAAAGTTGTATGCATCATGTGAATCTAAATTTCATCTATACTGTTATAAACTCAGATAATACTCGTACACTTTTCCAGCGTATCCTCGTTAACTCCTGAAAGTTGATTTATCTCATGCATTTTTTGTTGGGTTGTTGTCTATCCATCATAATCCGAAAGCTTTAGAAAATTAGAAAAATGATCCGTTCAATTTCCCTTGTTTATTGGGACAAAATACCATTAACTCTGGCCTAATAATGTTTCGCTCTATTAAATATACCTAATAATTTTAGTTATGTTATTTTATGGAAGTTTAATCACGTTTATTAAAGCGGGAATTGCAAAAATTACAATAAATGACATACATTTTTTTGAAGCAATGTTAAGAAAAGTACATCTTTAATAAGTATATAGAAAATGAAAGAAAAATGGCGATGTGATTATTCATCTTTTACTTTTTTAAGTCAAAAATATATGGTCAATACCGTGATATTTTCAATCGAAATTTTGATTCTACTGAAAAACTAAAGAAGTAGGAAGCCAACGGTATTATCAAAGAATTTACTGAAGTCACAATTCTTAAAATCGCACTTTCATGTAGGTATTTTTTTATGTAGATTTAATTTATTTACATAAAACACTAAAGTCTTTCCCTCCGATTCCAAAAATGCCAACCAAGCCATATTTTGAGTTTCTCGAGTAAATTAAACGGCAAGATATAAAAATAATAGGTTTTTCTTCGAAATTCCTTGGCCTTTCAAAATTTTTAAATTCATGTCACTTTCATACGAACCTCAGGGGGTATTAGGGGGATTTTTAGACACATCAGTATTAGGCTTTCAGGAAATAAATTGCAACCACTTTTAGGTAGCCCAAATGATGAAATTGAAGTAAATGGTAAATTGGGGATGTGTGAAATTAGTTTAAATAAACTTTTCTATTGGCATTACGTTTATCACGTCAAGTGTGAAGTGATAGGTATGTACTCCAAGTAATTATACAATAAGTGGCAAATATTGAACATTTCAAAGGGGAAACTTTCCGGACGTGGTGAATATAATTGATACAATTAATTATTACGAAAACTATGAATTTAAATATATAGAAGGTAATATGTATAAGGAATGCAGATATTTGCGAAAATCTTATATGGATAGAAGCTAAACAAGATCAACCCCAGCAAGCCATTGAAGATATTAAAAAGTTTCAAATACAAAAATGATGCAAATAGACCTCCTAAAAAACGAAAATTAAGCATTACAAAAACAAATAAAAATTATGGAAAAGAAAAGTAGAAAAAATATGTTGTAATTGGCATCGAATGTTAATCTACTAAATAATAATCAACTTCTATTAGTATACAAAAAAGGACAAAATAACAAAATCTGCATGCTAGACTCGCCACTATGTGAACCAATTAAAATTAAGTCTGTTCATGGTATTGAGATTGTAGTTTTGTTTTTTAATTTTATTGGCTTTGGGCATTGCCCATTCAGCCACGAACATAAATGCTTAAATTAGACTTTAAGGTAACGGCACGTGGTATTTCCAAGCGGTTGGTCACCCATCCAAGTACTAACCGTTGTTACAAATAAACAAATTGCACACTGATTTGAAGAGAAAAGAGTAATTTTTGCTGTTTTAATTTACCATTGTAGTTATTTTGTACAGCTTTTTGCCTTTTTTGAATGACTAAATGAGATGTTTACCTGCTCATTTTAATATTATGTTGTAGTCTTTTGCCTTTTGTGTTTCATGATATATAAACCAAGAGAAAATGGCTGACGGGTCACCCAAAGCCAAAAAAGGGAAAGAAAGAAAAAAATGGGATGTTTCTCCATTTTTCTTTGAAGGCAGAATAAAAAATAAAGAAAAACAAGAACAATTCGAAATTTACAAAACTAGACTTCACATGCAAACGAAGAAATAACATTTAAATAAATAATAATTTATTCTAGTTAATAGTTGTTGTAGTTATACTACATATTAATATTGTAAAAATTAAAAAGTAATATAAATTAAGACATAATTCCTAAGCATTATCATAATGAATCTAAACTGGTGCACAATTGAGGTAGATATTGAAAAAATATGGACAGTATTTAAGCCTCAATATTTTTGGAATTAGATGATTAATCTGGATATGGCTTCTTGTGATCGTTAGCAAAATTCATTGATCTTCGTCCACCGTCTATAGATTTTTCCTCCTTACATCTATGTTAAAGTTTATCGTTCTCACAAATCTCAAAAAAATTTTAAGATTTTTTAAACGTGTTCATTATGATTTACAAATAATAATTCTAAAGAACCAATTTAAAGATTATTTTCATATCTTTGTTATTTTTTAGAGATATCATAGGTTATAGAAAAAAATGGTGAATTTTTTTCATATTAGGTTACAGAATTTTAAATCGATTGCTAAAAACAATCGCACAGTCTTTGAATACAAATTGAACAAATATATAGCATAATAAAAAATTAATCGACAGAAATTAATTAAAAGCTCTTATATTTTCAATCATTTTATTTTATTTTATTTTCGGCACTTTCACAAAAATCTGAAAATAATGTTTTATCAATTTTGATAGAATGTTTCAGAATCTAGAATAATATTGCCGAAACGGTTTCAAAATTTTTTAGTTGTCTCTATTATTAATCGAGATATATTTTTTTCTAAAAATCCGTATAAATTATAATTGGGAGAACCACGATTTATATTTTTGTTGAGAACTATCGCAGTCTGAGGTGATATCGGTATGATTAAGACAGGTCAATATTTTGTTACCTGTGGTGTATTGAAAATGTTTTCTAAATATATATTATCCACGAGTAGTTAATAAAAATATGAACGGTAGTTCTGTCAATTACAAATTATAAGGTTTTGTACAAAAAAAGTCTCGATTAATAATAAAGATAACTAAGGAACTCTGAAACAGTTTCGGAAATATTATCCTAGATTCTGAAACATTCAACATCAAAATTGGTAAAATATTATTTTCAGATTTTTGACGAAATGCCGAAAATAAGAAGATTGGTGAAAATATAACTTTTAATAGTAGAGTAGTAATGGCGGAGCTGGGTCTCCCCCCACCCTTTTTTTTTGTGGTGGGGGGTAACTAGGGTAATTCGAGTAATGTAGGTAATTAGACTGATGTAATTGCAATAGAGGTAATTAGAGTATTGCAGGTAATTAGCCTGATGTAGTTGCAATAGAGGTAAGTAGAGTAATGTGCAGTAATTAGACTGATGTAATTGCAATAGAGGTAATTGGAGTGGTGCAATGCAATTGTAGTTGTAATTAGTGTATGTACTGATATGTGTATGAGTATTTCAAGTAGAGGTGGTGGGGCAGCTTCACTCCGTGTATATAAATGAGGATGAGGAGCACACAGCCATTTGTGGTGCTAGTCTCCCAGAGTAAAGACATAAAATGTATATTTGTACTTCTTGTGGTGTAAGTTTTACACGTGGTGACAATTTGCGAAGACATCAGAGGCAATCTTGTAAGAAGATACATGATAGTGGTCCGCAAGCAAAATATCCTAAACTGGAATGTAATCCTTCAACATCTACAAATATGGAAACTTGTAATTGCTGTAATGTGACTCTAAGCACAACCCAAATGAATTCCCATAGAAGGACATTGCAGCATAGGACAAATTCATGTGTTCCGTTTATAGAAGGTGTAGAAATTGTGCAGAGCGCTTTCAAATACAGGATTGTAACCTATCGAGTATATAGCGAAAATAATCACCAAGACTATGTAATGTTCTTCAATGAAATTAGATCAAAAATATTAAATCTCTTCGAGGAAGTGTTACGTATTCATAATACAGTAAAAGTAAATATGGAAACGTTTGCTACGTACGTATTACAGACACAGGAACTATCTGAAATGAAATCATTTAACACTTCCAACAAAATCTTGGATCAAGCTATGGATTTGAACAATACTTTGGACACCTTTGTGGATGCTATGATTACACAAACTACGGAGTTCCTGGAACGTGATTCAGGTATTTAAACATACATTAAGGTGGAAAGAAAATGACTAATTATAATTTAATTTTAGGATGGGCCCTCGAACGAATTGCTTTTGTTGAAATCAATGTGAATAAATATAGTCCTCTGGGTGGTTCATCATATGTCAAGTTGCCAAAATCCATAGAAAACAAGAAGGCAGTGGTAAATGTAAAAAACCAGGATCAGTATTGTTTTGCTTGGGCTGTAACTTCAGCGTTGTATCCTGCAAATGGCTGCACATCTGAGACCTCATCATATCCACATTTTTCAAGAGTTTTAAATTTATCAGGTATGAATTTTCCAGTAAAATTGCGGGATATTTCAAAATTTGAGGAGATGAATAATATTTCAATTAACGTGTACGGGTTAGAAGAAAAATTTGAGAATAATAGAATAAAGTATGAAGTTGTTGGGCCTTTACGTTATTCTGAAAAAAAACTATTTATGCATGTAAATTTGTTACTACTTTCCGGTGAATGTGGTGTAAATCATCACTGTAAGAAAGATTGCGCTAATAATCACTATTGTTGGATAAAAAACTTGTCTAAGCTAGTTTCCGCTCAAATTTCAGCTCATGATCATAAAAAGTACTTTTGTGATGGTTGCTTACTATATTTTAATAATGAGCGTCAGTTATTCCAGCATCAGAGAAATGACTGTAATCATGTTTATACAACAACACCATCGACACAATTTCGGATTGATAAATATGGTAAACAAGTACCTGAAAATATATTAAAATTTGAAAACTTTGAAAGACAAATGCAAGTACCATTTGTAGTGTATGCAGACTTTGAATCAATTCTGAAACCTATTCATACTTGTGAACCGAACCCCGAACGTTCTTATACAAATAAAACTTTTATACACGAACCTTACTCCTTCGCATATTTCATAAAATGTTCTTTTGACAATTCTTTATCAAAATTTGAACTCTATCGAGGATCTGATGTAGCCAAAGTTTTTGTATCGCGTATTGAAGCCGATGTAAGGGAAATCTATAACAGATATATGAAAGATATAGTCCCAATGGCTAAACTCACAGCACAAGAAAGACAAGACTTCCTGAATGCGACCGTATGCGGTATATGTGAGAAACCATTTAAAGTAGAGGATGTAAAAGTTAGAGATCATTGTCATATAACTGGTAAAGTAAGATTTGGTGCCGCACACTCTGTATGTAACTTAAATTACAAATTACCAAATTTTGTACCTATCATATTTCACAATATGAGTGGCTACGACAGTCACCTATTTATAAAACAGCTCTGTGCACATAAGGACAGAGTTGATGTTATAGCACAAAATAAAGAAAAATATATATCTTTCACGAAACACCTTTATATGCATGATTACGTCAATAAGAAAGGGGAGAAAAAACGGAAATTTATACAACTACGATTCATCGATAGTTTTAAGTTCTTATCAACATCGTTGCAAAATTTAGGGGGCAACTTAACTGATAACCAATTGTTTGTTACGGGAAGTTTCTATACAGATAAGGAAAAATTTAATTTAATGAGGCAAAAGGGTGTATTTCCATATAGTTTTATGGATAGTTTAGAGAAACTAAATAATGTAGAGTTACCCTCGAAAGATGAATTTTACGATAACCTAAATGAAGAACATATAACAGATAAAGATTATCAGAGGGCTAACGATGTGTGGAACTTGTTTGATTGTCAGAATTTGGGCGATTACTCAGATCTTTATTTAAAATCAGACGTACTCCTTTTGTGTGACGTATTTGAAAATTTTCGTAAAATTTGTTTGGAAAAATATAAACTTGATCCTGCTCAGTATTACACTTGTCCGGGTCTCTCGTGGGACGCTATGTTAAAACTAACCAAAGTGGAGTTGGAATTATTAACGGACATTGATATGATCCATTTTTTTAAAAAGGGAATACGTGGTGGAGTAAGCCAGTGTACGGAAAGGAAACATATTGCGAATAACAAATTTCTCCCTAACTACGACCCCAAAGAACCTTCTTCATTCATCACATATCTAGATGCCACGAACCTATATGGGCATAGTATGTCGCAACAATTGCCGACAGGTGGATTCGTGTGGCTGTCCGAAGAAGAAATCATGAATTTAGATATTACGAGCATTTCAGATGAAAGCACCCATGGGTATGTTCTCGAAGTAGACATACATTATCCACAAGATTTACACGACTTACACTCAGACCTACCCTTTTTAGTAGAAAATATTATTCCACCAAAATCAAAATCGAAATTGACAAAACTGATACCAAATTTAAACGATAAGAGGAGATATATTGTGCATTATATAAATTTGAAACAAGCGCTAGATAACGGGTTAATGGTTATAAAAACACATAGAATACTTAAATTCAAACAATCACCTTGGCTTAAAAAATATATTGACCTAAACACCGATATGAGAAATAAGGCTAAGAATAAATTTGAAAAAGATCAGTATAAATTATTAAATAACGCAGTATTCGGTAAGACAATGGAAAATGTTGATAATAGAATGGATATAAAATTAGTTACCCACTGGGAGAGCGTTAGGCGGAGTATGGGTGCAAATGCATTAATAACACGCCCTAACTTTAAATCATGCTCAATATTTACTGATGATTTTGTAGCCATCCATATGGGTAAACTAAAGGTAGTCTACAACAAACCAATTTACGTTGGTTTTTGTATCTTGGAGTTGTCTAAGACAGTATTATACAACTTTTTCTACGACGTTATCAAAAAACATTTCGGCGATAATGCTTCTTTGCTGTATACAGATACGGATTCGTTGATTATAAAAACATTTACAGATAACTTTTATAATTTCATAATACAGAATCCAGACAAATTCGATACATCTAACTACGAAGAAATAAATAAATTTAATATTCATAAGGGCTTGTCGGTGTTAGGTAAAATGAAAGACGAGTTCCCCTCTGATCCCATTATTAGTTTTTATGGTACGGGTGCGAAAGCTTATTATATACAATCGGTGGATAATGAACTCAAAAAAGCTAAAGGTGTGAAGAAATCTGTTATTAGAAAGCAGCTGTCAATAGATGACTATAAGAAAATCGTTGAGCGGGGAGGTTTAATATTTAGAAAAATGAATACGTTTCGGAGTTGCTTGCATGACATTTACACAGAAATAAAGAACAAAGTGGCCTTGTCCCAACACGATGACAAACGTTTTGTTATTCCTAATACTACTAAAACATTACCGTGGGGGCACCGTGACATATCATTTTTTCAGAGCGAACAAGAACAAAATATAGAACGACTGATAGTTGCCATAAATAATATGGAGAAAAAAAATGAAAACTTGGACGCTTTACTTGCAGCAATAGCTGATTTAAGCCAATAATTAATTTAAAATTTTTATTTCATCTTCTAACGTAAAGGTCGAAAATTCGAATACATGAACTACTAAACTGGAAAATTCAAACTACAAAATTTCACCAATATTTAATTGTAACATTATAATACAAAATTATTGTGATAATTTTAAGTACTTTCAAATAATAGAATAAAAATATCTAAATAAAAATCACAGTGTTGTTATTAGTAAACCTTTCTCCCAAAATAAGTTAAATATCGATTAGGTTAAATCGTAAATTATAAATAATGTAGGTAGTGACTTGAAGAGGTGTGTGTAATGATACAGTTTTACAATGTAAGAGTAGGTGACGTTGCTAAAACTAAAATGTCGTTTTATGCTGCAGTCAGGAATGTGATGTCATTTCAAATAGAAAGTTGTTGCGTCAGTTATTCGATGTGCGCATGACATTTAGAAAAGTTTGACGTCACTTTGTAGCGGGATTCTGTTGAGACAAAGAAAATCAACAGTGGGGTGAAAGCTTGGCTTGCATAAATCACGTGATGTCGTCCAACCAATGAGAGACGAGAGTGGTCACCCACTCCCTACCGTTGGAGGGGGAAGTTAGCTTGGCTTGGGTTTGAGGACGCTTACAAGATTCTTTCCGTCTTCGCCTGTGCTAGTGTGTGCAAGTGTGCTCTCGTGAATTTCATTGCTCAGTTTTTGTGAACAAAATGGTAAGAACCGTTAAAAATGTATCATCTGCTGGTGGGCGTAAAAGGCGCTCGTCGACACCGCCACCAACTTTACCGCCCTTGACTTTAATGACGTATTTGGCTACGTTTAAACCATCACCTGACGCATCTACGGCGTCAGGTTCCGCCATTAATGGCGGTGCTGTGAAGTCAGCAATAAAAAATCCATCCTCTGGCAGGGTTAATGTTTTAAACAACATTATTGTTAAAGATGGTATTGCTGCTGACGTTGGGGGCGCTTCGTGTTCTAACGAAGGCGGTAGTCAGCTAGCGTATCATGGGCACCATCAGCAGATGCACGGCAATATACATCCTGGCGCAGATTTACCTGTTTTGCACCTTGAAGATGGTGACCTCGGCAATACCGTCAATGTCACCGTATCCAGGAGTAATGCAGGTAAAGCCGTTCATACCCCGAAATTACATGGTTTGGCTTTAAACAAAAAATTTAAAGTCACACCATCTACTTCAGGGTGTCAGGATGTACGCGCATCTCATCCGCGCAAATCATCTATGTCTCTGGTGGCACATGACTCCGATGACGACTTTTTGCCTAGTAATGTAAACAACAATAAAAACACAAAGTCGTCGTCGGCGCCATCAAAAGGTAAAGGTAGACGTACAGAAACACAATCCATAGACTGTGACGCGACTTTATGGGACGAGATAATGGATTTCGCGCAGACAGTTGTACCTGCCCCTCTAAGTCCGCTACCTGCTTCACCAAAAAAAAATAAGGTTTCGGCAGGTAAAGGGCAGGTAAAACCGTCTGCGTCGTTTGTGGCTGTACCTCTACCTGGCAATAGCGCATTACAACAGCCAAGCTGTTCTAATGCGGTGTTGCCACCACCACGCAATGACGCATTAGAACAACCGGGTTGCTCTAATGCGGTGTTGCCACCGCCGCCAGAGGTAGCTCCGATTGTTAATGAGAATCCGCTCCCAGCACAAGCGGACTCTGATTCTGAATCGGAGGTGTTCTCGCAAGTTGACACCAAAACATCTGTTAAACAATTTTTTAAAATATACGGTCAACTTAAGAGAACACATGATTTAAATTTGAGGCTTTGTCGGGATCATCCGAAAATCTTGCGTCGTGCTGCTGATATGCGGGAAAGAGCCGCAAAATTAGAGGCCGACGTAAAGAGACAAAGGGAGGCTCTCGACAAAACTGCAAAGCAGATGAGGTTTATTTCGGATCAAATGGGTGGCTGAGCACTTGCGCACACGCGGCGGAAAGTTATTTTAAGTTAGATTTTAAGTTAGTTAAGAATATTGTTAGTTAGATAAGATTATTGTTAATTAGGTTTAAAATATAGTATTAATAAAAAAACATTAAAAAAATAAATGCCAAAAAAAATTTAAAATGTTTGTCAAAAAAAATAAATGACAAAAATAATTAAAAAAATAAATGCCCCAAAAAAAAATAAAAATTTGTCAAAAAAAATAAATGACAAAAATAATTAAAAGAGCATACAAATAAAGGCAAATTAATTAAGTTAGATTTTTAAGTTATTTAAGAATATTGTTAGTCAGATAAGATTGTTAATTAGGTTTAAAATATATTATTAATAAAAAAATATTAAAAAAAATTAAAAAGTTTGTCAAAAAAATAAATGACAAATAATTACAAAAAAATGATACAAATAAAAGACAAAAAATGATAAAAAATAAATTACTGTGTATTATTATGTAAGAATATATTGTTAAAAATAAATATAAAAAAGTTTAAAACAAATTTTAAAAAGTGAATAAAAAATGATAAAAAAATTAATTAGTTAATAAAATAAATACACCACATGTAATTAATTAATTGTGCATATTATGAGTACATGTTTGACATGAATAAACACATAATGTAAAGGTTAATTAATTTAAATAAATAAAGAGTTTAATAGGTTAATAACAACATAAAAAAAAAAAAAAAAAAAAAAAAAAAAAAAAAAAATTAAAAAAATCGAATTTTAAACACATGAAAATCAAAATTAATGGTTAATTAGGAAAGGTCAAAGGTCAAATTTAAAAAAAAAACCGGAGAACCACCACCTCCTTTCTCCGGGGGGCGTCCGAGGATTCGATCCTGTGGTCTTCTGAGTGACCACAAGATCGACGCGTATTTGCCCGCTCGGCTACTCGGACGCCCCACAAGAGTTAGGTCTATTTCCTAATTTCAACAAAAAACTACCTGCTCATCGATCCGTATTTACCAGGCAGGGTCGCATGGCCTTAGGCTATAAAATCAACCCAAGCTATCGGCTTTATACATTTACAACTGTATTATTTTGAATCAGTTTATATCTTGAGATATTTTAATTTAATTTAAATAATAATAAATAAAAGATAACCATTTTTTTTTCAAAATACTTTTTAATAAAATCATTCATATGTTCATTTGTTTTAATATTTATATGATTTACTAATTTTCACAACTTGTAATATACAGGGTGGCACAAATATTTTTATTAATTAAAAAATATATACAATTAAACTTAAAAATAAAATGAAATATAAATTTACATTAATAAATACTACTTATAACGAATCAAATTTAGTAAAACACGTTGTATCGTTCACGCAATTGTTTTATTTACATTATTACATGTATGACATACTTCAATTCGATGCAATTGCACCAAGTTTGTGCTGCAACATTTACATTTCGTTATCATTGCACCATCCAACGTCGTCGTTTTGTGAATATTTACATGCTGGTGACGTCCGGACACTATCCGTGTATAGGATATATAACATAGCCCACACAGGAAGTGTTTGGTTGCATCCGGCCTGGTTCTGATTATGACAAAAGACGCTGACGTGCAATATAGTCTCCGCCGATCATCATAATTGTTTAATATTTTTCCGGAGAAGGCCAACTCTCCCGCTTCGTCTTCCACATCATCCCCAAGACCTTCATCTACACTGACGGGAACCAGGTTGCCATCTCCCCAGTCGGCACCCTCTTGGTCGACATTGATATTTTCCACGATGATGGGATCCCCCCTGTGGACAGCATCTTGATTCAAGTCCTGAAGCTCTTGATTTACACCATCTCGGTGTAACACCATTGCACCCATATCATTTTCTGCCAGTTCAGTGAGGAATCGTCTATAAGCCATCTTTAAATGTTGGAACTCAACTGATTTGATGTTAAACCTCCTCCGTTTTATATTCTATAATTCGTGACGGTGACGCCCTTCCTATTGCGTCAAGTTTACTATTAGCTATTTAAACCAAGAGTGACCACAAGAGGAACGCATTCAAACTTCTTACGTAACACAATCGTGTCTTAAAACAGAAGTGCATACAATGGTCCTACCAAGAGAGTGGAAATTAAAACCAATAATAGCAGTACAACCGTATAGTTACAATAATTCAAGAATTTGCCATAATTGCTATACTGCATGGAGGAAGCAAATTATCAACCCATGCACTGGACTGTGCAAAAAGTGTGTAATTCAGAACCCAGTGCAGAAAAAAGAATTTCGAGACAATTGTCCAAATGAAACACAATGTCGCAATTGTCTTACCATACTCAAAAGAACGAATTTTGGTATATATCGAGACGTATGTGAAGCTTGCAAAGCAGACCAACCACAATTAAGACAACGATGCGTGTACTGTAGTAAGTACGAGGACAATTGTTGGAACAACATTTGCATAAAATGTATGTCAGGGGCACTCATCTTGTGTGATCGCATTGGTGTGTTTTATAGTAGTTGGACTCACCATAATAGGGACTGTTGGTGTCTTAATTATAAATAAATTATATTATTTGTATATATGTATGTGTGTATGTAATATATATTATAACCATAAACTGTAAATATATTTTTAGTATTGTAATAACATATTATTTTGTAGGAAACTTTTAAAATTATACAAAAAAAAAATGATTATTTTTAATTTTTTTACAATTTAAAATGAAGGAAATAAATTAAATAAATATTTAAGAGTTTATTAAGTAAATAAATGTATTAAATGACTTACAATTAATTTATTTACTAAAACTATTTATTAAATTATTTACAATGTTTAATTTATATGGATGCCTAATCTGTTCCCTCGCAGACATTATCGCACTCTATCAAGAGCTGATAATCTGACCAGTGGCTCTGGTCAGGTGATGGCTGGCCGTCTGGATCGTAGAACACCGTTTCCATAGACCATGCTGATGGTGATGTTGCCCTATCAGTGATGCTGTCCGGGGGGTTATCTTGGTCCTCGCCTAGATTCTCACCTATCCAATAAGATGAAGGTGATATTGGTCTGTCGTCAATGCTATCTGGGGTAGCTTGGTCATCCTGGTCCTCTTCGTCTTCCTGGTCCTCTTCGTCTATCGAATACGATGGAGGTGACCGTTCCCACCAATCACTGCTGTCTGGGCCGTATTCACTAGGCATTGACCAGGTCGATGACGTTGATTTTGAGTCGGTGCTGGAGGAGACGCAATTTACTTGAGAAGTGTCCATGATGTTAATAATTTTAAATCTGACAAACAAGAGCGTTGCTGTGTGTTATATAAAGCAAACTAATCTCCACCCCCAGCAGTGGCGCCTCCTACAAACATTACTTTACAGGCACCTCTATTATTGATGATGGAGAGGGGGTAAACATTTAATGTATAGTGTTTTACTGAATCAATGAATAAGTCAGGTTGGCCGAGTGGTTAAGGTGTCAAACTTCACTAATTAAAATTCATAATAACACGTATCCTATGATTGGATATGAATACCCCCTCTATTATTTTAGAGTGACTCCCTCCCCACACTACTATATATATGGGAGTAATATTAAACCAAACTTAGTTGCATTTACTATTTCTATCTATATACCACGTATCGAAATGGCAAATCCATCTATTATATCTATTCTAAGACGGTTGGCGCAAGAAGATTCCAATAATTGGATGCTGTTTAATCATGAGGCTGCGGAGATGGGGGTACCTGCTGAGGCTGTGGAGATTGGAGCACCTGCTGATGTTGATGCCAATGGTGCCAACATCGATATCCAGGAAGTCATCGAAGGCGGCGAAAATGGTATAGTGGACGATGGAGTCGACGAAATGGTGGACGATGGTATAGAAGTCGATGTTGCGGACCTCATCGAGGAAGACCAGCACGAGATGGCTTTCCAGATAAAAGATATGGTGGCTGGTACAATGGACAAGGTGTGTGCTACAGCGGCCTTCGTTGTGGTATGCAGCATTGACCAGGGAAAATACTTTATGTGCACTAGGTGCTACGTATCGTATTCTCGCATGGTCGTAGAGGGGGCTGTTCACCAACACGCAAGTCTGCACAACACGGTTGAGTGGTGGGACGTACCTACCATAAAGTGCAAAGCTTGTGGCGATGACACAGTGACAGTCGGTGCCATCGAAGGTTGTTTTGTGTGCAATAATACTGGAAAAAGAACAGTACCCATATAATAATATTAGATTTTCTAGTGTGTACTTTTTATATTATTTTTTATGTTTGTTTAATGTTTAATTATAATTTTTAATTATATTTAATTAATTTTATGTTTTATGTTATATGTATATTTGTATCATTCTTATAATATAGATTGTAGGAAAATAAAAAGGAATTAAAACATTTATGTGTATGTTTATTATCTTTCAAGTGTTAAAAAAAAAAAAAAAAAAAAAATGATTATTTTTAATTTTTTTACAATTTAAAATGAAGGAAATAAATTAAATAAATATTAATAAAGTATATTCATTTTATTATTCATTTGTGACACATATTAAAATATTTCAATCGACATAACTATATAATGATACATTAATATATTTTTCTAGTTAATGACAATTTTAAACAATAGAAGCTATATCAACCCACGAATTGTGTTCTACAGATAGCCCCAACCACTTTACCAGCACTTTATTTCCTTTCTTCTTTAATACATTTTCAACTAGATACACATCGGGGTATTTTGCTTTTAGTAGCTCCATTTCATAAAAACATCCCTTGATTGGGTGTCCAAACAAGTCTTCTATCAGGTAAGTTGTGGGATTTGTTATGTTTATTTTGGTAATTTTAAAAAGTTCTGTTGAAAAGTTCGGTGTAAACCCTTTATCAAATACACCTTTATACTTGCTAATACGAACTATATCACCGAGATGAAATTTCGGTTTCAGAGCAATCTTAATATAATTATATACGTTTAAATGTGTAGTTGGTTTGACATCAATGGGCTTTCTGCCAGTTGTACGATGGACTTTGTCATTGTAACTTTTTGTAACGTTTGGTAGGATATCGAGCCATTTATATTTACCCATAGCTGAGAATTCTTTATACAACCAATTTTTTAATGTGCGGATTACTCGCTCAACAATTGCTGCTTTTTTTGTGCTATACGTAGAATAATGATTAATTTCGTGCCGCTTCATTAATGCGGAGAACTTTCTGTTATAGAATTCAGTACCATTATCGGTCTGTAAATTTCTCGGTGAATAATTTGCTTCTTGAATAATAGTCTGCATAGCCTTGGTAACTTCTACAGCTGCTTTATTTTTAATAGGTTTGGTCCATACGTACTTGGAATAGCAGTCAATCACTACAAGAATATAACGATACCCTCTATTTTTATCAGCGTATGGCTGCATTTCAGCTAGGTCTGCTTGCCACAAATCACCAAACCCCTTAATTATGGTTCGCCTTCTACGAAAATTTCGTCGAGCATTTCTATGTAACTCGTTAACAACTTGTAATTTTTCGCTGCTAACCTCCATTATAAAATTGTCTTCAGCTATATATCAACTTCAGGCATTAGTTCTGGTGGAAATGCTAGGCCTCCGGATTGCACCTTCTTTGGTTGGAGTTCGGTGGCAATATGCTCTAATTTAGAGATTCTAGTGATTAAAGTATTGCGATTGTTTATGGCCGAACGTTTAACTTCAGAAATTGCTTTATCAACATATTTCCTCATTTCTATTTTCATTTTCTGCATCATCTCATTATTTTGTTTATTGAAAATAGCGCGATTTTCTTCTCCACTTCTTATAAGTCCCACATCAACATATTTTTTCATTTCCCCAATAATTACATCGGTTGTATCAAAAATAGCTTTGGCAGCATTTTCATCATTTGTTTGTAGACGCTTGTTAACGTAATTACATGTTGCACCATCTTGATCATCGACAGGTTCCCCTAAATTTTTTAAACGCTTATTTTCAATATCATAGTGATTATCTCTGGTAAGTTTAAAACCCACGCCAGGTAATCCACGATGGGCTATTAACTTACTCGCACTAATTCTTTTGCTGCGTCCAAATTTGTCGATAGTGTTTACAGTAGACATTTCTGACTGCATCTGATGCGGTTTATAAATTGCAGACTATATAATACTTATTAAGTATAATGATACTATGTTTTATTTCATCTTTAATACACTATTTTTTCTTCCCTAAGTTCTGATATTATTTCTATTATTTCATTGTCGTGGTTGTTATTTCCCGCTATTTTCGAACTCCATAGTAGACGTAGACGATCCACGAGTTCGCTGGGTTTATTCCAAAAAATATATTCTTTATCTTTATTTCTGTACAATTTGTGGGTAGGTACACGTTTTAAGCCGTGACCACTTGTTGACGATCGTGTCGCAATTGTAGAAGATGTTAATGGTTTGATAATTTTGTGAAATTTTCCACGCTTAGTAGTGTTATAGCCATTCGCTACATCGAATTTTTTGTAAGGTGCCTTTGTTTTTCTTAGTATTTCTCCATATATCTTACTCCATTCATCATCGAGAACACCCTCTCTATTATCATCTAAAATTGTTGGGCGTTTTAGAAATATTAGATCGTACAATTTAGGACTACCTAGATACACGCCAAGTTTCTTATTGCCATACCATAGCGTAATATTTCCATGGGAAAAACGTATTTCGGCATTGCCCATCAGCAGTTTGCCTGTCTTGGGATCTACACGCACTCCATATAAACTATCATACTTGGAATCACCAGATTTTAAATTTTGTATATGTCTTTTTACAACCTCATGTCTTTTTTCTAGTTTACTAGCTGGAGAAGTTTCGGATACAGGGGTTGTTCTTATTGACGATGGTGGTGTTTCCATAATGGGGATATAATGTGGAACATCATCACCACCTACATACTTATCGGATCCTTCTTCAGAAGCACTCTCCCATGATACAGCCCTCTGGGTGGACACCCTTGATGATGATGGTTTTGAATGTAATTGTTGGATATGAGATTTGTTCTCTGCTGCTGAAGATATAACATTTAAAGGTTCAGTTATCGGTTGGTAGATCTTTTCAAGTGTTACGTGCATCTCCATATCTTTGTTCTTGATATAGTTAAACTTCTTCCGCACAGCATCTGTTGCCTCAATCAGCTGTCGCTTGAGTGTTATTTCGCTACTGGGATGTGCAAGATTGTTATATTTTTTATTATCTTTGGTAACCTTCATCTTAGCGCATACGTAAACGAAGTAATCCTAACGACGTATGTAATTCAAGTGAAGTTTTTAATAAAATGCATTATGGATATATGAAGCTATCAAACCCTTTTCTATATCGCCCACCTTGTACTTCTCTATCCTTATCAATCACTAGAAATCCATATTTGTCATTCCAGCACTTTGCACACATATTTTGAAATACTGTAAACGTTACATCAGGTGACACATGATCGGAAAAGATGTGATGCAGATTCATGTCGTCCTGTTTAAAGACAACAATTAAATTACTATTGTCTCTTATTAGCTGCTTCGGGATTCGAGAGTATGTCTGGCCAAGATAAAAACAATCCACATTTCTATGTCGGCCCATACTGAAATATCCCCTTATAACATCTTGTTTCTCACATATTACATCGTCAAATATAAACACAGACTCTGGCTTTGCCTCGGATGGTTCCACTATTTGCGTACCATTACTAAATGTATAAAATCCTAACCCCTCAATCGGCGCTAATACATTACGTAGATACTCATACTTGGGTTGATTTATAGACTTTGAGTATAGGTAAATATTTAAAAAACGTAAACCTAAACGATGCGTGATCAAAGATATTAAGACATTTGTTTTCCCACAATTCGAGGGTCCTATTATGAGGGCACGTACAGTTGAAGGTAGTAGTGGTCCATGGCGATTATCAGCACTTAACCCACGCCCAACTTTTTCATCCAAATTATCTATAGAAAGCGTTTGTTTCTGTTTCACAATGTGCATTGTACCGCGGCTAAATGTTATATAAGTAGATGTGTGATTTACAACTCTTATTTAAATGGTTTCTACGATACGATACACACGTGAAAAACGTACGAAGCGCGGTGGAGGATTAGTTAATTCCCTGATTAATAAGCTCCCCGTCGAGTTGCATTTGCCAGGTTATCAATTTTGTGGTCCAGGCACAGATTTAAATAAAAGGTTAGCACGAGGTGATTCTGGCATAAATCAGCTCGATAAAGCGTGTAAGCAACACGATATTGCATACGACAAAAATAGCAGTAATCAAGCAGCCCGCCATAAAGCAGACTATCAGCTTGAACAGGCTGCGTGGAAACGGGTGAAATCCAAAGACGCAGGACGTGGAGAAAAGGCAGCTGCTTGGTTAGTCACAACTATAATGAAGGGAAAACAACGTCTTGGTATGGGATGTAATTCAACAATATCTCGCAATCCAATAAGGAAACGAATCATCAAGAAAACAAAGAAAGGTAAGAAGAATGTTAAAAAGACAGCGTTTGGATCTGGGATAGTACGAAAAGTGCGTGACACACTGCGAAATGCTGGAGGCAAAAAAGTAAAAGACCAAAAGAAGGTGGTTGAAATTGCTCTAAAAGCTGCACGTCGATATATAAAACAGGCCGGTGGAAAACGCAATATTCAAACACCTCGAATTATACCAATTCCAAAAGTTGGTGGTATTTTACCTCTAATACCCATTTTTGCTGGATTATCTGCATTGGGTAGTTTGGCTGGTACGGCTGCTGGTATTGCTAAAGCTGTAAATGATGTGAAAAAGGGTAGAGAAGAATTAGCTGAAGCAAATCGGCACAACAGAAGTATGGAAGCAATAGCTATGAAAAGTGGTAAGGGGATGTATATGAAGCCATACCGAAAGGGGATGGGTCTTTATC